>CAXITT010000008.1:1709064-1771691 GCA_964033795.1 Lymnaea stagnalis
ACTGTCCTGATACAACACATGAACCACAACTCACCAACCCAGAGGTTGTAAAAGAGACTATGGTGAAAATATCTCTACCAAGTGCCATAAATCCTATTCCAGCACAACGTATTCCAGCACAGGTGGTGACAAGATATGGCAGGCAAGTGAAACCACCAAGACGCTTCCTTGATAGAGACATGTAATACGTACAGTGTCATGCAATGCAAATTGAGTTATTTGTGCATACAAAGTATTTAATAGTGTTTTAGTATTACTATTGATTTAGTGATACATGCAGGCCATTTTCTTGATTGACTATTACTTGTATTGTTAAGAGGGAGATGTGACAGTATGACTGGACGTCATGAGTTGTTTTTATTCATGAAGGTTTTGAACGCAAATGCGTGGAAATCTGGAATGAGTGATTTTTTTATGTAGAGGTATAAAAAGGTTGTATAAGGTAAAAACAAAGTTAGTTGTTACACCAAACACAGAAGAGTGAGCATCATTCATTTCTATTACAAAAACACTTTCGATTTAATAATAATGGATGAAAAGTGGACTATTTGTATATGTCCGTTAAATTCTAAATTAGAATAAAATCAATTTTTTTAAAGATTTCCTTTTATCTAGCTCAACAATCATGGAATCGAGTGCATTTAAAATCATTCTACTATATTTTTAATGCATTATACCATCATACAATTTATAATTAATACCTTCCCCTACTTGTATTTTTTTATTTTTTAAATAGAATTTAATAGCTTTAAAAATAAATTTCAAAAATTTTGTGAAACATTTGAATTAGTTTTATGTCAAAATAGCATGAAACGCGTTTTTCTTGAATTTGTTGTTCACGATTCTTCTCGCTAGGAGCGCTAGTAACTACTCTACTATTAAAGTCATTTTAATAAAGTAATAGTTCTTTTAAGTTGAAATTTTATATTTCAATACAGTTTAATAGTGAAGTGTGTTTTAGGTTAAATTTTAATTAGGTGTTAATTTTTTTTTAAATGTTTCGAAAATGCGACGTACTTGGGGGGGGGGGGGGTGTCCAAGATTTGTGACAGTTTTTGAGGGGGGGGGGGGGGTTAAATGGGAAAAAATAGCCTGACGTACTTTATGGACGACCCCTTAATATCTTGCTATTTAAGTATTTAAATTTGTGATGTTGCAAAAAATAAATTACTGAAAATAGCGATAAATGCGACTACACGAAGTAAGACTGGAGCTGCCACTGCGATATTTACAACCGATGAAGTCTACTTGCAGCAAGCAACATTAGTTCTTAATCTGGCCATCATTTCCCCGGTATATCTGACCATCATTTCAGTGGTCTATCTGGCCACCATTTCACCAATCTAGCTCTTGAATCGGTTTCTCCTCAACAAATGATACATCGTCATTACATTTCGCACTTAGATTGATTACTTTAATTCATATTAATGCTTTTCGTTTCCTGGCCATCTTTCACCATTATAATATCTTCTATATTTGAGACGCTTGGGTACCACGTAATGATCCCCCAAACCTCTATATATTCTATATCCCTCCCAAAACCATATAGTATTACATAATTAGATTATTTTTTTACCAGGTAACTAAACATGAAAGACAAACACCATAACAATCAAGTTTTTTCTAATATTTTCTGTATAAATAGACATTTTGAAATGAACAACTTATAACATTTACCCTGAAAGTCGTTGATTCCATTGGCGAAGAATATCTTTATATTTCTTCTCTTGAATCGATTTCTCCTCAACAAATGATACATCGACATGATGTTGTCCACATAGCTGACGCCAGTTGTCAGCCTGTTCCAGCCGCCGGACAGGACGACCGCCTGGTCACAGATCTCCATCACCCTGCAGCTGGTGCGCACCGACTCATAGGCCGAGGAGCACGTGTGGGACGCGTGCTGCTCCGAGTCGCACAAAAGTTTGGCGGTGGCACCCGGGGATCTGAGCGTCGGGCATTTTTTAAACCCGTGCAGACTGGTCAGGCATTCCAGATGGTTCGTCTTGACCTCATTCTTGTCGGTGTCCAGGTGAACAGTGGGTAGGAAGTTGATCTCACACCTCTTGGAGAAGTTTCTTCCTTTGGCCCTGCGCTCTATAATGTTTCGGCACCGTCTCCTGGCAGCTATGTGCATACATTCATCGTAATCTGCAAGATAACTGTGATATTAGTGTACAGGAAATGACTAAAACAAAGTATGTGACAACCTGACAAGGAACGGGACAAAACAACAAACGTGTCGACAGGAAGCCTTCATCAGTGAACAAACAAACAAAAAAACAACAGATTTATTATTTTTTTTTTAAATAATAATCTGGAAAGTGTATTCCGTTAAGATCTACATGGTGTTTACATTATCATTTAGAGTAGGCCAATCAGCTTATTTGTATGTGCTTATGGGTGTCTCTTTGTATCTATTGAAGATAAACATTCAGCCCCTGAGTTATAGAAGAGGAACTCTTGTTTAGGAATGTCAGCCCAAAGCAGTAACATCACTAATTGTTGTATACTGATTTCTAATAGGTTTTTACAAGTGAGACACTCATTCCCTGACAGCGGCGTTAGTTGGCATTAGCATTGGCATGACTGACACAAACAATCGTCCCGAGGGTGACCAAGTGACGCACCTGAGAAAATGCCATCTTTTTTCTGGCACTGGGCCTTAGAGCTGCTGGTGTCCACAAAGAATACCAAAACAACGTGCCCGAAACTGGCCCCTGGGTAGGGGTCGAGGACCAGCACGGCATCATGGTGGCTACCGTGAGATAGCTGCTCGTCTGGTACAGTGGCCGTGTACCTGCCGTAAGGGGATACCTGGGCTAAATAGACAGTGATCTCACTCCTTTGTAGCCTTGACAAGCGTTCGCATTCCTGAGAATATTATATTGCAATTTTCATTCAAATTGTTTGCATATTATTACATCTCTATATGTGTGTATGTATATATATATATATATATATATATATATATATATATATATATATATATATATATATATATATATTTTGTGTGTATAGAATATATATATATATATATATATATGTGTGTATATATATATATATATATATATATATATATATATATATATATATATTTATATATATATATATATTCTGTGTGTACAGAATATATATATATATATATTCTGTGTGTACAGAGTACTAATATATATGCACATAGGTGTCACTTCAAAGAATTTTGTGAATGCATAGCTGATAATGATACTGAGTATGAATATGAAACTGGTATGTAACATAGAAGTAAGCAGTTTACATCTTTACAGTAACAAATTTCTATGAACCAAAAATATGGAGCTAAAATTAGACAATTGTATGGTCGGCTTATATGCGGGTTTTTGCAAAAACTGGTCATTTTAAAGCCGTTTTAGGGGTTCGGCTGATATGCGAGTATATGCGGTATATTAAAGTAGTTTTATTCTTTATAGTGAGCAAGTCATGTTATATTTCTAGTAAATGTTGAGTGAAGCTAAATTATTGCCTAAGCTGAAGCTGAGGAAGAGACCAATATATGTGTCCATTTAAAGGACATTTCCCTGTAGCAATTTGATTATGTAAGTGTCCGAACAATTAGAAATTGTTACGCCATTCGAAAACAAATTTTATAATCTAAAATATTAAAGAACCTAGAGGTCGGAGTGTCGGCCGGATTTTAGAGATATGGGCAAAAAACAAATTTCCAGTTGTTAAACAAACCGTTTACGAATCTTCGACGGTCCAAGTCTGTGTAAAAACGCAGTGGTGTCAATTTTGAAGGGCTGCAACTCATTAAAATGAATATGTTAGATATTCCGAGATTTTGTCCCTTTGTATGTAATGATTTTTCCGAATGTTACTGAGTTTGGCAAAGAATAAATTTAAAAATTCTCAAAGTAAAACTAAGAATACTAAAATAAATTCCTGTTGTTGAAAACTTGAAATGTGCTCCGTTCAAATCTAAGCTACCGCTCCTGTGAGCTTTATCAATACCCCACAGTGCTCTGCCAGTGATTTGGGCGCATGGATAAAGGAATAAGGAATTCGATGTATTTAAATAGAGCATTTTTATAACAATGGTATGGAAAGGAGACATTGGGTAATGTGAAATGTTAAATAGACCCCCAAGATTTAAAAAAATAATAATAATTAAGAAACGCTGCACATCTACGACAGAAATTACCGTTCTAGTAAATAAAATTTACAAACACAAATAAAATTCAACAATCAATTGTAGTCCGGTACCTTACTACTAGTGAACATACTCTGGCCACAGTTCAGGTTACGGAGTAAGTTGAAGGCTTGCTCGGCCCATCTGATCTCCCTGGCGTGAGACTCGAATCCAAAATGGTTGCTGCTGAAGCCCACCGGTTTTACGCCTCTGTAGATTGGCGCAACCCCTGCAACCACTAGAAATGCGTGGAAGAGAAAAGTCTGGCAGAACAAGCCCCGTGCCATATTGTAAAGCTTTCTGCTGATATCAATACATGTTAGGTCAGGCTTTGCTCTAATTTTACTAATGGTCAGGTCTGAAAGTAAACAAAATCAAAAACAGTGATAGCTGTGGATTTTTTTATAAAATGAATGAAAATTCACGTGATTTCATCCATTGTCATAGAAAGTTTTGAATATAAATTGTCAATTTTTAGCTATCATACACTGATATATTTTTAAAAAATTAAGAAAAAAAATTGTTCAAGGGTTTAATTTGGAAAAAAAATGGAACTGAGCAAGACTGCGAATGATGTCGCTTGAGCTTGGGAGGCCACCTGCCACTTTTTAAAAACTTTTTTATATTTTGTTACTTAGCCATTTAATGCAATTTAAAGGAATTTCTATTAATTGTTTTTCCCAAATCTTAATTTTGAGCCCCTTATATATCTGAGACCTCCTACATTCGCAGGGCCCATGTGACGGCTCTGCGTCGGTGACAAAAATTGTAGCTACGTTTTTCAAGGGACTCTGTAGTGGTCTCTTTGACGCCACAAAATCCCCGTATGTAAGATGTCGTAAAATGTAGACATTTCTGTCCGGAAAGGTGTTTTTAATCTTTGTGTCTTTTCAAAATGAATAACTTGTTGTAAAAGTAAATAATTTTAATGTCATATATCCAATAACACTGCTAGATGTCATACATCCAATAACACTGCTAGAGGTCATACATCCAATAACACTGCTAGAAGTCATACATCCAATAACACTGCTAGAGGTCATACATCCAATAACACTGCTAGATGTCATATATCCAATAACACTGCTAGATGTCATACATCCAATAACACTGCTAGATGTCATACATCCAATAACACTGCTAGAAGTCATATATCCAATAACACTGCTAGAAGTCATACATCCAATAACACTGCTAGATGTCATATATCCAATAACACTGCTAGATGTCATACATCCAATAACACTGCTAGAAGTCATACATCCAATAACACTGCTAGATGTCATATATCCAATAACTCTGATAGAAGTCATACATCCAATAACACTGCTAGATGTCATACATCTAATAACTCTGCTAGAAGTCATATATCCAATAACACTGATAGAAGTCATACATCCAATAACACTGCTAGAAGTCATACATCCAATAACACTGCTAGATGTCATATATCCAATAACACTGCTAGAAGTCATACATCCAATAACACTGCTAGATGTCATACATCTAATAACTCTGCTAGAAGTCATATATCTAATAACTCTGCTAGAAGTCATACATCCAATAACACTGCTAGATGTCATACATCTAATAACTCTGCTAGATGTCATATATCCAATAACACTGCTAGAAGTCATACATCCAATAACACTGCTAGAAGTCATACATCCAATAACACTGCTAGAAGTCATACATCCAATAACACTGCTAGATGTCATATATCCAATAACACTGCTAGATGTCATACATCCAATAACACTGCTAGAAGTCATACATCCAATAACACTGCTAGAAGTCATACATCCATAACACTGCTAGATGTCATATATCTAATAACTCTGCTAGAAGTCATACATCCAATAACACTGCTAGATGTCATACATCTAATAACTCTGCTAGAAGTCATATATCCAATAACACTGCTAAAAGTCATGTCTGATCCATGCACCCTATCGATTAGAACATGGTCAATTTGGTTGTTCTCTAAAGGCGCACATTTAAGTCCACACCTTGGACATATACAACGTCTTTTATTGGTTTCTCAATGTTTTCTGGCATGTTGATAAAGACAGTGACCATGTCTGGTTTAAAAATTGGAGAATATTTAACGCTTTAATTTTTAACTGACATATTCATTAAGTTTGTTCTTTTCGACGGACCAATAGTAAGATCAAGATATACCATGGCATTTCTTGGGGCACAGTCGCTTAAAGGGCATCACATTAATAGATCGAGATATACCATGGCATTTCTTGAGGCACAGTCGCTTAAAGGACATCACATTAATTAAAACTAGAAAACCAAATTGGAAAATGATTCTGTTTTTTTAAACCAAAATGATATTTTTTATATTCCCAACCACCTCCCCCCACCTCCCACCCACCTCCCCAACCTCCCACCCGCCTCCCCCACCTCCCGCCCACCACCCCCAACATCCCACCAATATCCCACCCACCTCCCCCACCTTTCCCCACCTCCCACCCACCTCCCACCCACCTCCTCACCTCCCACCCACTTCCCCCATCTCCCACCCACCTCCCACTAGGCTACTATGATATAATCCCGGTGAATGCTACTGTGATATAATCCCTGTGTATGCTACTGTAATATAAATCTGATGTATGCTACTGTGTTAATATCCCGGTTTAGGCTACTGTGATATAATCCAGGTGTAGGCTACTTTAATATAATCCCGGTGTAGGCTACTGTGATATAATCCAGGTGTAGGCTACTTTAATATAATCCCGGTGTAGGCTACTGTGATATAATCCAGGTGTAGGCTACCGTGATATAATCCTGGTGTAGGCTACCGTGATATAATGTCGATGTAGGCTACCGTGATATAATGTCGATGTAGGCTACCGTGATATAATGTCGATGTAGGCTACTGTGATATATCCCGATGTAGGCTACCGTGATATAATCCTGGTGTAGGCTACTTTAATATAATCCTGGTGTAGGCTACTTTAATATAATCCCGGTGTAGGCTACCGTGATATAATCCCGGTGTAGGCTACTGTGATAAAATCCCTGTGTAGGCTAACGCGATATAATCCCGGTGACTGCTAATGTGATAGCTCCTTTGTTTGGTCAATTTCTATATTCTTTATTTGAAATGTTTAAGTTGATAACATGTAAAAACAGAACCCTGACTTCAGCTTTTACCGAATCAAATCCGAACTTTCCGTCTCTAGTCCCAACAGGAGAAGCCCCGCATCACACAAGTGGCCGGAAATATGTCGTGTTTGATTAAATAAATGATGTGCTGTATTCAACATTAAATTGTACAAGTGTTACGTTTAAATTCATCAGATTTTCACGTAGCAAATAACAGTGGGCTTTGGTTTTATGCTTTCATATACACAGACATGGCGATATACTGAGACACGTCTATATACAGAGACACGGCATGAAAAGTTTTTTTTTCCATACTTTTATTTTTAGATTTTTTTAATTTTTTTTTAAAGTTTTAAATTCGCTATCTATTATTGCTTACATAAAGTTAATTACCTGTGTACTCATTCCAACACGAGCAAATCTTCTCTTTGTGAAATGTATGTACACTTACCCAGACGTAGACAGATCCTAAACAACAGCTATCCTAAGTTAATAGAACACATAGAAGCTTATTGTTGGTCCTGTAAATGATATTGAAGATTGAAGCAAAGTTTTGTCGTGATCCCAAAGGATTGGGTCCAACTTACTTCTACTTTTAGTTTAACGTGATCAAATACGAGTTATTTCCCTTAGCCACAGTACCCATGAATCTTTCAGACATATTGATTGGTGGGCCGTTAGCGCAGTGGGAGAGGATGGTCACAAAGTCCGCGACTTTTAGGGACCGGTCAGAGCAGTGACCTGCTGGACAATCACCCGGTGCCGACGGGAGGGGTGAGCTTGGTGATGTCGTCTGGCTGGAAGAAATCATCAAATTAGGTCAGCTTCTGATATCGGACGACCAATTGATTGCGGGAGATGCCATCAAGCTAGTGTGTGGTGGGACCTTGTCTCTAGAATGTAGGCTCAATTCGTGTATGAGCACAAGGAAGAATTAAGAAACTAAGGGCCAATATGTTATAGCCCCAAGTGTAGTTTAAAGTTACACATTTTCGTAACCCTCCTCTGCAAAGCAACAAGTATTTTTTTTTTAAATTTCTTCTATAACTAAAATTGTATGACTTAAAAGGAAATAAACTTGTAAACTAACTAAGTCATATTCTTATGAATTTTTCTTATAACTTTACTTACTGATTATAAACGTAAATTTTTTTTTAAAAATTAAAATGATAGCAAAATACCTTGGGCAAATCTAGATCTACAACTTCAGAGAAATTAGAGAAAGATTTTCAAAATAATCAAAGTTCTTTTTATTGAAACATTTTTACTGGTTTCAATTTGGTACTGTTCAATTATTTTTTTTTCATTTTTTTTTTTTTTTGAAATGTACAAAATATTGTACCATTTATATATTGAAGAAAGCTAGCATAACAAACACGTTTTAAGTATTTTTTTACTCAATGGAAATTTTTAATTTATATATTTCGTAAAACATTTTTTATTTTAAAGTTTACATTATGCAAAGAAGAAAACGTCTGTTTTTAATACAACTAACTCATGTACATTCATCAGTGGAGCTTTACATACATTTTTTAAAACAGCATGCTTTATATATAGTTTGGAGCTAAAGTTAAACACAATACATGGAAGAAATCTACCTATGAGAAGCTAGCATATTAATTTAACATTCATTTTTTTTAATTATATTTTAGGATAATGAGACATTTGTGCCAAATGTTTGCTTCATCATTTTCATGGGTTAAAATATTTTTAAAATCCCAAGAATTGCTACCGTCCAAAATAAACTTTAAAAAAAAAGAAAAAAAGAGCAATCATACAAGTAAAAATACGATTACGCTATGTCTCGCCCATTGATACAAATGTCTTTGTTGTATTTTTTTTTTTTAATGGTCAAATATTTTAAAATTATTTTGGTATCCCTCTTCACACTCTGTATCTTTGTTCCTTTGATTTCCCCCCCCCCCTTTTTTTTTTAAATTCTTTTTTTTTTATTTTAAAATTATTTTGTTTTTCCTCTTCACACCTTTTATCTTTGTTCCTTTGATTCCCCCCCCCCCTTTTTTTTATAAATTCTATTTTGTTTCGCCAACATGATGAAAGGGACATAAACATGAGAAATTTTTTATGTGATTGCACGCACCTCGAAGCGACGTCTGCTGTGCGGCTGTTTGTCTGGACAGGAAACCAACATGTGTCGTAGCAAAGATCGTCTGCAGGAGATTTTTACATCTATTTTTTTTTTTTTTTTTTGCGTCCCAAATATTTTCTTGCGACCACAACAGGTTTTTTCTGGCAAAGGAACAAGTGCTTTATATATAAGGAGCATTCCGTCTTATTGGCGGTCTTTTTAAGGACACTAGGCTTCTTTTTTTTTTTTTTCCTTTTTTTTAATTGTTATGGCATGAATTTTCCAAGATAAGCAATCAAAATAAAAATAAATAGTTACAATTCCGATACATTTGTTAACGCCTAGCAGAGGCGTAGCGAGGGGGTGGCAGGGGGGACAGATGTCCCCGGGCACCAGCTAGTTAGGGGCGCCAAAATGTGCTCTGATATTATTTTATTGATGAACATAATGGGTTTGAGAGTTGAAAAAAAGAAAAAGGGGCGCTTTAAAATGGATCTCGTCCCCGGGCGCGAATCTTGTCCCCGGGCGCCAAACACCCTCGCTACGCCCCTGACGCCTAGAGTCTATCCACGCAAATGGCGTATACATATACGCAAGCCATTGTAGACTGAATTATATACTTTTTAGCTGATTGAGTTTTGCATGTTGACTGTATTTTTAAACTGGACAGCTGGACATTAGGCCCTGTGAAACTTTCGATTTTTTAAATATTAATGATGAAATCGTCAGCGACGTTAAGACTCTGTGATCGGAAGCGGGGTAAGGGGGGGTGGATTTTGTTGTATAGTTCTAGAAGATTGAGGCAATATGCCTAATAGAAGAGTGGGGGCAACATAGCTGGTAAAAGACGGGGGAATAGCTGGTAGAATAGTGGGGGCAACATAGCTGGTAAAAGACGGGGGAATAGCTGGAAGAATAGTGGGGGCAACATAGCTGGTAAAAGAGGGGGGAATAGCTGGTAGAATAGTGGGGACAACATAGCTGGTAAAAGAGGGGGGAAATAGCTGGTAGAATAGTGGGGGCAACATAGCTGGTAAAAGAGGGGGGGAATAGCTGGTAGAATAGTGGGGGAAACATAGCTAGTAGATGACTGGGGCAATATATATGTAGAAGAGTTGGGAAACAAAGTTACATAGCTAGTGGAAGAGTGGAGTCAACAGAGATGGCGAAGATTGGGGCAGCACAGCTGATAGGAGATTGGGGCAACATAGCTTTTAGAAGAGTAAGGAATCTATTTTAATCAAATAACAAAAATGAAAGTACAAATAAAACTTTGACAAAAAATTAATTGATGAAAATGTTTTGAAGCTCAGAGCAGTAAGAAACTTTTCAAGCTCCGCGCCACAAAACTACACTGCTCCGGTGCACCGCTCACAATCCCTACCTGAATGCTTTCCTTTGTTTTGTCCTGGTTTCCGGTAGAGACCGGCATTTATCGTTGAACCTCCATCGGCAGGGCCGTAAGACTCGGTGACATCGAAGGAGCAAATGTGTCCCCTTGGTGTGGACACACTGCAAACTTCCGTTATTTTTTTAACGAATCCCCTCCCAGCCCACCATTGTTTATTTTCTGCAAGACGGATGCAACATCATCAAATAAACTATTTTCATTCAATTTATTTGTTGCGCAGCAACCCTAATAAAAAGGCGAAAAAAAGGGGTTTGTTTTCCTAATGTTATTTTCCTTCTCATTACCTTAAAGACAAACTAAAGACAATGCGCTTCTATTATGACCACACTGTACATTGACATCACTCTTCTTCCACATTTTACATCACGAATACGTCACACTTAGCCTCAATGAATACAGCGATCTCATTGAAAGGGGAATCTTTTCATTTGATTGTTCAAGTGTTACGTACCGATATGGTTTAATCTGTTCTAAGATTTGGCTCTTAGAATGAACAATACGTTACAAAGGACTGAGAAAAATAAATGCAAAGAAAAGAATACCAAACCTAGTGATACTGACTATATTCAATTTAATTATATATTTAAAATTCTATAAAAATACAATTCATAAATATAACAAAAAAAATATGTATCTACTTACAGCACAAGTGAAAAGGTGCAATCGTCGAAAAATACAAATATCAATTCACAGAAACACGTACAATATTGCAATAATATAATGTGTTGTATCTGTTAAGGAATACAGGAAATCTCTCTCTCTCTCTCTCTCATTCTATCTCTCTTTCTCTCTCTCTCTCTCTCTCTCTCTCTCTCTCTCTCTCTCACTCTCTCTCTCTCTCTCTCTCTCTCTCTCTCTCTTCTATCTGAAAGATACCGTATATATAGAGCTATTCAATCAGACCTATCTATATAAATCTATATAGAAAAAAATACACATATATAATCACACAAACACGTACAATATTGCAATAATATAATGTGTTGTATCTGTTAAGGAATACAGGAAATCTCTCTCTCTCTCTCTCTCACTCTCTCTCTCTCTCTCTCTCTCTCTCTCTCTCTCTCTCTCTCTCTCTCTCTCACACTCTCTCTCTCTCTCTCCCTCTCTCTCTCTCTCGACTAGGAAAGATACCGCCTATATATAGGGATTAAATCAGAACCATCTAGCTAAGTAATTCTAGACATGGCATCAACTAATAGCATTCTTTAGAACAAATAGAACGCATTCGAACGTAAACAACATTTTCCCAAACAAGG
Organism: Lymnaea stagnalis; assembly: GCA_964033795.1. Classification (NCBI taxonomy): domain Eukaryota; kingdom Metazoa; phylum Mollusca; class Gastropoda; family Lymnaeidae; genus Lymnaea; species Lymnaea stagnalis. The sequence continues at coordinate 1,721,109 of CAXITT010000008.1, forward strand.
GAGGGGTGTGTAATGAGAGACACAGAACATTTACTCGGTGATGTCAAAGACAAGCAAAATAGAAGGAAGATAAGTGATGGTGGCTAAAAATAGCTCTACGTTGAAGGGACATTGGGTCAAGCCATAGGCTAAAATATAACACACCTTAACAAGTATTGACCCTATAAACTCTACTGATATATTCATGGGGCTCGCTATCAGTGTTTCGGTCAGAAAATTCGCTCCGAGGGTTCGGGAGGGGGCATTAGATGATGGCTCGATTAAAATGTTCTTTCCAGAATTTCATCGTAAAAACTTTCAATAGTGCATTGTTAGCTATAATTTATAATGCTATTTTGTAGGATAAATAATTGATATCCATTAAACAGTTAATTTGTTTAGTTTGTAGCCATGAATCGGATTTGGCTATTGTATCACACTAGTTATAAAGGGTCAAGGCCGGTGTCATGAGAATCAATGACCGTAAAGAAGTGAAAGTCGAACAGCAATACAGAGGACCAACAACTTGTCGTCAGGGGCCACCCAGAGGATTATCAAGTGCTGGTACAAGACTAAATCCCCCCCCCCCTCCTTTTTTTTTCACCTACACCTGGATACATTAATCATTGATGTCATAATTTATTAATTACATTCAAATATATTTGCAAATATATTAAAAAGAGGATGGGTACTTATGTAAATGATTTTTTAACAACAACAATCCACATAGGTGTATAAACCAGGAAACAATATCAATAAACAATGAGCTCAATACTAAATCGATTACAAGCGTATAACAATCGTGTGGCATTTACATTGTCTTCAACAAAAGTGCTCCCTTGCATTTGTCTGGGCAACATCGGGAATTACCTCATTAAAAGCAATCGTTTTTGCAAGATTAGACTCAATTCTGAGGCTTGCCAAAGCTACCAGTCACCCTTGTGACATAATCGATCTGGGATTAAAACAATTTTTATTAGCTTTAATTTGCTAAATGGTGCGCTCTGCAGAGGCGACAGTGGCAGGAACTTTCACCAGAATGAACACATATATTTGGAAAGAGTCCTTCCGGCTGGTATAATGTTCAAGCAATTCAGTAGCTTCAATGGACTCACGTATCCTCTTTATATTTTGCTTGATGTACAGATAACAAATAACTTACCTCCATTACAAGATCTTCGTTGATACCAAGGAGATATGGATCTGCCACTAATTTGGATTTTTCTTTCAGTTCATCTTGAGGAATTGATAGGTACTTCCAGGGGAAGCTGAACTTGTCAGAAACGTTCACTGCAGCAATGAAACGAACAATGAGTTCACCAATAACATTATGCAATATTACTTAGAAGACAGACGTTTTGAAATATGCTTCCTCAGGGGAACTCATCCATTTTGTCTCGTTAAGACACATCTGCTTCTTTTGTAAAACCTTCTATAGCACCTTCATTATGGAACTTGGAACCTCTCTTTTTTGCACTTTTTTTCACCCTGATTTCTTTAGAGTTTCACTTCTTTGCACAAATTAGAAGCAACATGCTTAGCTTCACTCCACATAATTTTTCAAGTGTTACGAAGATTTGTCAGCTCTGAAATCAAGCTTTTTAAGCTGGACATTTCGACCTCCAGCACTGCATTTCTGGTCTGAATAAATTTGTTACAGTTACAACTGGAACTAAAACTCTTTACTGTAAAACAGACATTATCACATTATGCCTGACAGGTGGGCTACAGAAGGCTTTCTTTATACGTTCAACATGGTCTGACCATCGTTTGTTAGACATGTCATCTGATCATCGTATGTGAGACATGCCGTCTGACCATCGTATGTGAGACATGCCGTCTGACCATCGTATGTGAGACATGTCGTCTGACCATCTTATGTGAGACATGCCGTCTTACCATCGTGTGTGAGACATGCCGTCTAATCACAGTGTGTGAGACTTGCCGTGGAGAGATCAGCCAATAGGCCTACACTTCGCCAAGATTTTTCATCACTGTAGACTTGAACCGAACAGGTTGTAAATTGTTTGTACTGTTATGGTTTCAGGAATGTGCTCTACAGCATCATTGCCCCACACATTAAATGTGCAGCAACCACAGTACAACAATAAAGATGTTTCACACGGCTCAGGTATTCTTGCTTGTATTTTCCCATGTTGGCTGCATGGTCGTATATTTGTGGGCGGTAATCTTGACAGTGGAATATCGCGTTCTTTCAATGTTTCTTCCATCATCTGTGCTATGTCATACTCTGCTTTATGACTCACAGAAAATACCCACTGTCATTTTCACCAGTGAGCCGTGAGCCCAGCAAGCGCCCGCTCACCAAGGAATAGTACATCAATTATTCGTTTCACAGTGTTGTACCACTTGACAGATGACTTTGCCAGATGACAGGCATCTTTCTAGTTCTCGCAAAGACATAGTAATACCAAAGAATATTGCTTGTTTCATGTTCTGGGATGCGAATCCACGTAATATTTGCCACTTTTTAGCTGATGACAATTCTTGTGTTGATGCAAGCATAGACTTAGATGCTGACCGTCGTTTTGTTGATGCAAGCATAAACTTAGATACTGAGGTAATGCTTCAACAGATTTTGTTCCAAAATAATTAACAGAAGAGAAAATAGTGCTTCTTTAACTGTACTGCAGACAAGCCAATCTCGGTCAGTTGTTTCCCCATGTTAGAATACTTTTGTGAAAAACCTGGCTATCTATATCTTTGGGAAATGTTTTAGGAAAGCCAGTATGGCCTTTAATAACAAGGCTGTTAATGTCAAACAAGTCTGCATGGCGATTTTGCCATACACACAAAGTAATGAGTATGAAGTATATATCCAATATTATTTTTCTTTTTACAAAGTTGTTTTTTTTTTTTATTTTTTAATTAAAATTTTCTCCTTCATGGGCCCCCTTTAAGCATTATTTAATTTGTAAAAATGTTATTGATCGTGCACATATTATTTAATGTGGAGTAAGGACGGAGAGGGTAATCATTTTGTTACACCGTGTTATATGTGTTGAGATTGGTTGAGAGAAATGTCATATAACATTGTTTTTATTTGTTGTTTTTATTAACTATTAGTTTCGAAAAAATTCTGCTTTTCAAATTTATGAAATTAGTCTAGATCAGGGTTCACCAAACTACGAACCGCGACAATTTCAATATTATGTTTAGCTTACTAGGATATCTTCACACGTGCGGAGACTTCCTTGCGTCTTAAATTTAACCTTTTTAATTTTCAATTATTGTATCTAGATGTTCTTGTTTATTTAAATGAGTGCAATGTTTGCTTTTCTCGCGCCATCCCAAGTCATTCCGCGGCTTGTGCTAGCTCCGCCCACCATGGTTAACACCCATGATTTACATGGAATACTATACTTAGTCACGAATTATTATAAGACTTTCTAAACTGACTGAAAAATTTGTGACGATGGGGGAGGGGTCCAAAATATGCAAAAAAAGTAGAGTGGCGTCATTTTTTGATAGCCTCCTAAGTACTCTTAGGTTTTCACTCAACTTTCAGAACTTGTTTTAAAATCCGTAGACACGTTTACCTTCATAGCTGTCCACACGTCCTCCAAATGTTCCGTCAGATCCGGTCACGCTGGAGTAAACACTTTCACATGAGGCAACACGTCATTTCCTGGGAGTGGAAGGTCAATGGAAAGGAATGATTCGCCGGACTCAACGCGCTTAAAAGCACACGAGGTCAAGGAAAAGCAATCGAATGCTTCATTTGAGTCACTTGGTCTGACGCTTCACATTGTTCAGACTGTACACGTGTCAATGACGTGAAGATCGTGGCATTTAAACATGTGATGTTCCATCAGATAAGACATCATCAATAAATGTTAGGTTAGTTTAATGTTGATAGAGCGGATTTCTTCTCTCAAAAGCCAAAAGCCAATAGAAAATCTAATAGGAACATTAAGGAACATTAAGGAACATTAAGGAACATTAAGGAACATTAAGGAACATTAAGGAACATTAAGGAATGGCAAAAAATCGTTATGAAAATCTTTAAAATAATTTGATCCCCCCCCCCCCACGCACGCACACACACACAAAAGTCGCCCCAGAAAATAAATAAAAACATAATATGTTTTTTTAAATAAACGATTCAAAATGAATTTTAAATCTGTTTACACGCAAGCACACACACACAAAAGTCGCCCCAGAAAATAAATAAAAACATAATATGTTTTTTTAAATAAACGATTCAAAATGAATTTTAAATCTGTTTTTTTTTTTTTTAAATTCTAGGCATTTAAAAAAAAAGGAAGGAGTTGGTTAATGTATTTAAAATAATAATCAACAAATCTACAGCTTTCTACTATCAAGTCATTCTTCTGGATAAAATATTTTGTTCTGCTGGGATGAGATTGTTCGGGAAAGAGATTGGTCAAATGGTAGAACATTCCTTATCCAGATATCTTTTAGGTGAACATTTTTCATGATATTTAACCATTGCAGATCTTTCCCTATCATCCGATTCTGAAATGGTTTATAAATTTCTAAGTTTAGGCATATTCTGTTCTTAACAGATATTTTTTTCAGATTTAACTTACAATCTTTGGAAAAGACAACATACAATCTGGATCTGGGAAGTGTTATTTTGATACAAACATTTCAAGATCCTATGCACAAAATTTGCCACTTTTAGCCATTTTTGTTTGCGCACTTCTGTTTATTTTTTTTTCCCCAGTTATTAATAACAATATTTTGAGTTGGTTCGTTAATAGCCCAGGATGCTGTGTTCCAAGTATGAGAAGTGCCTCGTTTTTTATTCATAATCTGTTTGTTCATTGTCCTCGGTTCAACACTACGAGACAAAGAGCATCTGAGCAATGTGAGCCGTTGTCTCCTTCCCTCGAATCCCCCCCCCCCTTTCCACGCTTCTAGTTTCCTCCACATGACCTGCAAACGATGTTGGTTCAGTGCTTCCCTCATCCCCCCCTCCCCCCGCCCCGCCGGAAATGTCTCCCTTTCCCCAGTCTACCATCTCTCCGTGCCATTGCAGTTCCTTTCACCAATTTCTCTGGTCTCGCAAACGTCGCGACCAGCAAGTGAGAACCGAGAGCGCCAACATACAAACAACCTGTGCGTGTTGGGGGTCAACAAATGCTCTGTGGGTCAAGCCCGGGACCCACGCCGCCAGGGTTTAATCAAAGGGGTTAACGCGGTTTAGAATTATTAATCCCCCATGGCTTTTGTGAGTTCAGCAGTGCCGACGAGTACGTTGATCTGAAAGGTTGTTGGCATTGCGCTGCGACAGTTGAGGAAATGACAGAGATTTCTGGTGCGAACCAAGGCTCGCGCGTATTGTTGAGAGGAAGGTTAGAGTCCTCGTGAAACTTAGATGCGGCGTTCGTCGAATACCGATCGCTGATTGGTTGCAAAGTGGGGTCATCAGGTTGAGGTGCATCGTCCTGCACTTTGCTGGCGTTAAAGGGAACGGAGGGTGTGGGGGGTGGGAGTGGGTAATAAAAGTGGGCTTTATACCAGATTGCCCCCCCCCCCGGCCTCCTTTTATGATGATTATGATAGCAGCATACCATGAAGACATCAGCCACTATAAAAGCTCACTGTCAGCCGGAACAGGATCATTACCTCGTACTACAGTTGCCTCAGGAGGGTTTGGGGGACACATCCAAGTTATAGGGACCAGTTTCTTAGAACACAAAAGTGAATTGTGGTCAGCACAAGTGCAGTGTACATTTTCACGCGTTTGGATTGTGTGAATATTTTTTACATCTTTAAAAAAAAAAAGTGAAATAAAAAGCAATAAAAATAAGTGTATCTGTTTTGTTCTGTCCGTTCAATTCATTGAGAACAAGAACCATAACTTCCTTTATTTTAAAGTCCAACAAGAGTTGTGGACCGTGTTCAGTAATATTTATGGATTAAAATTATATTGTGATTGAATCAAGTGTTCAGTCCATGAGTGAAAGTTACAATAACTGAACTTTCCTGCCAGTTGGAGGGAAATGAAACTAATGACGTCACTTCACGTTGTGGTTCTGATATTTCTTAACTTGGTAAGGACACAAACGTTGTGATTTTTGTTTTTTGTTTAAATAATCATTGTTTCCAGTGGATGATAATCCATTAGTTTAATTTGAAATGACGAGGGAAAAGGGTTGGGGGGGGGGGCTTATGTCTATGTTATTATGTCTAATTTTTTAGGATGAAATTGTATTTTAAACCTATATTTTAATGTGACAGACATTCTTCATAGCAGGTCCATGATCAGGAGAATGTGTTGTTTTTTTTGTTGTTTTTTTTGAATGAAACTAAATTTAATATTTCATTGATTGCTGATGTGTAGCTTCCATGAAGTTGTATAATTAGATATTATTAAATAATTAATTAATTATCATTATTTGGGGGGTGGGTTGGGGGGGGGGGGTTGGCAATGGACACGAATAAGCTTTAATCAATCTAAATAAATTTAAGATTTCAGAGCCCACAGTAAATGAATTTCAGAGTAAATTTGTTTTTAATTTCATCTTCCCATTTGATGCTATTCAGTTTTTTATAATTATCATTATTTGGGGGGTGGGTTGGGGGGGGGGGTTGGCAATGGACACGAATAAGCTTTAATCAATCTAAATAAATTTAAGATTTCAGAGCCCACAGTAAATGCATTTCAGAGTAAATTTGTTTTTAATTTCATCTTCCCATTTGATGCTATTCAGTTTTTTTATGGCTGCTGTCGTAAAGAATTCTTGAAATTTGTAGGTTTTTGTTTTTGTTTTTTCTTTTTCTAAATATTTTAAAACATTGTTGTTACCATTGACACGTTCATAAATGTAAAAGTCCAGAGGTTGGAAGAGGCATTGGGTTCAATGTTAAATGAAGCGAATTCAAAACTAAATACCGTTTCTATTGTCAATTTATATTGTAATAGATGATAAATTACAGTCGATAATTCTAAGGTGGACTATTGATTACTTCTATAACATCAGTTTAAAAAAACAACAACTTAAAACATGAAAATGTGACTACCATTTTGATGACGTGATCATTTCGATTTTTTCTTAATTCTTTGAACTGGAAGCGCAGAATGGGAGAGAATTTAATCATCGAATGGGGGGAGTTGTGTGTGGGTGGGGGTGCGGGCTGGTATTTAGTATTTGGTGTAATTGCGTTTTTTTGAATTGAGTACGGGAAATTTCAAAATGTTTCCTTGAAATTCTACATTTTTAGGAACGTTATAACCGCATGTCTTTTTTCCTCACTTTTTAAATTCTAAAAATGGTTAGGAACATAAATGGATAACTAGATCCGTCTATTTAGAAAGTTCCCCTATAATAGTACTTGACGTCAGGCGCCATCTCGCACTTTGACTACACGTGACATATTTGAAGTCGTATTCGTATGCCAATAGTTTAGATACATTAAATCTGAACCGTAAAAAAACGTTGGTAAACCGCGAACAGACCAGGCGTGCGGTCTTTTCTTGCGGTCTTTTCTATCGTGTATGATGAATATGTAGCGCCACCACTCAGAGCCAATAGAGGAGACATGATTTTACGAATTCAGAACGTCGTTTAATTAATCATATCTCATATATATCATATCGTATATCGCATATATCTCATTGACATGCATTTCCTTTTTAACTTAAAAAAAAAAAAATTATCTCATATTTTGTTACGCTTTTTCTCTGTCGCCAATGTGAGCATTACGTGGGAGACCAGTGGCGATTGTGGTGACGTCATGAAATATGTTACGATTATGAAACTCTAGATGCACTATTCTTATTGCATGATTAATGTTACAGGTGCGAGATGCAAAGGCGAGCGGTGTGCTGACCATTCGATTGACGGGTTTCAGAAATCCCTATGGACGAACTTACGATGGCACGTGTTGTGATCCCAGCCCACGGGACCGTAATCCTACATGCGTTGACCAGTGCGATTATGTCATGAGGCTCATAGTGATGGGACTGGGCAGGTAATTATGTCATGAGGCTCGTAGTGATGGGACTGGGCAGGTAATTATGTCATGAGGCTCGTAGTAATGGAACTGGGCAGGTAATTATGTCATGAGGCTCATAGTAATGGGACTGGGCAGGTAATTATGTCATGAGACTCATCGTAATGGGACTGGGCAGGTAATTATGTCATGAGGCTCATAGTGATGGGACTGGGCAGGTAATCATACACTCTAGATAATACCAACGTTTACAATGGCATTACAAAGTTCCTTGTGAGATTTGACTTGGAGACGTCTCGAACACATAAGACCCCTTTTAAAACCCACATTATAAATAGAACTTGTTTGTTTAAAAACGCCATACCGTATATCCGACTAATTTAAAAATGTCTTCACTTTATTATATTAAAGAGATTATTTTTTCGTCCAAAGCCGAGAATAACACAAAGGGTTGGTTTTTAATATAATCATGTAGCAATTTAAAGAATCGTATTTGATTATTTTCCGAGATAAATAATTGAAAGACTTCTCATTGTCACATTGCATGTTCACACATTCGAACAAAAATGGGGGTCAAAATTTATTTGATGTAACTATTTTATCAACATAGAATTTCATTTGTGAAAATTATTCTTTTTTTTTCTCACGATCTAGGGCCAATGACCACGTCTTCTTGTTCCACCGTCCACTAAAATATGACAGCAACAACATAGAGTTTGAGAATGGCGACAGCAATCTTCTGCTTACTGTTCTTTTCGACAGCTGGCCTCAGGATGTGAGTATAGGTCTACAATACACGTGTCTACAATACACAGGTCTACAATACACAGGCCTCGAATACAAAGGTCTGCAATACACAGGTCTATAATACACAGGCCTGCAATACACAGGCCTGCAATACACAGGCCTTCAATACACAGGACTACACTACACAGGACTACAATAAACAGGTCTACAATACGTAGGACTACAATACACAGGTCTGCAATACACAGGCCTTCAATACACACGACTACAATACACAGGACTACAATACATAATAATGCAATACACAGTTCTACAATACACAGGTCTACAATACACAATTCTACAATACACAGGTCTACAATACACAATTATACAATACACAGGTCTACAATGCACAATTCTATAATACATACGCCTACAATACGCAATTATACCATACACGGGCCTAAAATACACAATGCTACAATACACACGCCTACAATACTTATATTTATATACTGTGTATAAATTGTACTGCTTTCGATACGCTACGAACCCATCATTGATTTGTTTATAAATGATACTATGGCTCAATTAGCGCTAACTCATTTAGGGACACGTGAAGATGAACGCTTTCTTCTACGATTACGACGACTTCGACCACACAACGACGCTAGTGGACTGGTTTGAAACAGACTTGAAACACACCGGCAACCAGACAGCTGACAACACCGACGTGTGGGGTCATTTCCAGGAACAAAGCGTTGTGGGCAACAGGCAGTCTGACAAAACCCTGTGAGTACAAAACATGTTCACTGTGCATATCATATAGTGCTTTAAAGGTCACTAAATAAGTATAATTTATTTTGGCCAATTGAAAAATTCGTTTAAATTAATCAATAAACGTAGCATTTATCAGTGGTGGCATAGTTTAATGAGTAATGATGCTTGCTTTTAGAGAGTATATACCACCACCAACCAGCTCTTGATACGTCATATAATTTGAGGAAGTCCATGTTCACTGTAATGGATTAAAAATGTCTGTTTTGTAAACTTGTATAAGATACAACATATATCGTAATAATCATTCGTTTTATTAGGAACTGGACATTGTGAATTATTTTTCTCCCCAGTTTAACCTTCGAGTGGTCAGCTCTACATTCAGAAAATGTTTACAACCCAGCCTTCCACTTGGACAATGCACAGAACAACACAAAACTGGACGCCAACATAAATATCAGAAGTAGCAATTTGAAGAAAAGTATTATCCAGAAGCAGGGCTTTCCCATTGGGGTCGGGAGTCCATTTCGAAAGAACGATGAGCAGCTGTTTTACAATGAATTCGCCAGAAGAAAACCCGTGGAGACGCCAGGATTCGTCAGATCGGTGGAACAGTTCAACAATGAAGGGAACAGAACCAAGGAAACGGGTGGCAGAAACAACAACTCTAACCGACGAATTATTGGCCGTCACTGGAAAGGGAGGATGATTCCAAAAGGCACAGATGGCTCTAAACTAAATCAAACATTGAACGAAGATGGAGATGACCAGAAATATGATGAAAATTTTCAACAACACGGTGTTGATGCTGATACGTCCAAAGTAGAACGTATCGCTAATGAGAAAGGTATTCATCAGGATGTGGAGCTGAAAGATCGTGAACTTAATTTAAAATTGAACAAGAGAATATCTGCGATTAAGCGCTTAAGTCAAAATAAAGGAATGAAAAAACAGATTAGAAGTAAAAATGTGCCGTTCAAAGCACATACTTTACAGGTAGAAAGCGATGAAATATCGAAGAAAGAAGGGCGGGAAACTATTGGTAAAAACGAGAATCTTACGAAGTCCAATGCAATTATTATTCCAGAACTACAAGATTCAACCACCAGCGCTCGTCAAAGTACTAACTCGGAAAACATGAACAACACTGACGAAAGCGATTCTTCGAGTGAACGCATGGTTGGGAACCACTTGACAACAGTTGCAGAAGCACGTTACACATCTGAGGAACCAATCGAAGCAAAGCAAATAAATAATGACGCAAACGAAGAGACGAATGAGTTGACCGCAAGTGACCCGTCAACTTTGGAAAAACACGAACAAGCACGGGAATCACCCCAGTCAACGCGGACACATGAATCAAATCAAATGTTCAGTGTGGACGGCGAAATGCCCGACCTCTTCAAGAGCAATCGATCAAACTACCAGGAGAAAATGAATCCATCCGACGACGAGACCAAAGAAAATGATATGGGGAATTTCAAGCGTAAAATACCACGTAGCGAACCTTACATCAACACTGTTGGTAAAACCGCTCTTGATCATAATAATATCGAGTCGGTAAAACAAATGCTTGGAACGATAGCGGAAGTAACTAAGCCTGATTCATCTGTTACTTCAACCAACGGTGAGGCCACCTTAGCTAATGAAGGCGAAACATCAGTTGAAGATAAAGATAAAAATTACGCAGGGTTGAACATTATGGAGGTCACACCAGCGTTCGAGAACAATATCTTATCTGAGCTTAGCGCTAGAAAGTACAATGGCCAGCTGGATAAACCTTCATCTATATTTGCCTATGGAGAAATGACAACTAGTAATTTAGGTCAAGACAGCAGCGTCACTACTTCTACTATTGCAGGAAACAGACATAGTTTGTCTTCAGCCATTACAGACGGAAGGGGACCAAACTCTGGATTTTCGACAGCTTGGGGTAAAGAGCACATAACTGAGGAGCCAAGTATTGACAAGCTCACGGCCAAATCTTATCAGGCGCGTCAAGCCGCCAAAGCTGTGACCGTCTACAAAGAATCAAATGAGACCAAGAAGATTGGAACTGTACCAACTCTGGACTTTGATCCAGTTGAGCACACGAGGAAAACTGAAGAATCAACCAATAAAAACAACGCAACATTACCCAGTCTTTCATCACATTTCAGAAAAGCTATTCATGTTGTGGAAATTATTAACAAGGCAGGAGAGACAGTGCCCCGAGTAGTAGACTTTACGTCCACAACTCCACAAAATGAACATTTTACCAAAACGAAATACGTCACTGAGATTGCCTCGACATTGCCCGAACAAGACTCTATTGGAATGAACAAATTTATGATTGACGTGAAATCATTGTCAGGGGAACCTGCCTTTGAGGAACAAGACAGTGAAGCTACGTCAACGGGTTCACCCCCTGGACTTGAAACAACATCCGTGGGGTCAGCTACAAAACGCGAGCAGCCAAAGGTTTGGTTCAACGCTAGAAAGTCTCATCAAAGTAACGGTGAACTGCTTCAAAACAACATTAAAGTTCTCAAAACATTCAAGTCTGAAACAGTGGCTCCATTCCAGTGGTTTGTCACCGCCCAGCGTCCCTACGTGAGGCCAGTCAAGCAGCACTCAGAACACGGGCCACACGATTTACACCCCGACACATTACAACCGACTTCCCTATCAAATCCAGCTGTGGACACCGATGATACCATAATTCAGGTAGATAATTTAGAAACAGACATCACGACAAATGGATTCATACCATCTTTGGATGATTTCGCTATGGATTCCAGCACACAAGTTTCGGGCGTGCCTGAATCAATAACTTCCAAGGCGCGTGCACAGTATACAATTAAATTACCCCAGTCAGTTCAAGAAACAGACATCGATGTACAAAATAGAGTTTCATCTGACGTTGGGTATTCACCGGTAAAGGAAAAAGAACCAAATGATCATGCAGAAGTAAACAATGGTCGTCTAACTACTGTTGAGAACAATGGTCTTCTAACTTCTAGTGAGAACAATGGTCGTCTAACTTCTAGTGAGAACAATGGTCTTCTAAACACTGTTGAGAATAATGGTCGTCTAACTACTGTTGAGAACAAGGATGAAACAAATACAAAATCTTATACCACTGTCGACATGCCATTGTTTTTCTTTCCGTTTGAGAGAATTGAGAATGTTGACAAGACAAATGATGGCAATCCTGTTTCATCCCATGAAACTCTACCAAAACTAGAAACTGTTAGCACGATAAAGTCAGCTATGATCAGCAAAACGACCAAGTCACCTTTAAGTAGCACCACAACCAAGTCAGCTATGACTGACTCCGCGATAAGGTCACATGGATACACGGTTATTGGTTATAAGAATAATGCCGTTTCACACGAACAGTCATTGGAGGCGAGTAAGTCTTCAGGAAAAGACACGGCGTTCTTTGACATCCTCAGTCTCCTAGATAAATTCGACAAGAGCTTGAACAGTCCTAACAGTCCTGGTATCGGTCAAGATGTTGTTAAAAGTATCGACCATGCGGATGACTTGAAAGACGCTAAACTTTACTCAAGCAGATCTCCGTATGTCAGAGAAGCAAATGGTTTAGAACAAATCAGTGAAAGCGAGCAAACGACAGAAATACAAGAACAGGACCAGGGCGTGTTTATAAAAGAGATGATTAACCCAGATGCCGTGTTACCTGATTTAGCCATTTCAGGTGGTGTGGCGCCTGACCCCAGTAAGCAAAGTAGCAACACTGTAAACAGCTACAGAAATGAAGAACGACGTGCTGGACAAGGGGAAGTAACCATGTTGAATCATCACAGAGAGGAACAGACGTCAATGGTTAACAACGTTACAGAGCAACGAGAGAACGTCCAAACTGAGGGCAGTAGGCAAAGCCAAGATGGGGGTCACTGGAAAGATGAAGAAAAAGTTAACTTCAGTAAGAAAATAGATCATCTGGAATATTTCCAAGATGTCAGCAGTAAGAAGGTAATCAACGGCAATGTACGAGAGAAAAGCAAAAATAAGGAGCTGTCAAAAAATAGGGTGGATGACATAAGCATTAAATATGAAGATGTAACAGGAAACAATCACTATGAGAATATTCAGAGTCAGGCGGAAGACAATCATCATAAGAATAGTCATCAGAGTCAGACGGAAATGATCGCTGAAAAACGTCCACCAGCTTTAATATTAGAGTCGAGGCCAGGTGATATGAAAAGTGTGAAAAAGGTGAACGTAGAGGATAAGGCTTCAGAAGAGGTTAACGTTGCCAAAGAACAGAATACAGTGAATATGAGAGAGATTATTCCAAGTATTTTCCTTGATAATAATATCTCTGATGTGGTAACTACCAAAGAGAACTTGTTGGAGAAAGACAACAAAAATATAATAAGTGACCCAGCACATGGGGGTGGGGAAGGCTATGGGGACCCCATGGTAACTAAGGTCAAACACGTTGAAGAACTCTACGATAACAATGACATTGACAATAATGTTGACATGGCTAGCAAAATAATGGTTGATGATAATTCAAATAATGATAATATAAAATACGAGCAAGTAACTGCACGTAATAAAGACATCGATAGAAACACTCATGAACGCATCCAACATAAAAATGATGAAATTTTAACTCCAGATACAACTAGAGTAGTAAAGAATATAAAGGCGACCCTCCCAATAACCAGCGGAACACCGATCGAAAGATCAGAATATCCCGCGAGTCAAACTCAGACACAATCCCACAATTCCAAGAAAGATGTTCCACGTGAAGAAGATCAATACTTGGCAAATGAGTTTCAAACGGACACAATGCCGTCTGCTCATGAAGCCCCCGGGCTCAGTAAATTGAAATCAGTGGAAAGTGTGCATGATGTTGTAGATGACGCCTTTGATACGGGAAACCCCAGAATCGATGCCATGCCTGAAACACTAAACGGAAAGGCGTCGACGTCATTGACGGAAAGCGAGCTTTCAAAGAGCTGGCCAGGACAAAGTAAGGGATATCAACCATCCTTGGATATCGAATCGTATAGTCTGAAGAAGGAGACCCTTGAGGCACTTTCTCTGTCAGCACCAAAGAGGCAAACTCCTTCTTATAAGAACTCCCTACCCATATCTGCCTGGATTGATGGAGAAGAAATCTTGGAAAACACGCCAAAAGAAGATATTGTAAAGAAGGTGCGTGTTGACCACTCGGACTCGCTGGATGAAAACATTACACGGCCTCTCGTTCCTGGAACAAATGCTGCGATTTCTAATCATCATATTACTTCAAGTGCCAAATTCGAAGTCAACGCTCAGAGTTTCGGAAGTTCATCAACGTCTTCGTCTAAGGAAGAAGCACGTGAAACGACAGGTTATTTAAATAGCGATACAACAATTGAACCTAACGAAGTTTTTGCATCCACGACTCCACGTCAGGAAGTCACTGAAGGTCAGTACACAGAATCATCCAGTGAGATGTTCAATCCTCACGAATTCACCCAAAGTACCACAAGTACTAACTGGCCACAGGAAACGTATCTGTCAACCAGACCATCGAACGTACCATCCTCCAGTAAGTTAAATGTCAAATCGGAGAAAAACGTGGAACCAAAAGAAGATACGATTACACCAGAATCGATCAAGAATGTCCAAATTGTGGAACATCTTACTAATAATGTTGTGAACGTCACCATGCCAGGTTCAAGTACAAATAGTGGATATGATGGAAGTCGTACAAGATCAAGCGGAAAGTATCCCAAAGATACACACATTTCAGATGAATACAAGGATGACCCAATGGATAATGTATTGGATAAGGATTTAAAAAAACACACTGAATTGAGCATAGAGTTTCCAAATAATGAAATTGAACCCTATCTGGATACAAAAGCATCGGATATGTTAATACCACGTGATCTTTATAGCACTGTGTCATATTACAAAACAACTTCCGTGGAAGCCAGCAAAATGGGAAAATTTGACGAGGCATCTCCGACTAATGGCATATTAGAATCCTCGAACCAGACAACTCATGACCCATTTGATTTAATGAATCTATTTATTGCGAATATCAACTTACTTGACTCGATCAGAGATAAGAAGAGTCGCGTTGATGACGATTCTGATGCCAATGTGACCGCGGTGTACCAAAGTGATGAAGAGGTTATACTCAAGAAAGGAGACGAAAACTCACTCAGTAGTTTAGATGGTAAATCAATCAAAAATAATACTTCTGGTGAAGATATACACACTGAGATTACGCGAGATTCAAGTGATTCCGACGTGACTGATTCAACAATCACGTACAATCTGGCAAATGACTTCTCTTTGGATCAACATACTTCAGATGTACCGAACGTGTCGTCCAACACAAGGGATGACAAGTTTATTGAACTGACAACTACGGAAGTGACAACTGGTGCTCGACAAGAGAAAGAGGACAGGAACAGCTCACATAAACAGTCCACATATCAAACTACTGCTTCATACTTGGACACTGCCATAACCCAATCCAGTGCACCTTCCTTACCTCATGAAGATGAGCTGGACAAACATGAATCTGAAGATATTCAACGTGTTGCTTTAATCACGACAGAATCAACCATAACCATGGATTCAAACATATACACAGACTCCAATCTCCCCACTGAAACTTCACAAGATGAGACGAAAACAGCAGCAACCACACACACACCAGAGGTTAATGGTAGCGGGCCAGTGGCGATCACCAAGTTACTTGATAAGTCGACAAATGAAGAGGCCGGCTCTGGTGGCTTAACCCAAAATATCAAGAACATCCTGACACTGGGATCATATCCTCAAAGCAGAACGCTTGGCTTGGATAATCCAAATGAGCGGGATCCGAAATCTCTCCCCAGTATCATGAACCCAGTTTTATACGTACCCCCAACGAAGGCAAATCTAGACAAACAACCGCTATTAGATCTGTATTTACAATCGTATTCGCATCCAAAGGCAATGCTCAACATCGAAATGAAAACTTTGCCGGAGAACGGTTTCAAACTACACACGGTGACTCAAGATTCTCTCAGCGAGAGGCCGACCCACCAGCCACTCCACGAGCTGCCGTGGTTAAAGCTGTCACGTGCCAACGGCGGGGTCAAGAGAAACAACGTTCACCGTAAAATAAATCTGGACAAACTGAGAAGTTACATCAAGGACATCCGCCACGGACCCTCTGTCCACGTGCCCCGCCAGGGTCTGTACACCCCGAAGCTGGACGCCGCCAACCAGACACTGAGGGCGCCAGATGCCGCTGCAGTTCTACCCAATGCAGTGGAGCGCTACGGCTCCCCTTACACGTCCATCAATGGCGTCAGCACAGTCTTCACGCGCTATTGGCCAGCAGTACTGGGTGTCAGCATTGGCACAATGTTCCTGCTCACTGCTCTCATCACCTCCATATTGTGCCGACAACGCAGGTGAGTAATTTAAAATTACGTATGGTTTTCGATTTATCTTAGACCAGAGGATTCCAGCGGTCTAGTTATACAAGTTATAAATACACATGGATACGTTTGAGACCGAACAGCTTGGCTGTTGAAACGCTCACATCATCGACATGTGGATAAAGTGCTTTTCATTATAAGAAAATCACTCACTCTCTCTCTTGTTATTCTTCGTCAAACTTACTCCGTTTTTTTAATTCCCTATAATTACTATAATACATTTCCTCGGTTTTATTTTGACTAATTTGACTCACCTCTACTTCAGACTGATGGTTCAACGAGCCAGTTGGTCAGACTCCCCTCAATACCTGAGTGAACCCCCGGACCCGAGTGAGTACGCCACCTCTTCAGCTGCCTCTCTCTCCAGTGATTTGACCCGATCTTCAGTGAATCTCGTAGGTCGCCATAGTTAGCCTATCCCCCACGTGCGCTGGTGTCAAGTATAAACTGCGGGCTACGTTTACCAGGAATAGTGCACGGTTTACCAAGAATGATGCATGCCAACATGATACAATAAAACTCTATTACAGCGAGCCAGGCTTATGGTTGTGTACTACCCACAAGTGGTTCCCTCAATCCTACATGAGAAGAGTTACGTGTCTTGTTTAAGGGCAACTACTTGTTAAAAGGTTTGAGCCTGGGATGGGAACAATTGATACTATTTACTAGTGGTGGTAGAAGAGTATCACTTATTTGTAAAAAAATAAATAAATAAAATAAAATGATAAAAATACTCATTGAGAACTAAGCATAAGTTATCCCTATCAGATACTCGTAGTAAAATGAATAACTAACTCAAGCAACTTAGCCAGAACAAGGAATGCACCTAACTACGTCAAACAGAATAGAATTCTCAGAAACATTCCTTGGTGTAATGCACAAAATATGACAGTGTTAATGGCAATCCTTCATATACCACAGCTTACTGATTCCAGATACTGTTGGTAGATACCTTACAAAAAAGGTATAAGCATGAAGGAGTTACGTTCTGTCAGGTATATGTGTATGTCAACAGTAGCCTAACTTTGTGTTAACATGAACACTGGAAATGATGGTGCATTCTGTTGGTCAAAGACTTGTACATATATTTATTCTGTAAAAAGAAATCGTTCCCAGTGTGAATCATTCTGAATGGGTGTCAGACTAAATGATTTCTTCATGCAGGCATGAGTAAGAAATAAGGTTGAATGAAATCCGATCATGAGTTCAAGAAAAAAAGTCAGGTTTAAAAATATAACTTTTGAAATTACAACTAAACACTGGCGCTGGGAAGATTTGGCAGTAGCCTACTGTCCTGAGACGAGGTAAATACTTTATAATCAAAACAAACTTTTCAGACCGTTTGACAGTGGATGACAACTTAGGAAGTTGACCCTTTTGGGGTCAGCAATATTTTTATGATTGCGAGTCTGGTCATGAAATAGTAATTAATTCCAATAATTCTACCATTATTTGAGACCGCACAACTGATGATCTGAATAACCATAAACAATACTCAAAAATTAAAATATTTGTCTAATTAGCTAACAGACTAACAGTCAGAGATTTTCTACTGCTACTTCAACCCTACAGCTTAGTTTTAAAAGCAAAGTACGTACGTCATGTTTACAGTTCAAACCAAATGTTTTTTTCCCAATTTTTTAAAATGTGTCTATGCCATCTTCATAATAGCAATAATTCATTTCCTAGTGAAAATGAAGCGTGGTCAAATCAAATGTAAATAATTGTTTCATTTAAACATTTTGTGAAAAGTTTTAATATCTTTTCACATGATAGTCATCATGACCAACTTATTCATTTTAAAACAATTTTTTTTTTTTACAATGAATATTAACTTTAAGTTAAGGAAGAGTAGATGTTGAAAAGATTTAACCCAACATACATTTTAAAAATAATTGCTAATTTGAACATTTTTTTCTTATATCAGAACATCCATTTTCTGAGAATTCATATGTCGAGTGTGTTTGTCTTTCATCCTCTATAGCTGGTATCTTCTGCAGTATTCTGATCATTTCAACTTGTAAAATATGTAATATTTACATGTATATATCTGTAAATACCAAACATATTTAATGTATTGTCTCATGATGTGATATTATATCTTGCTCATGTTTCCCATGTTGATCATCAAATAAAAATGTAAAACTTTATTTTTTCTAAAAAGCCATTGATTTTTTTCTGCTGTAAGTAAGGAATTTTTTAAACATCAGTGGTGTCATCCGACAAAGACAGATCCACGATTTACAATATTATACATCAACTGATGGTGTACATAAAACTCAACAAAAGTGAATATTATTTGAAGGTATGTATTGAAGAGATAGGGAACCATCAGAAGTCAGTCACATGATTTAGCTGTCTCTGGGTGAAAAAGCGATGTCTTGTTAATTCTGCCTTGCTGTCCTTCTTTTTAAAAAAATGAGACAAGACTGGAGTCCCCTGGGGTGCTGCATCTTCTTCTTCATCATCTTCCCTAAATGTCAGAGATAGATTCTTGTAGTTCAACATAAGAAGTTGTGTTCAAAGTTTACTCCAAACCAAACTTTTGAACTAATTTGAGAACTACGCTCTTTCACAAGATATAAATATAATACACTAAATTCAAATTAACTACCTAAACAAAACTATTTTTAGATACTTGACCACTATGCACATGCTCAAGTATAAAGTGTTTGGAGTATGTTCAATAAAATTAACACACCAATGAACTGGAACTCCATCTTTCTCCATAATAAGAGCAGCTGTTGACCAACTGAACCGCACAAAAGAAGGAAAGCCAAAGATTCTGTCAAAACTTTTCTCTAGGAATTTCTTAGTCTTAGGATCTGAAAGGCATTGAGAAAATATTTTCTTGATTAAGATAGAACAAAATGCCATTTGTTATATTCATTTTTAAACACAAAAATTAATTTGAGTTTCTAGAGAGATCCTTAAGATTTTACTTTGATTCTAAAATCGGTTTCCTTGGGAAATATAACAAACTATTGACTTATTTTTACTTTGCTTGGTTTCATATGTTTTATATTCAGATCATCATCATTTAGAGACCATAGTAATGTAAAAAAAAATAAAACTTGCATCAATAAACATTAAATAAAGACATGATATAAAAACAACCGGCTATTAAGGACTCACCCCCAGGGTATCCAGATCCATAGTCTGGGTCATCTAACGAGATACCTTCCATAAAAACCCAGCTCTTCACAGCCTGGTCTCTTGCAACCTGAAATTATATAACTCAATTAGAAACAAGCAAAAAAACTCAATTTAAACTCAACAAAGTATGATTTATTTAAGTATGTGTATATTGTCAATCCTCCTTTCTATTTTACTTCAAGGAACAATAACAATAACGTAAATACAAATCATTATCACAGCATATTTACTTTAATTTTAAGTTTCAACCAAACAAAACTAAAAAATAAGTTTACCTTAGCACAAATACTTGCTGCACTAACAATGGGGAAGAGAGAGTCAGCTTTTTTGCTCACTGTAATATCAATAGTGGGGAAAATCTCTTTTAACTTGTTTTGATACTTGGTTGGATCCCCCACTGTGTCTACAAATACCTTACAAAAAGGATATGCGTTGAATAGCATGTCTGCAATGTTGGCAGGCAATGAAGCAAAGTCAAGATTGTGAAAATAAACAATGCAATTTTTAAGCAGCATTTCAATTTGATATTTTTAATTCTAAGTAGTTGTAGGAAAGAAAAATTACACCACTTTAACAAAATTAAATGAATTGTCCTCATAGCATGGCAAAATTACTCACTATTATTGGAGTGCTTTAGTAGCAATGTTCTATTTTAGAGTAATAATTTTTAAAAATCTGAAAGTATTAGTCATTTGAAAACTTTTTACACCAGCAAAATATTTTAAAATATTCCCAATTGCTGATATCTAAATAATCAGTTGAATATGAGAACAAGTTACTAATGCAGCCCAAGCTAAAATTTCCATTAAATAAATTTCAATACTATTCTAAAAATACTAAAATGTATAAAAGTCTCTTATCTTTTAACACCAAAATCTTTATTTGAAATAAAGTCCGGAAACACAATAAATAAAAAAAAAAAACACTCTAAAACACAACTAGTGAAACACACATCTAACTAAATATGAATAGTTTTTTAAACCAAAGCAACAAATATTAGCT
The DNA here is from genome assembly GCA_964033795.1 of Lymnaea stagnalis. Taxonomy (NCBI): domain Eukaryota; kingdom Metazoa; phylum Mollusca; class Gastropoda; family Lymnaeidae; genus Lymnaea; species Lymnaea stagnalis. The sequence continues at coordinate 1,742,147 of CAXITT010000008.1, forward strand.
TATAAGAAGCTCTTGGCTTTATATTATGATGAAGCCTTTAAATATAAATTAAATGAAACTAATGAAAGAACACAATCAAGTTTACCTCTGTAACGTTAACTTCTCTTTCTAAGGCTTTATTTATCAATCGTATGGCACAATCATGTGACAGAGCGTTCAAATTATATTTTTCCCTGAAATAAAATTAAAATCACATGAATAGGAAATAAAAAAAACAATTATATAATATGTTTAATCAGTGCTAATAAAAACTTATGTAAGAAATTCTAAGTCTTAATGGACACAAGGAGTATTTGGTTAAAGCTGATTCATACTTGTGCTGAATTTTAGAAAAACAGAAAATAAGATTTCCTCCACCCATACATGCCAACATGTACAGTCCTCCCATGCATGCCAATATGTACAGTCCTCCCATAAATGCCAACATGTACAGTTCACCCATACATGCCAATATGTACAATTCACCCATACATGCCAACATGTACAGTTCACCCATATATGCCAACATGTACAGTTCACCCATACATGCCAACATGTACAGTACACCCATACATGCCAACATGTACAGTTCACCCATACATGCCAACATGTACAGTTCACCCATACATGCCAACATGTACAGTATACCATATGTGCCAACATGTACAGTACACCACACATGCCAACATGTACAGTACACTCATACATGCCAACATGTACAATTCACCCATACATGCCAACATGTACAGTACACCCATACATGCCAACATGTACAGTTCACCCATATGTGCCAACATGTACAGTACACCCATACATGCCAACATGTACAGTTCACCCATATGTGCCAACATGTACAGTTCACCCATACATGCCAACATGTACAGTTCATCCATACATGCAAATATGTACAGTACACCCATACATGCCAACATGTACAGTTCACCCATACATGCCAACATGTACAGTACACCCATACATGCCAACATGTACAATTCACCCATACATGCCAACATGTACAGTTCTACCATACATGCCAACATGTACAATTCACCCATACATGCCAACATGTACAATTCACCCATACTTAAAACATTTAAACAAACATTTTTTAAAGTTATACAAATTCCTAGTTTATAGGGCTGTTCAGGACTATGTATGGTTTTTCACAAGATTTAGAGCAAAACAATTTTGCACAAGAACAAAATAAGTTCATTGTATTATAAACAGTTATTTGAAATAGACTTAAATAGTTTTGTTTAAAAAGCTTCTGATGAAACAAGAAAACTGATATAAAATGAACCACTTCTCTCTTTCATTAAAGACAACATAAAATGATCTCCTGGTACATGATGATCAAATCTCTATTGCCTCATGACTTAGCTTGAAAGCACAAATTTAAAATGCAGTTTGAAATAAGAAAACAATACCTTTGAAGCATGCTGGATGAAATGTAAGCTGGTGAAAGAATCTCTACAATCCAGCCTAACATGTGCAGTGACTCATTCATCTTTTCAAAAATAGACTCTCTCTGTTCTTCAGAAAGGGTCTTGGAATCTGAAATAAATTTACATATATTCTTAGAATTCAAAATTATCACTTCATTTTCATGACAATGAGCTTTAATACTTAACTGAATTATTTTTTAAACATTCAATTTTTTTTATAGGAATATCCTTAAATAATCAACATCCTTGAAGATTTGAATGTCTATACACTTTCATTTTATAAATTGCAACTCACCTGCAAATTTCAAGTCTGTGAGCTGTTGCTTATCTGCAATAGGACTGAAGCAGATGCCGTATACCATTGGCCCTAAATAAAAGGATTTTGTAAGATCGGGGTCATAACATACTTAAAGGTAAAAAATTCTCAAACTGGTCCCAAACCTGCAAATCTTTTTTTTTTTTTAATTCATAGAATAAATATAAAATTCTTTATCACATTAATAAAAGTACAGTATGTATAATATATATGTTACCGGCAATGTGTGAAATGCAGGTATTGTATAGAATGCCAAGAAATTATATAGAATGCTTGAAGTTTTTAGGCGAAGTATGAAATATTTGATTTTTGTGGTTATGTTACATACTTTGTCTGAGCATTTTATACATTGCTTAGATATTATACGTAATGACAAATATACTTCAGGCAAAGTTTAAAAAGAGCGTAATGAAAGCGTTTTTATTAGAAAAATCATATTTGCAAACGAAAGAAGAAAAAAAGAAATGAGTAAAGGACGTTCTTAAGAACGGAACGGGAAAGTAAAGGTGGCATCCAGCTATTTGTTGCAGCATGTAAGGCTGGAGTAGCATTTTGAATTGCACTTGATTTTCTTTTTCACACAAAGACACTTCATGTTTTGGCAATTGGTCTTGAACATACACCTCAGGAATCCTTGACCACTTCCTGTTGACTGAGAGATAGCAGCGGATCGGAGAGGTATTTCATAGTCAGGGGCGTCTTCAACTCTCATCGGACGGTGATCTCGCATACAGTTGTTTCAAGATACGTTGTGCAGTTCCAAGTCGGTAAAAGCTGTCTTCTGTCACTGCCATAACAACTGCCAACAGAGAGCTGGCGTCACCCTGTCCCTTGTCATTGTCAGGAATAGGAACTCGCCAGTGGCTCCTAAAGGTGCAGGAGGGAATTTTTTTTGTCAGAGTTTATTTTCTTTGGCCTGGATTTCAAGGTTCGATTTAGATTCTTTTCTAGCTTAATTCTACAGCTCTCTTAATCTTGAAACACAGGCTGCACAAAATATCAACACATTAACCTTCTATTTCCTCATCTCCATCGTCTTTAGCAGCATTCCCACAGATAACATAAACATGACGGCAACAGTGTCGGCATGTATGGACACTGCTGCTTTCTTTTAAGCAGACCCAACAAACAGCAGAAGTGGCAGGCTTTTGGTAACCCTGCCATCACAATCAGTTTGCTTTCTTCCATTATTGGTTGTATTCTCTTCAGTATTCTGTGTAGTAGGCTCTGTATCTTGCATCTGGTGATTTGCTTCTTCCTGCTGTGTTATTTGTACGCTTTCTATTATTTTTTCGAGTTCTTCCTCAGTCTGTATGTCTTGCAAAATGTCAGGGGGTAGGCAAGACGTTGCGAGGCCCACTTTAGCTTTGCAGCCAAACAGAGCTTCAAAAGGCGCTCTCTAAATTCCAGAATGAAAGGCCCAGTCCTTAATAAGTTGGACGAATCATAACCCCTGAGTTCAGTGGTCAGTTTTTTTCATCTTGCATCCAAGCTCATAGCATGTTTTCAATGTCTTGATTAGCTCTTTCGACACTGCCCTGGCTTTGTGAGTGACGCGATTTACCATGGACGAACTTCAACGTGGGCCAGTACTACTTTAGGCTGTTCACCACATTGTTTGCAAATTCCCTGCCATTATCAGGCTGTGGAATTGATGGAGCTCAAAGCAACGTCAATATGTCCACGAGTGTGTAAGGCTACCGTCCTCTTTGATGTTAGAGCCCTCAGAACCACAAACTTTGTGAGATGATCTTGGTACACCATTATGAATTTATATTCCCTGTCAGGATGGGACTAAACATCGATAAGATCCACCTGACCACGGGAGTTGAATTCAGAAAAAACCGTAGGCTTCACCATGACACCCTTTTTGACACCTTTTTATTTCTTTTGTCATGGCTCACAAAGGTGGAAATACAGTTCAATATCACTACAATTAATGTTCTCATATTTGTGTTGTGCTCTTTCAACATTTTATCCCATCCTCCGTGTCCTATGGCCAAATGAGCCTCATATTGTACAACAAATAATGCAAAATCCGTGACATAGAACGGAGTAGCACTGTCGCCCTCTTTAACAGTATAAATCAACTTAATTTTGTTCTCTACCGCCATTACATCATAGCGTTTCAGCAGCCAATAGTCTCGTAGTTCCTTCTGAGTAGTCGTTTTAGCCTTTTTCACATCATCCACTAATTTTGGGTAACTGGTCTCCTTATTGAAACATGGTTTTTAGCTAAATTGCCTCGTACTTGAGAATGTTCACTGTAGAACCGCCGTTGCATGTAAACATGTCAATATTTCTGATCTGTAACTACAATCTGATCTTCTAACATCTCAGCAGCGGTCTTGAAACAATAGGGGCAAGCGTCTTTGGCGGGAGCAGGAAGCACATGTGTCGCGATCGCCACGCCACCGCTGAGCAAAGAATCAAGCATGAATGGCGGGGTATTCTATACATTGCCGGGTTGATCTCCGGCATTGTATAGAAAGCCTAGGAAATGTGTGAAATATAAATCATTTCATACTTTGCCTACAAAATTCAGGCATTCCATATAATTCCTAGGCATTCTATACAATGCCGGATTTCACACATGGCCGCTAACATATAAATAATAATAATACCAAGCTTATGCTTGTAGAGATATCATTTACTTTTTCGAAATATAACAAAAACTTATATACAATTACAATATAAAAAAAATTACAATACAAAAGCAGACCTGTTTACCCTCAAACTCCTAAAATCGTACAATATCACCTCAAAATCGTACAATACAGTACAATATGTCCAACAAAAAATCAACTGGAACTGCTAGCACTGCCCCCCCCCCCCCCGAAAATCTGAAGTGCCCCTTCCCCGAAAATCTGAAGTGCTCCCGCGGTGGAAAATTTCTGAAAGAAACATGCCCCTAACTAGCTGGCGCCCGGGGACATCCGTCCCCCCTGCCCACCCCCTCGCTACGCCTCTGGATAGAGCTGCTCTGCGAGTTCTAAAATATTTTTTTTAATGCCACTGACTAAATCTTACACCTCTAGTTTTCTCTCTTCACAATCCTCGCGGTTCAGACGAACACACGCTTGCTAGCAGTAGCAGTCCAAGGAGGTGGTGAGTGAAGTTGTTGCCAGGCGACTAGCCTAAAGATTGCTGCTGACACAGCTGGCTAGTTCACTGTGACACGCAAAGCAACACTAAGACAATCACCACCATCAATAGGATGCGTTGCGGTGATATTTTTATATCTTTTGAAAGTCCCACCTATCCCACCCCCTACCCGTGTTTCTGGTATGCCACCAATCTCTTTAATCAACAATCCCCACCTCACCTTTCAGTGCGTACATAATATAATGAAGGATGGTCCCAACTATAAAAAAACATAGAAAAACCAATGTTTTTCTGGGTCCATTCAATGCGGGGCCATAGGGCTAAAGCTTCCACAACCGAACATTTTAAAACTTTTTTTAAATCTGACAAAATTACATAAATATTTTTCACCGGGTCTCTGAAAATTGTAGTTTTGGCGGGTCTCGGCGTACAATCGTAAAAGACATCTAAAAATCGTACATTGTACGCCAAAATCGTAAGAGTAAACAGGTCTGCAAAAGTAATTTGCTATTTGAATTAATAGTTGAATCATAATATGATGATGAATTATCAGACACAGAATAATGAGGAACTGTCCAAGACAAAATATTTTAAAATATTCTTGCTAGCCAGTAGTCCAATGGCTTTGAAAAAAAAAAAGGTGTACAGTTTGATTTACATATTCAAACAGTCCATTTAATATTTACACAATTAACACAATTAATTTTACTTTAAAAAAATTTTCTTCAAAATTTAAACTTCTCCCCTTGTGATTTTTTCATGGGACATTTTTTTTAAAAACCAGATTAAATATGTGAGGACATTAAGAAAAGTTAGCAGTTTTCAATACCTAGAACTGGCCCACGGCCAGCCTCATCAATACCAAGCCAACAGGGTTCATTTTTTAGACGATCACAAATAGGAGACTCTATGGTGCAATTTTTGCTGCGATCAACCTCATAAGTTGACTGATTCATTTCCACTGTAAATAGAAAGATCATCAAATTTGAGTAAATTGATTTTTTAAAACTTTAAATTCACCTTTAAAGGGTTATAACATTGGCATGAGACAACAATAATTTTATGTTGTGTGATGCTGTTTTAATCGTTAGCCATCAGCAACATATTGCTAAAAAAAAGATTTAAAAGGAAAAAAAAAGACTACAGGTGCAAAACAAGAAATGTGCCATCTTAGTATGGAGAGAGTGTATCCATCTTGTTAATGTAATTTTTTGTTCTGAAAAGTTCATCAACCTTACAAAATTGAAGATTCTACTTATCAAAGTCTAAGGATTTAAGATATGTAATCCAATACTATATTTTGGTATTTCTCAAACTTTTCAGTGTGTAAGTGTGTAGAGTGTAGTGTGAAAGACAAGCAAGGATTATTTACCCTGAGGCCAATTTATTGGATATCATTAATATTAATAACATGGTATTGTTTTTTGTAAACTTCCAAAACATTTTCCCCTGGCAATATGTGGTGGTCACTAATAATAACCACTGAGAGTAGCACTGCTATGATCTTAATTCTTATACTATATTATAATTACATTAGACTGCAATTTTCTGTAAGCAAAATTTAATTAGTGCCAGCCATCTATATTATAGACAATTGTGATGTCACAGTAAAAAAATGTGTCACAGGTTTCCACTGCTGAGTCTCTATTTAGCATCCCTTAAATATTTGATTATAAAATTAAGTCATTGTTTATGGATGGCCTCAAAGGTGAATGGTAGATTAGCCTAAATTTAAATATTACTGATACTACTTCTACTACTAAACTAAGGTCACTAGTACTAATTATATCTAATCATAGTGAGTTCACTTGTGAAAAACATAGCAAGGATAATCACAAAATATTGTGAGTGATTAGTGTTACAAATTACAGCATTAGACATGTAGACTCTACACTGTGGAGTTTAGGATTGCCTTTATCAACAGTTTCAGGTTGAGACCCCTCTTTAGCTGGAGGGTATCCCCCCAAACCCTCCTTATGTTTGTCCCGTTTTTTCCAGTTCATGATTTGGTCACCCAGTATATACCCTGCAGAGATCATCCCCCCACCCCCATCAAAGTCTCCACCCCCCTCCTCCACCTTTCTCAGTGTGTAGAGTAACCTGGAAGATGGTCCATTTGTAAATCTCAAAGCAGGGAGTAATTCAAGAGTCACTGTTTACTAAACAATGTTTAAACTAGTTTACAGTTACTCTGAATAAATCTTTTAATACAGTTTCAGTTTGAGTTTGACTCACAGTACAGACCACAACTGAGTGTGACGAGTGTGAATGAAAATGATTTGGAATTTGTGATCGTCACTGAGTGAGTCACTGTGTAATGAAAGTAGAATAATTCAAATATTGCCAATTGAGAGCTGCATTGTATGAACTAACCTACTGCCGTTACTTGTAGAATCATTCATTACCTGAAATTCTTTAATAGTAATTATACCAATATAATAAAAATTACATTTCAATAATACTGTTTTGTTGGGTCTCACAGTAAAGTGATGGAAATTACCGCCAACATTTACTTCCCTTCCTGAGATTACAGTATCTTCAATTTTGCAGTTGAATTTATATTTCGCCCTTCACGATTGCAATGAAAAGTGACTGACTACGGGAAAACATCATATTAATGATATAAATTATAAAAAAAATTCGTTTTCAAAAATTAAAATAAAACCAGTATCAGCAACGTACATTATATGTCACGCTCCAGAGAAATATTGGATATAATAACTTTTTTTTCTTCAAAGTATTAGTATTTTAGATATGATAATTATTTTAGACTATGTTTAAGACAAGATATTTTTTTTTTTCACTACTAGCCTACTTCACATTTGGAGTTCAGTAAAGCTGAGTACTAATTTAGTGCTTGTCACTGACTATGACATGTATTATTTTTCTTTTTAACCCTATCCACCTCAACTGTGTGTAATACTATACACCCGGAGACCGACTGTGATTGCTGATATCTCGAGTTTCCTTTTAATAATCTTTCTCATCCTCGACCTAATCCACAAGGTAGTTGGAATGAACACCTTGGTGGATACATTTGCATAAAGCATGGGAAAGTGGCTTATTTTGGGGGGCCGAAACTTTTTTTTCCACAGTCCGTAGCAACTGAGTGTAACACGCCCTTGCATAATTTAATAGAAGAAAGAAGCGTCTAAACTGGCTTGAGAACATTTTTGTTTGGTTGTTGTTTGTTGAATATTTGAATATTTGTTCGTCCATAAAATAGATTTTAAATTTTGACAGTAAATAAATATTCTGAATGCATTTGGGTACCAACAATAATATTTTAATAACATGTTTTAAACTTAAAAAACCATTTCAAAACAGAACAGTCACAATCACATGTATCGTGGAAAATATGGGCTTTGCGGCTCAGCTTGCACAGTTTATACATAAAATAACAGAATGGTCTTTACAAATATGTCTAATAAACTTGCTGAGCTGAAGTGGTTTGGGCAGGTGTTTGATGTGTTTGTAAAGATTTCAAAACACGGGCGAAGTTCTGCCTCACAATATCTTAATGCGTCGGGACGGATCGCCTCAACTCGCGGAAGGGTGAGAAAATGTGCAACGTCAATAATAATTGTCTGGTGTCTTCATGAGACAGTGAGTTAGTGGGAGGTTTATATTTAAATGCCACTATTGTTACAATTGATGCCAAGTCAACAATGTTGAAAAACACTACCAACGGCCATCTTTTACTTTTAGTTTTAGTTTATTGTATTCACAGAGAATACCTTCACCATTTGGTTCATGGCGAATATGCCTCCTTTGATTTTGTTGTTGCAGAGCACAATCTCTGGTTTCTTGCATTCAGTTTCACTTTCTATATTTGGACGATTGTGTATTATGTTCAAGAGAAATACATTTTTATGCTTTGAGCTCTAGTATTTGACAAGGTTATTTCTAGTCTGAACAAAAAACAATGATTTGTTGAGGGGCAGAGCCTTCTTTTGCTCGAACCCCTTGGGTAGGAACAGCTTGTTCCGTTTCACGGTTCCATCTAGGGTTAGTCGGTTCTTGGCCATTGGTTCTGCAAGTTGTAGAGGAATGAAATAATAATCTGTTCTGAAATTGCGGCCACTTCCATGCAAGTCCCTTGTTAGAGAAATCACAATCTCTGTGGATATTCCAAAATTTATCTTTGCTGACAGGGCACTTGCATTTTCCTTGCTGTCAACTCCTAACGTCTTCTTGGATTGATTACATTCGTCAGTTCTTGTCACACGTTGAAGCGTCGTACTATTCTCACTATCATTGAACAACTCAACTCCTTTTCATAATAACTATAACTTTAATATCTAAGTAAATATAATACACATACACTTGAATATAGCGCAGCTCGCTATCAGACCTAAATAACACACATCCTATCACTCCAAAGTTCCACTCAAGACTGCCTCACGACTAAAACATACGTCACAATACTGCATAGACAATACGTCCCGCCTCAGCATAAAAATACGTCATAGAGACAATGGCGGGAAGAGCGTTCACAAACTATAATAGTCAAGCGCGGGAAAAGCGTTCAACAACTAATGAACACAATATTGAGTCGCAACAATTACTAATGAACGCTCATACTCGACACTTGTCTATATATGGACATCCTCTCAGAGAATAGTTTGAAGTCGATTCATATTCAATGGTCCAGAAGATTTGTATTCTATATTTATCAGGCTTATAATATATTGAATAAATCTGCACTGACCTCTGAAACCAACCAGTTACTTACCTACTATGATGTTTTCTCCAGGAACATAATAACTCAAATTACTCAGTAATGCTTCTCATACATCTGTTATTATTGGATCAAAGATGTCACGAGCTAGAAAGGATTGATCTAGTTTCATTGTTGTCAAAACAAGTATGAATCAGAAGTTTGCTTAATCTCGTCATTGAAAATGTGCCCTAAAAATATGATTGCCATCAACATGGCTGAATAAAAAGTTCACTGAAATGCTGTTGAGATGAACATTACCAGTGTGTAGTAGTATTAGGGAGCCAATAAAAGCTTTCATTTAGATCGCATCATTCCTTTGCCATTTGTCTCCTCTTACTTTTCCACCTTCAATGTTGGTGCAGTCAACTATTGTTGGTATCATTTTTTTTTTTCATTAATACACAAAATAAATGCAGTGGGAGAAACTGCGCGATCCGTGAAGAGAGTTCGGTTTCAAGGCAACTAAAGCATGCCATGTAGTAGAAAAGAAAATAACAAAGAGAACCAGAGGCGTAGCTAGAGTGTTTGGCGCCCGGGGACAAGATTCATTTTAAAGAGCCTACCTTTCTTTTTTCAACTCTCAAACCCATTATTTTCATCAATAAAATAATATCAAAGCACATTTTAGCACCCCTAACTAGTCTGGCGCCAGGGACATCTGCACCCTTAGCTACGCCTCTGGAGAGAACCATTTACTGTGACATAACGTAATAGGTGTAACCCACCCAGTTGCCAGGAATAGCCAGAAACACTTTTCCCTATTATAATAAGTTTAAGGGTGTGCTAGGGACAGGGTACACAATATGTTGAGGTGGATAAGGTTAAATATTAATTATATTGCACAATACAGTTCAGTAACTGTAATAATAAGATCAGGAGCGAACCTAGAGCTTGGGGGGGGGGGGGGGGCGGCAGAGGGGGCAAACAACCCGTATGACAATTTTGAGGTTCATATAAACTATAAAACATTATATGAAAGATGCGTGTTGGGGCTCACTTTAAATATGTTGAGGGTGATAAGGTTAAATATTAATTATATTGCACAATACAGTTCAGTAACTGTAATAATAAGATCAGGAGCGAACCTAGAGCTTGGGGGGGGGGGTGCTGCAGAAGGGGCAAACAACCCGTATGACAATTTTGAGGTTCATATAAACTATATAACATTATATGCAAGATGCGTGTTGGGGCTCACTTTTGGGAGTAAGTCGGGGGCGGCATTAAGCCAAGGTATGCCACCAAATAAGAGTAAGACGAAAGCTGCTGGAAACAATTATTGTTTTATGAATTCCACATAGTGATGATTGGTTTAAATATTTTGGTGGACCTCCGAACATAGAGGTAGAAGGTGTCAACAAATTTATGCAGATTTTCGGGACCTTCTCTTAAATAGCCAAATGTTCCAACATCCCAGCCCCATCACATCATTCTCAGTGACACTATAAAATTCAAAGCCTCATGCAGAACCGTGGAAATATGTGGGTGTGTCTGGGGAATGGTCACAGGATGCAACTATCATTTTAAAGTAGACATGCTAAAAAATGTGGTTTATGAACAGCCTTTTGTCCATGTTGAGCCAAATGGGTTTATAAAAATTAGGGCACTGTTGATTTTAAAATGCATCACAATGACGATATCGTAACTTTTTTAGTAAATACTTAAAGTAAAAGTTGACATTTTATGCCTATTCTAAGATTGCACTTAATTCAATCACACCATTAATAGAGGGGCCCTTGAGTAATGCATTATTTTTTATACATTTTTTAAAACTTTAAATTAAAAAAGTTTAAACACTGATTTTGATTTCAGATGATGTTTAAAAAAGATGGTATAGAACTTTTGACTGCCATACACGATTGTCGGGTTATATGAAAAACACAAACCAAACTATTTGTACTTGTATATTTGATTTATTCAATATATAGTTTTAATACAAAGTATTATCAAATTTATGTGTAAAAAATATAAAGCTTTAATGGTTGAATGAAGTGGAAATAAATGTAAAACTACCGGTATTTTTTTCCAGATGAGTTAAATAAACTTAAATAAGATAGGTATACATTAATTCAAAGAATATGAGAGGTTGCTAGCCTGAACTTATGGCAAAATTTAGAACTATATTCTTTTATGCCCACCTACTATCCTTTAGTACCCCAAAATTGCAAAAGGCAGTTTGGTAACCACTAAATAAATGTTAAAAATTAAATAAATTGTCAATCTACAAAAATCAATTGTAAATGTTGTGTCAAAACATTATTTTGTAAACATTAAAAATATAATTATAATACCAAAAATTGTTGAACAAAAATAGTACAACTTTTTCTACATAGAATTAGATTCTATAGATATTTTAGTATTATTAATAATATTATCACTTAATCAGCAATATTATCTTGTTAAAAAAATTACAAATGAAAATATAATAATGTTAATGTTAATAAAATAAAATTATATTTGGCAGTTCAACATTCATATTAGGAATTGGATGTTTACATATAAACTATTTCTACATTTACAGATGTATCAAACAGATATAACATATTATGAATGTTTGCTATTGAAAAACTGGAACAATATAATATACTCAAAAGAACATATTATTCTTTAGAAAATGCATATTTTATCCAAAATATACAATGCAAAGGCCTCCTCCAACGACAACAACAAGGTTGTAAACTTGATCAATTAAGAAGACATCAAAGTAGCGTCTAGTAAATAAAACATGGGGTAGCTCCAAAAGGGTAGTTAAACAACTCAAACCAACTCCAAATTTAAATGCATCAAGCAAAGAAGTTGATTTAAAGAAATCTCTGGGGGGAAAAAATTATTTCAATGAAAGAATAACAATAAATATAATAAGATGTTGCAAATACATTATTTACATAATATTATAGTGAAATTATTATTCTATAATATATTTACTAGACTATGTTTAGATCATTTGTTAAAACAATAAAAAGGATGTTAAATTCTTGGAAGAGATCAGAACATGTTTTTCCTATTACTGTATAAATATAAGATTGGGGATGCCAAGAATCTCAGAAAGAGATAACTCCTTTGGATGCTAATGAAATGAATAATTAAATAGATCGTCCCAATATACTGTTAATGGTCCATCTATAAATGATGTTACAAAAATCGTGGGGGAGGGAAGGTACAAATTTGTGAATATGTATATGGGTATCTTAATTTGAGTTGATTGGGAAAGGGTGTCTAAAATTGATGTGTGAAATCATTTGCAGATGACTCCCAAATTTATTATATCAGAAAATGTTCATAAAAGAAAGGGGTGTTCGTTAGTTTAGTAAAATCTAAAATAAATTTGTAATGCAATTAGAACAATTTTTGAAAAATACCAATTTATGAAAGTTTTCAAAAGCTCATGCAGCCTATTTTATATAGCCTATATTCCTATATTTCAATCATTTTTCCCCCCAAAACACTGGTATTTCAAGAGGGACAAAGAATATAATGATTAAAATCTAACAATAGCATTTTAAAAATAATATTCTCCATACTCACTGCAGATGTAAAGATTTTTAGTTTCATGAAAATGGCAAAAGTTGGCATTTTTAAAACTGCTGTTGGATATTTGAAAAGAATGTGGGAAAACAACCTTTTAAATAAACTGCTAGGCTTATATGTTATCAAAATGTAATCAAACAGAAAATAAATATGTTTTTTTTAAATTGTTTATCTTGACCACAAAGTTGTGACGTGGTAACAGTCACGCACAACAGGATTAGTTAAATAGAATCCCATTTTATGAGGGTTTAAAGGGGGATTTCAATCCATAATGAGGACAAGTTCTAAGAAATAAAATGTTTAATACAGAAAATTTTGATGGCGTTTATTGTACTTACATTAGGATAAATCTCAAGAGTAAAGATAATATAACAGAGACAACAATGCTGAATCCCATTGCAAAACCTAAGTCTTTGCTCATTTGAGATTCGGTTTTTCCAGGGTAAGTTCTTCTAGCCCATAATCTTCCTGTGGGTAGTCTTGCACTGTACCAAAGAGCTCCAATAAAGCAGTTAAATAAGGTGGAAGCAGCACAGCCAATCATCTTTTCCTACATTAAAAAAATATATATATATAGGCCTATATATATACATATATATATATATGATTTCAACATTATTATATTTCGGTGCAAGTAATTGCAATGGAGGGGGTGTCCATAAATTAAGTCAACAAAAAAGGGGCGGGGGTAGATTTTGACTAGGGCGAAGAGGGGAAAAAAGGAGTTGGGGTTCAATATTATTTGACGGCAACATGGCGGCAGTGGCGTAGTTAGGTGGTGCCGACCACACCAAGTGACATTTTTAATATGACGTCATAATTGGTTAAATTGTCTTTTTAAAGCATTTGTTATAAATAGTAGGCCAAATATATAACAAATGTTTTTTTCGGTGCCAAATTTTGTCTTAATTTGGGTGGAGGGGATGGACCTTGAAAATTTGAAAATTATTCATTCTAAAAAATTAGATATTTATTGAGTTTTATTTGCTACCTCTAATCAATTAAGCCTCAATTTTTTATTCACATTTTGTCATAGAGGTTAAATTTCCTCGTATAAATTACATAAATATATAAATAATAATTATAAATAAAAGCAACATACCACATTTAAAGCTTACTTAATATTAATAAAAAAAAAAAAAAAAAAAAACTTCCTAAGTGGTTCAAATTTTAAAAAGAGCCACGTTTAATTCTGTATTTTAATAAAATAAAATAATATTACGGTACAAATGAATAAATAAAAACCATAAAGTTCTAATATAAATTGATTAGAGGAAATCCTTTTTTTAAAAAAAAAAGACTATTACACTAATATTAAATTGATACACATGTTATTTTTTAACTTATTTTTTTTTAAAGTGCAACATAAATAACATAATTTGTAAAAGTAATGAAAAATTATCTCTAAGTTACGGTTACCTGGCAATAATGAACATTTAAATTCTTTCCTCCTAATTCTGAAGACTACTTTATCATCAAAAGATCAACACCAACACAATCCGTCACTCTGGAAGAATATTTTTAACTAGCAAGCGCAGGAGCAATTTAAGGGATTCAACATTAAATGGTGCGGTTTATTTGCTTGAAATATTTCACCAACATATGAAAAGTTCATTATTTTGTAAAAGCTATGGGCTGAGTGTGAGTGGTTTGAGAGCCTTAGCCTTAAATTAATCCTTAGTCTGATATGGACAAGTTAGGCCCAATCGGATCGTCCAAGCCAAATCAAATGATGATTAATTTAATGCCAATTGCAATATTATGAATAGGGCCTATTCAATTCTGATTGGCAATAATAAAGTATTTTACTTGTTATCTTTTTATTTATTTAATTTTATTAGGCTTACTAACCCTAACTGACTTGACTTAGTAGTACCTAGGCCTACTAAACTCAGTCTATCAAATATATGTTATCATTACTCATTACACCACAACCACTCACTACAAAACTACAAATATTACTATTTTAACTATTTATTACAAATTAATTCATTAATAGCCCAATTTTAGGGCATTACTAATTCAGTAATTATAATGCTGTTACTCAAGGACTCAAGTTACTATTTTTATTATAATCAAGCCTTTTTTTTTAAATTTAGAAATGAATAGTACTAATTTAAATTACTAATAGTAACTGTAGGTATTTCGTTAAAAAGATTTATTAAAATATTACAGCTGTCGCTTGTTAAGAAAAAACTTGTAAGTAAAAAAATGTGACTATTGTAACCTTGACCATGATCAACTTTTTGATTTATGAATATTTAAAGTGCGAGCTCGTTTGTAATTTTGTAATATAGCTATGGTAAACTGCATCTCCTGCTATAAATCTTTATGAAAGTTCTAATTTTAAAATTAATTTTAATACTATTATGCAATTAAAAATAAATTGTAACTTATCTAGTTATGGCTATGTAATATGTATTTTCTTATTGTAACAATTTCCGTCTTAAGATTACAGAATATTAAACTCTTTTAATGATTGTTATTGAGAGTAAATTCCATTCATGATGATGAAGATAAAAACAATGGTAATGGCATAATTCATTTTTTCCATCTTGGTGATGAGGGATGATGGCATGCTGAAAGGGATAGCATTCAAGGGAAAAAGGGAAATTTACTATTTCAAACTTATTACAGATCCAATTTATATGGTAAATAGGATTCATTAGGTGCCAATGGGGAGCATTTGCTAAATATTTAACTAAAAATAAACTTAAGGCATTTATAGCTTAAAAAAAGGTCAAAGTAAAGTCACACAGTGAGAGAAAGAGGCATTGCATAAATATGTAAATTGTATGAGGACTACCGCAAGACAAATATTTTACATAATCTATGACAAAATTACTTTATTACCCTATTAGAAAACTGACACAAAATGCAAAAATAAATAAACTAGGTCACCACAGAGCTGAATGTTAAAGGCCATAAAAGGTTTTGCAGCATTCTTCAACATGCGCAGAAGGAGTATTGAAGTACCTAAAGATAGACCTATGCCATGGTAGGGCCATAATTAATCGAAATATTCAGTTTTTCATATTGGCAAGGGGCATTATTGGGTCTTGGCTATATTTAATATTGTCTACTTACTACTACTGTTATGCAAACTGAACAATTTAACATATAAGTATAAAAGTATCAGGCTATTGAAAAATAATAATAAAATGATCACTTCCGAATAATTTACACATTTTATATATTTTAAAACAAAAACACTATTTAACACAAGTATTAAAGAACTAATTTTAATATTTTGCATTTATTATGTAACAAAGTAACGGTACAAAATGAAAACAACAGGTCTGGGTCACAAAATTAAGAGGTGCAGTCCATAGTGAAAAAAAAAAGGAAAAAATGAACTCGCATTTTAAAAGATAACTGCTCAAAAAATTCAAACGCTAGAATGCTGATGTTTATGTTGTTTTTTAAATTAAAGGTTTTTAACTTTTTGTTGGAATTTTAAAAGAGTTTATCAAAATATTTATTTTAAAAATTAATCTTACAGGTTGTCCTTAAAGGACATCTGCTCAAAACATACAATACATATTTTTTCCAATCCTCTTTCCCTTGTCTGCACTTTTCCACAAATGGCTTACACGCCCCCAGCAATGGTTTGCAGACATTACCTTGCACATGTGATTCAAATTTTAAAACACTTATGGCAGTGCTTCCCAAACTGATCACCTAAATTGTTTTAATGATTGAAAAGTTAAATATCCCCCATCCCCAAATATTTTAACTGCCTGAAAAACTTTGCAGCTGACGTTTTTCGACCACCCCATCCAACTCCCCCCCCCCTCTTCTTATGCCACTGTCCCAAAGCCTATTATATGCCCTCCTATAAACTATCAATTGTCTCTCGGGGGGGGGGGGGCACACCACAAGTTGGGAAACGCCAGAATACATTAATTTTATTTTAGGTCATAATCGTTTATGCATTTTATTTTTGGGGAGCTGGTGGGAGAGGGGGGCTTAGAGGTTGCCCAAAAAACGCAGAATGTACCAAGAGGGAGGGTGGTCCAATATTTTACTTTTTTTTGTGAGTAGACTATCTATATATATGGATGGCCCCAGAGAAAAAACTTGCTATTTGTTGATAAATAGCAACCAGATATTTAGAGTGATCTCCCATATGTTATTAAAAAATGTTTTCTGAATTCTTTATCCTTATAATTTTTTTTTGAAATTTCACAAATAGATCGGATCAGCCATAGAGGAATGCTCATTACATGTATCCTTCTCCACCCCCTCCCACTTTTTTTTTCTCCCTCTCTACAGCATTTGTCCACTTTTGAAAGAATCCCCCTCTTCCCATCTCTGCGGGCGTCCTTTATGGATGACCCCCCTATGTTCCAGTATAATGTGATTAACTTTGAAATAAAATGTAATTTTTTTGCATATCGTTTATAGTTTAAAGTTAATTTTTTTCAATATCTGATTTTACTTAAATTATTTGATTTTACAGGCGTCAAATTCAAGAAGAGAACGTATTATGAGACTTCGTAGACGTAATAGAGAGAGTCGTTCAAATCAGCATGTACTTACAGTGGATGATGATGGTATTGACGAGACTGCTGGAGGTTGTTAAAATTAATTATCATAATTAATATTTTAAGAGATATAATTTGTTAAGTGAAGGTAGAGCGTATAACTAACCATATGGTGTTTAATAACTAATAATTAAATACTATTATCTTATCTCATCTTTTTTATTCCAGTTGTTGTTTTATTTAGTGAGCAGAGAGGACTTGTTTTGCTTTGGAATATATTGTATGAGTTTTTTCTTTATTATTGATGCTTTTTATGAAATTCGATATGATAGTTAAATGGGGAAAAAAAGATCAATTGTTGTGATATACAGCCCTACATAATATACGTTTATATTGACTTATTTATTATTCAATTTTAATCATTTTAGCAACATGTATTGATTTAACTGTGGACGTCTCAAATGATGACATTATTGATCTTACAAGAAGTAACATCAGCATCATTGATTCACCAGTTGTCGTAAGTGAAATGGTTTGAGTAAAAATCATCTAATTTTCTATCTTTAGGGTACATTCTTTGTATGATTATTAACAAAGGTCAAAGTGCCTAATTTTCAAAAGTTTTAATAAGAATTGATTGTTTTCTATATTTTCATAAAAGTCTCCCTTATACTATTTATACGTTTTTATGATCTGTTACATAGAAAAGAGGATCATTTAAAACTCATGATATTACTTCTTATTTTTTAAAATATTGAAAAAATGTCAAACTTTACAGATTGATCATAATGTGTAACAAACACTCACCCACTTCATTATATCTGTATGCTAATGTCTAATTGAAAGCATGATGCTACAAATGCTGCTTGAAGATGTTTAAAGAGATTTCTTGCAAATACCAGAATAATAAATAAAGTATTTTCATCAAAACAAATACAACCCAATTCAGAAGATATCACAGCATTAAGCATTTGGAAGCCTACAGTTTGTTGATTTCATGTATCGGTTTTTAAAAAAAAAAAAAGAATAATTCAGCGGTAGAAAATGTAATCCACCAAAAAAATTGCTCTGTTAAACCAGTTAGTATATTATATTATGTTGTATATTACTACCAACATATAGTTAATCCATTTGTGATATATATAAGATATATCACAAATGGATTAACTATATATATATAATCTTGTTATTTTTACGACCAAAATATTTTTAAATGATCATGTTTATATTAATTTTCTTGAGGTGCTGGCTTCCATTGATAGTTTACATGTTCTGTTATTTTTTTGTTCCTAATGACCCCCCAAAATATGTGACCTTGGAATATGCCAAAAGGCATATGCACCCCTAGTGGAATATTTTATGCAGTTTCCACATTGAATCTTATTCAAATCTTTGTTAGGTCTTATTTAGGCTTCAAAAATCATAAAATTAAAATAAATTCTGCAAGTAAGGCATGTTTGTTCTAAATCACGACATCTCATTTGCATAAATGTAGAGATTTAAGAGTGATTATTAAAGATGGTTTTAGTTCATTCAATTCCCTACAAGAATGTACACAGTTTTATGTTTGTAAATTAATTAGTTTTTTTTTTAAATACATATTTTTGGGAAGTAAGTGCAAGGCTTGTGAAAAGGGGCTCTGTCTTCTTGGCACCGACGGTCCAAAAAAGTTCTGTCTCAAAAGAGTTAAAAATACTCCTCACTGTAATAAAAAGCAGTACATGCAATTCCAAATGCTGAAAGTTACTTTCATCAATTAATTTTTTGCTGACCTACTAGGGTCAATTTTCAATTTGCCAACCAGTATAAAGGATATCTGCAAAGAGGTTTGGGGAAAGGGGGGGGGGGTGTCGTTCAAAGCAGACAAGGGTGAAGGGTGTGTATATGCTGCTTTAAGTCCACTGCATACATTCCAGCATGATTTTAACTTTAAAATTACAGATTTTCTCTATGGCTTATCTCATTGCAAAATTGTGAGGAAAAAAAAAATACTCTAAACTAAAACCACAAAAAAGTTAGTTTAAATTTAAATTAATATAGGAGATAACTCTTTTATTTGGTTGCTTTTTATCAAGAGGTGAAAAAATGGGTGTTTAGGTTTTTTAAAAGAGTTTTCTCTATTCTCAGGTCTGTTTTACATTATCAGAGTTATATAGAAGTTAAAACTAGTGAATTTTCGTTATTTATAATCGTTATTATGCTTCCTGTCTTTTCTTTCTGTACAATGCTGCATGCAAAGAAGGGGTGAGGGAGGTAAAGCCCAACGTGGACAAAAGGGATGAGGGTGGAATAAATGCATATTTTGTTTGCAGATGTCCTTTATGACCAACTCTTGCTTATATGTTTAATTTAAAAGTTAAATTTTAAGCTAATATATACTCATATCATACATTTCCTTTTTTTTTTTTTTTTTTCAAGGTTTTGACCCCTGCTGATGATGTTGGTAAGTCACTGGTAACATTTTTACCCTGTCTTTCCATTACATAAATCCTATAGCTCTGGCGTAGTTTTTTTACATTATATAAAATATACTAATGATGGAAGTACATAATATAACCTTTTTATTTTAATTTTATTTTTTTTTTTTTTTTTTTTTTTTTTTTACTTTTGTTTTTTTTTTTTTTTTTTTTCAAGGTTTTGACCCCTGCTGATGATGTTGGTAAGTCACTGGTAACATTTTTACCCTGTCTTTCCATTACATAAATCCTATAGCTCTGGCGTAGTTATTTGACATTATATAAAATATACTAATGATGGAAGTACATAATATAACCTTTTCATTTTAAGTTAATACTTGGAAGTATTCCAGTACATATTGTTCAAACTTCTGTATTATATATTTGGTTACTTTAATTGTATATGTTATAAAATAAACAAAGAATAGAGTGCATAAGTGGAGTTTTATTTATAAGGTCCATTAAGAAGGAGACGAGGAAGTGGACGACGTGGAAGGCGCCGTAATAGTGTGGGGCGCAGCTTATTTTCAGCACGTTCAAGATCACCACAACAGCCAGAAGTTCATATCCTTCATTCAGATAGTGAAAGTGATGATCTGCCAGATGTGCCATTTGAAATTCCCCAACAAGAGTAAATTTGTTTCAGCAATTTTACTATTATCTTAATATAATAATAGGAAACATTAGTTGTACATGTACATATCTAGTTGGGGGGTGGGGCACGGAATAAATGAAGTATATTTGCAAAAACAATATAAGAAATGAAAATAAGATCTGCATGAAAGAACTACATAATATAAAGTTTGACCTTGATAATGCCAATATGGCCAGTGATGAATCTCCATTTTATATCAGTGACATTTTATAGGGAATAAAAAATATAATAAAGTCTAAGAATAGACAGTTACGGTTCTTAGTTCTACCTACAAATTTAAAAAAAAATTAACACTATTTTTTGTTGTTATTTGAACATTAATTTTTTTGCTTTAAAATACTTTTGAATGCTTTCATTTATCTAAATATGTAATAGATTTGTTTTTGTTTGTTATAAACTCATGGGCCCTTCTTGAAACTATTTAATTATTTTTTATCCCCAAAAAATAAAATAAGTAAGCGACTGTCTAAATGAATGAAATGAGTAGTTAAATTTGAATTTTCTGGTGCAATCTTCTGGTGTTTGTAATCTTTATTTTTATGAATTGGGATGAAAATGTCAGCCTTCATTAACAAGAAAAGCAGAAAACACTTAACACCTGTAATGTGTCAGTAATTGAATAGTATTGCTATTGTATTTTTAATTATCTATTCCATCACACATTATTTCTTGTAACCATTTTCAAAACTTCCCTGATACCAAACTGATGAGAAGTGCACAAGAAAAAGTCTTGTGGCACTGTGTGTTAAGGTGGGACTTATTAAGATTTCTAAGTTAAAGCTATGTGTTAATTTACAAAATATTTAGAATGTATTTAGTTAATTAAAAAGTCATTTATTATTTATTATCTTATAATTTTTCTTTCCTTAAAGTTCATCTGTGAATGCAAGCATTCTTCAGTCACCAGAAGGTGTAAAAATTTCTTGTCCAATTTGCTTGGATGATACAAAACAGGTAAGCATTCTTTTAACCATGACATTTTACCTGACACAGTAAGGGATTGTAGATTAATTGGACAAACAACCCTTTGTCATATTATTTCTATATCAAAATTTTTTGTTTTCTTTACAGATTCAGAAAACTGGACGGCACATAGTGTCAACTATATGTGGTCATATATTCTGTGATGCTTGTATCAAAGCTACTCTGAATACCCATCATGCATGTCCAACATGTCGTAAAAAACTTACTTTAAAAAACATTCACCCTCTATTTTTTTAATGAAACTTTGCACCATTGAATGAATTATATTTTGTATGTATCTCTTACCTTATAGACTGTGTTGGTATAGACATGCCAAAACTGTTCAAAATAATTTTCCTTTGTTCCCATTTGGAAATAAACTTTACACAAGATTCATCCTGCACTGCTGGATAGATTTACAATATAAAGCTTTGGACATACAGAATATCTGAGATTCTTTTCTCTTTAATTTAATTATTTAAAACTGACCTTAAAAAAATTAAAGTAATTTAAAATCAAATTATATATAAACCCTTGTAAAACTTCCTTTGAAATTATGCAGTAATGTGATATTGCTTTGTTCAATGAAACAGACAATCCATAGTTTTGTCATCTCTAAAATGTTCTGTTAAAAATCAGATTTTTACAAATTTTTAAAAGGTTTTGTTTTTATTTTAACGTTTTGGATCTTCCCAATCTACGAATAAAATGACTGTTAGAAACTTAAGCAGTTAAGCTGAACTGAAGTCATGTATAAATAAATAGCCAAGGTTTTGATTAAAATTCACTTTATTATTATACAATTTTAGTATTTTATTTCTCATTGACTAAAAGTGACCTAAATATGAATGGACATGTTGAGAGTGCAGATGCATTACGTTAGTCAATCTAATTGTGCTCTAATAATTTTCTAATCTCTACTCTTGAACATGTTTGTATTATCCAATAAACATATGTTAAACATACTTGCCTTATGCATGTCAAATATTTGCTTATCATTTTATTGATACATAGATTTCTATGATTGCTGCATTTTTTAACAGAGTTGTATGTGTATTTATTCCTAGTTATGTTGTATTTAAAGTTTTAGTTGCGTATTGTTCATTTTTTGGTCTTAGTATTATAAAAATATTTTTTTTTGTAAATCAACACTGTTGTTACATTTACATAGAATTCCCCAAATTTTAATATTTAAAAAAAAAATTCTTTTTCAAGACATGTATTGTTTGTTATAAACTTAGATAGTGTTTACAAAACATTTCTTTTTAGTTTATTTTCTTTAAAGAGTACCTATATTTGTTCTGGACTTCTTGGTAGGGCTATGTTCAGGAGGTAGGTTGATTAAATAAAACTATTCTCACTGTGCTTTCACGTTGTTCATCCTGATGGTGTACATATACATTTACATAAATTATTAAGCGTTTCCCCATTTATTCTTTAGAAACACTCCACTCACAGAATTCCATGGGTTTGTCTGGTATTTCAACAATATCAACAAGAAAATACAAAAAATATTTTTCAAGCAAATTTTTATCATGATTCTAGGGAGCCTAAAAGATAAGCAACATTTTAGGCACCAGAAAGTAGGACTATTTCTTTTTAAATACCTTCCACTTTACCAAGAACTTCTTTCTCCAAAAAATAATTAACAGATCGAAACATTTGAATTACAACTGCATTGAAAAAATTAATTTAAACAAACACTGTAAGCAATTTTTTTATAATTTTTCCTTAGCCTTAATATTGTAGTGACCCTAGATGAAAAGTTTGTGTTTTAGAAGACTGCAAGTGTCACTATGAACTGTTTTTCTTTTTTAATTTATGATTTCTCTCTGTTAAAAAAATATCCAATTATTGGAGGCCGGTACTAGTTTATCTCTCAGTTTCAAATAGATTATTTTCTATAGGTCTAGGTCACGAACTATTCATTTCATCTGAGGTTCATAATTTTCTTGTTATTTCAATGACTCTTTTTAGTCTTATTGATATCTGCAATCTTCTGTAGCTATAGTTTTTTATTATTCAAAGTCAAAGGGACACTTCACATGCATTCAATGAACTAAAACTCCACATGAGAGCACAACAGGTAATTTTGTTATCTTTACTTAGCACTTCTCTCAAACACTGGTTCTCCAATTAGTAGAGACATACATTTTGCTAACAAACTAAGCCAAAAACAAACATATCCCAATGGATAACTGTTATTCTATCTCTCTCATTCTCTGATATGTTCTGCCCACACATCACTGATGTTCTCATTTATACAGTTAGTTTACAAACATTACCATATGTTTTAGTTTTTCAAGTTGATACAGCTTGAGTAAATTCATATACATATATATATATATATATATATATATATATATTACACTATTTAATCAGGGATTCTCACCATGTAATTTCCCAGTCTTTTAAAAAAAAATTTGTAGTTTATAGAAGTGACCTCATTTTTTTCATCTCCTTCATCCATCCACTTCTACCTTTTGCTCTCCCTTGTTCATTTATGGAAATATCATGCCAAGCTAATAATAATGATCCCAATGCTTGAAACAAATATATCAAGTCAATATCAATTTTTACAATAATTATTGGTTACAATTTTTATTTTTCATGTAGCCTTACTTAATAAAATTATAATCCATTAAGTCCCTTCTCTTTCATCAATCATGTGGTTTGTAACATTCTGGTACTCCCAATGATGCAATGTACCAGTATACCAGTAGTAAAGAGCTCTAAGTTTGTTTACTCGTATAGTCGGTTTTATTCCATGTTTTAAAAGATTTGTGACTATTTTGTTGGGAGATTGTTTTTTACTTTTTCATCCTGTGTCTCAAACTTGTGTATTAAAACTTTTACAATTCTCTTTTCTGTTTGTGTTTACTAAAACTTAAAGTCATTTTAAAATTCTATTACTAATATCAGTTTCATTAATCTAAGAAAATGTTATCTGTACTAAGGTCAATATGACCATTTAATATTATTTTTGCTTGTTTGCAAAAAATTTCTCAAACCCATTTACAGAATATTATGTGTGTGTCATTCTGGACATGCACACATATGTGTAGTAAGACTGACATTCTGGACATGAATACATTTGTGTAGTAAAACTGACATTCTGGACATGCATACATTTGTGTAGTAAAACTGACATACTGAACATAAATACATTTTTGTAGTAAAAATGATATTCTGGGCATGGCTACGTTTGTGTATAAAAACTGACATTCTGGACATGCATATATTTGTGTAGTAAAACTGACATACTGAACAGAAATACATTTTTGTAGTAAAAATGATATTCTGGGCATGGCTACGTTTGTGTATAAAAACTGACATTCTGGACATGCATATATTTGTATAGTAAAACTGACTATCTGGCCCATACATTTATGTAGTAAAACTGACATTCTGGACATGAATACATTTGTGTAGTAAAACTGACATTCTGGACATGCATATATTTGTATAGTAAAACTGACTATCTGGCCCATACATTTATGTAGTAAAACTGACATTCTTGATGTAAAAATGAAAAAAAAGAACAACACATATTTGTGATTAGCAGTGTGGGCCTTGGTGCAAAGGGGAGGACAACACAACAACTCCTATGAAGACAAAAGTAAGACAGTAAAACTACACAACCACTCAAGACATAAACAGTACAATTACACAACCACTCCTATCTAGACATAAGTAAGACAGTACAATACAACATATTCCTTGTAAAACACATTAGATTGAACAATACAACATATCCCTTGTAAAACACATAAGTTTGAACAATACAACATATCCCTTGTAAAACACATAAGAAAACATATCCTTGTAAAACACATACAATACAAAATATCCCTTGTAAAACACATAAGTTCGAACAATACAACATATCCCTTGTAAAACACATAAGTTTGAACAATACAACATATCCCTTGTAAAACACATAAGTTTGAACAATACAAAATATCCTTTGTAAAACACATAAGTTTGAACAATAAAACATATCCTTGTAAAACACATACAATACAAAATATCCCATGTAAAACACATACGTTTGAACAATACAAAATATCCTTTGTAAAACACATAATTTTGAACAATACAACATATCCCTTGTAAAACACACGTTTGAATTTGAATAATACAACATATGGCTTGTAAAACACATAGTTGACGATACAACATATTCCTATAAGTTCAAACAATGCAACATATCCCTTGAAAAACACATAAGTTTGAACAATAAAACATATCCTTGTAAAACACATAAGTTTGAACAATATCACATATCCCTTGTAATACACATAAGTTTGAACACTACAACATATCCCTTGTCAAAAACATAAGTTTGAACAATACAACATATTCCTTGTAAAACACATAAGTTTGGACACTACAACATATCCTTTGTTAAAATACATAACAAGTATACACAAGAAGCAAGCCCGACATGCACAGTTTATCTTTTATATTTACGATGCCTGGGAGATTTTTAGCTGCCGCCAAGAAACGTTTTTACCGTACTTGAAAGGCTCATATTCACTTAAAACTGATAATCAATGTATTTGCCATACACATTGGCCAGATGTTTGCATTACTTGCAAGCTCATAACACACAATGTTTTAAACGATATACCGGTATTTTTGTCTTTTTTTAGTGTGGCTGCTTCCTATTCACAACCTGCCTTCCCCCTACTCAACAAGTCGACAGGTAGGCTGTAGGACTATTGTATATTGATAATGAAAAGTGAACTTTTTTCTTTTTTTTTTTTTTTTGTGTAACACTTTGACCGACTAGGTTATTTTTCTCATAATTCCCGGACCCCGGTTAAGCCCTAGTTCTTAATAATATAACTCACATATTTCTTTCCAATCAGTGAGTAAGCTTCCGGGGTTTTTCTTGGTTCAGAGATTAATGTTCGTCCATCGCACGTGAAGATGACGGAGGTCTTGACTTGAGCTGCACATGCATTTTGATTCAAGGGAGAGAAATTCGCCCATTTCGCCCGTCTCACTATCGCGTCCTTTCCCATTTCATCCAATGGCAAGACTTAGTCAAGACGACTGGCAAGGCTTAGTCAAGACGACTGGCAAGGCTTAGTCAAGACGACTGGCAAGGCTTAGTCAAGACGACTGGCAAGGCTTAGTCAAGACGACTGGCAAGGCTTAGTCAAGACGACTGGCAAGGCTTAGTCAAGACGACTGGGAAGGCTTAGTCAAGACGACTGGCAAGGCTTAGTCAAGACGACTGGCAAGGCTTAGTCAAGACGACTGGCAAGGCTTAGTCAAGACGACTGGGAATAAACCAGGATGAAGTCGATGACCGACAGTGTTTCGTCTGGTTTTCACGTTTCTCCTTACGCGTCCGCTGGAGTTGGAATTTTCATTGTGTCAATCGTACAGCCTACGGGACTCCAATCTCCGGCTTTGATTTCAGAGGTTTGCTTTCTCTTAGATGAGTTCCCACCCACACGGGGTGTCTTTGCAGGGCATTGAACTCGAGTCCACTAGCTTGTAGACCACTCGGCCACCCAGCACCAGCGATTAGAGAGTGCAGGACAGGAAGGAATGTTTCCAAGTTGAACTTGATCAAAAAAGGACCTAATGTTCTGATCCATTAGTATAAAACCAGCCTGCCTTCTTTATTTATTCACTTTGATTTATTCTGAACCTTGACACCAAACATACGTCATCATTTCTGTTATGGGCGTACCTTGACTAAATGCCACCCTGAACCAACTCCCAAATCCCCCCTCCCCCTTTTCCTTTGACACTCACATGATTTATACATTGCTCTCTTTAAATCAAATCCAACATTGCCGCTAGGGCCCCTTCGCACACCTCTGGTTACGCCACTGATTACTGTACACGAAATATGTTTCTAATGTGTCCGATGAAAGGTGTCTTTTAACTTAAGACTTAAGAAGGTTACCGGCTGGCATTGACTGCCATCAATTCTGTTCATATTGCCTGGCTGCAGGAATTGACATCAATTCTGTTCATATTGCCTGGCTGCAGGAACTGACATCAATTCTGTTCATATTGCCTGGCTGCAGGAACTGACATCAATTCTGTTCATATGGCCTGGCTGCAGGAACTGACATCAATTCTGTTCATATTGCCTGGCTGCAGGAACTGACATCAATTCTGTTCATATTGCCTGGCTGCAGGAACTGACATCAATTCTGTTCATATTGCCTGGCTGCAGGAACTGACATCAATTCTGTTCATATTGCCTGGCTGCAGGAACTGACATCAATTCTGTTCATATTGCCTGGCTGCAGGAACTGACATCAATTCTGTTCATATTGCCTGGCTGCAGGAACTGACATCAATTCTGTTCATATTGCCTGGCTGCAGGAACTGACTGGCTTCTTTCACTTTTCCACGAATTTGGAGGAAGATTGTATCCCTTTCACTTTCGGTTCTGTCAGTTCATTCGGGATTCATTTTTAATTTACTTAACATTCCACAAAGCATGAACTGTAGTATCTAAATGTAACGACATTTTCCCTTAAAGATGGCGCCAAAACATTTCCGCGGTGTGTAGAAGCAGACGAAATGTATAAACCAGTTCAAAAGCTTTTAATAAGTTTCACTCCCACCAAGTTCATCAAGCGTGGGTCTTTCTTTAGCCCATGACTGTTTGATCCTACTCGCTCTTCCAGGCTCAGCCCTCTGAATAGTCTATGGCCATATAAAAATAGACCGATACTTCTATACAATCTTGTAGTGGTATCGTGGTAACCACCACTGTCAGTAAGATGTCTGTGTATCCCAATGGCTATTTGTGGCTGGGTAATTCAGGAAAATAAAGCCATGAAACGGTGGGGAGAATGATTTTGATGAGTGGGAATACTATTGGCCCGTGTCTGCCCTGAGGGTGCGGAGATGTTTGGGGGGAAATCTTTGATAGGGAGTGTGGACCAGTATCGAGATTGGTAGGAGACCAAGTAGGTCAAAACAGGCTGCTATTTTAAGTTCTTTCTTGGGGGTCAACTATTCAAATCTTACTATTCAGGAGTTCAACTGACATGCATGCGTACGATAGAGTTGAACCAAAACAGATGAGGAAAAATTTCCATTTGAACAAATTACTGTTTGAATAAATTTCCATTGAAAAAAATGCTGTTTGAATGAATTTCCTTTTGAACAATATTCTTTCGAAAAAAAAATGTTCGACAAAATGTCCGGACTAATTTTCATCTTTTCATTGTTCTAAAGCTGTTATAAACATGATGTGCATTAATTGTATTAACATTGCAAACTGATGTGTCTAAGATTGCTCTTCACTCCGCTGTCTCACGCCACCACGTTATTAACACAGGAGCATCTTTTGCCCCTAGTACCCTTCCCCAATTGTACCCTTCCCCAAACCACCCCTCAAATCTTACTATCCCACCTCTTACTGTCCCACCTCTTACTATCCCACCTCTTACTGCCCCACCTCGTACGCATCCCACATGTACTTATTCTCAGTTTTAATCCTTTATAGCGATAGTCAGTGGCTGGCAATGTGGGTGTAAGTTGTCGATCATAAATACCAAATATTAGTATTATTAGACCACATTTGAGAAAAGGAAGGAACTAAGCCAAGAGAAGGGTGACACTCAGGGACGTCATTTGGGTAGGGCAGATGGGGGAATTTGCCCCCTTCCCCCCTTGAATTTTCAGGTTTTATTTACATTGCAATGTACTGTGACGCCTCCAGTAATAAAAAGCTTAACAAGCCGGCGAAGCTTTGCCCCCCCCCCCCCAACTGAAAAAACCACCCTGAAATGACGATCCTGGTGACCCTACGTAACAAAACCCGAGGTTTTTCTTTTCATTTGTGGTGGGGGGAGGAACCCCCAAAATAGGTTATTGAAAAATATGTTTATTTTTTTATTTGCAA
>CAXITT010000008.1:1785335-1797073 GCA_964033795.1 Lymnaea stagnalis
CTGTCAATCACTTCACCAAACCTGTCAATCACTTCATCATACCTGCCCGTCACTTCATCAAAGCTGTCAATCAATTCATCAAACCTGTCAATCAATTCATCAAACCTTTTAATCACTTCATCAAACCTGTCAATCACTTCACCAAACCTGTCAATCACTTCATCATACCTGCCCGTCACTTCATCAAAGCTGTCAATCAATTCATCAAACCTGTCAATCAATTCATCAAACCTTTTAATCACTTCATCAAACCTGTCAATCACTTCACCAAACCTGTCAATCACTTCATCATACCTGCCCGTCACTTCATCAAAGCTGTCAATCAATTCATCAAACCTGTCAATCAATTCATCAAACCTTTTAATCACTTCATCAAACCTGTCAATCACTTCATCAAACCTGTCAATCAATTCATCAAACCTTTTAATCACTTCATCAAACCTGTCAATCAATTCATCAAACCTGTCAATCAATTCATCAAACCTTTTAATCACTTCATCAAAGCTGTCAATCAATTCATCAAACCTGTCAATCAATTCATCAAACCTTTTAATCACTTCATCAAAGCTGTCAATCAATTCATCAAACCTGTCAATCAATTCATCAAACCTTTTAATCACTTCATCAAACCTGTCAATCAATTCATCAAACCTTTTAATCACTTCATCAAACCTGTCAATCACTTCATCAAACCTGTCAATCAATTCATCAAACCTTTTAATCACTTCATCAAACCTGTCAATCACTTCATCAAACCTGTCAATCAATTCATCAAACCTTTTAATCACTTCATCAAACCTGTCAATCACTTCATCAAAGCTTCCAATCACGTCATCAAACCTGTCACTCAATTCATAAAACCTTTTAATCACTTCATCAAACCTGTCAATCAGTTCATCAAAGCTGTCAATCACTTCACCAAACCTGTCAATCACTTCATCATACCTGCCCGTCACTTCATCAAACCTGTCAATCAATTCATCAAACCTGTCAATCAATTCATCAAACCTTTTAATCACTTCATCAAACCTGTCAATCAATTCATCAAACCTGTCAATCAATTCATCAAACCTTTTAATCACTTCATCAAACCTGTCAATCACTTCATCAAACCTGTCAATCACTTCATCAAAGCTTCCAATCACGTCATCAAACCTGTCACTCAATTCATAAAACCTTTTAATCACTTCATCAAACCTGTCAATCAGTTCATCAAAGCTGTCAATCACTTCACCAAACCTGTCAATCACTTCATCAAAGTTAGCAGTCTTCAGCATATTACGTCTCACCAACTAATCCCAGGACCAGATAAACTCGACCGTGTCATATTAGATCGCAATTAGTGCTTTTTAGGTCTCAGATTTTAAAAGCCCCTCTTAAATGAAGCCACAAACAAGCAGATCATGTGGCTTAGTCAGATGATTTCGAGGGAATCTAGGATTTGTCCCGTTCATGTAGGAATTTCGAAAATTTAATTATCGATAAATCTGACTCCGTCGCCTGGGCTGGAGACCGTTAAACCTTGGGCAAGAAATTTCGAGCCTCTAAAACGACAATGCCAATTACTATTAAAATCAGAACAGAGACGTTTGCAGTTCATTCAAATGAAAATCTATAAAGAAAATTGACCTAGTAGTTTATCCTCCATGTTGTTTGTTTTCTGAAGTTAACGCCGCCAAATCATAACCCACTTCGTTTAGAGCAGGCCTGCACAACTGATAATGTAAGGTGGGCCGTAATACTTTATGAAAAGCTTGTGCGGGCCGAAAGAGGATAGGATGGGGGGAAAGCTATTAAGAAAATAATAATAATAAAGAATATTTCCTTATTCGCGGGCCGCCAAGTGGGTGCTGGTGGGCCACATTCGGCCCGCTGACAGCATTCTGCTCTTGTCTTTAACTTATATAAGTTATGAAACGGACTCGAGCGAGCTCTGTCAAATTTTGACATTTTCATTTAGGTGTCAAGAAGGTAGCCAAACGTCCGTCAATTTATAAAGAGTCCGTTAAAAAATCTGATGTAAAATTATTGGTCCGTAACAACTTAAGTTTGTCCGTAAATCGCCGTAACAAGTTTAGAATGTCCGTAAATCTCCGTGATAAATTTAGGATGTCCGTAAATCTCCGTGATAAATTTAGGATGTCCGTAAATCTCCGTGATAACTTTAGGTTGTCCGTAAATCGCCGTAACAAGTTTAGGATGCCCGTAAAAATACAAAAATTGTAAAAACATTTTTTAAGGCTTGGTTGATTCATTTACCTTGTATACTCATAATGGCCCAAGGCTGTAACAATATTGAGTATAGCCGACCAAAGCCATGTCATGAAATGTGTCTAACGCTGTCACAATATTGAGTATAGCCGACCAAAGCCATGTCATTAAATGTGTCAACTATGCCACAATATTGACTTTAGACGAGCAAAGTCATGTCATGAAATGTAAAATGTTCATTTTTATTCTCTAGCGGTGAGTTCTTCATTGTTTTGAAACGGAGGTCAGATCTTACGGAACAAACTAGGCAAAGATCATTAAATACCACATCTTCTTTGGCCATCTCTGATCCTATCACGCCTAATAAGTCTGTATCCCTAGACACAGAGCCCATTAGTTAGATTCTACCCAAAAATAACACTTTCTTACACCGATCCGTCTCAAAGGTCATCGCCATCTTTGCTCCGCGCCGTCATTAGTTTTGATGTCTCGTTAGTTTCAATCCTAATAGTTTTTTCTCCCCTTCTGTGGCTCTCAGTGTCTCGTCTTGAGTTGCGCATTAGATGGGACGAGGTTTGTGTTTGTGTGGTCTGTACTACTAGGGTGAGCATTAGACGGCACGAGGTTTGTCTTTGTATGGTCTGTACTACTAGGGTGAGCATTAGACGGCACGAGGTTTGTCTTTGTATGGTCTGTACTACTAGGGTGAGCATTAGACGGCACGAGGTTTGTCTTTGTATGGTCTGTACTACTAGGGTGAGCTTTAGACGGCACGAGGTTTGTCTTTGTATGGTCTGTACTACTAGGGTGAGCTTTAGACGGCACGAGGTTTGTCTTTGTATGGTCTGTACTACTAGGGTGAGCTTTAGACGGCACGAGGTTTGTCTTTGTATGGTCTGTACTACTAGGGTGAGCTTTAGACGGCACGAGGTTTGTCTTTGTATGGTCTGTACTACTAGGGTGAGCTTTAGACGGCACGAGGTTTGTCTTTGTATGGTCTGTACTACTAGGGTGAGCTTTAGACGGCACGAGGTTTGTCTTTGTATGGTCTGTACTACTAGGGTGAGCTTTAGACGGCACGAGGTTTGTCTTTGTGTGGTCTGTACTACTAGGGTGAGCTTTAGACGGCACGAGGTTTGTCTTTGTGTGGTCTGTACTACTAGGGTGAGCATTAGACGGCACAAGGTTTGTCTTTGTATGGTCTGTACTACTAGGGTGAGCATTAGACGGCACAAGGTTTGTCTTTGTGTGGTCTGTACTACTAGGGTGAGCATTAGACGGCACGAGGTTTGTCTTTGTATGGTCTGTACTACTAGGGTGAGCATTAGACGGCACGTGGTTTGTCTTTGTGTGGTCCGTACTACTAGGGTGAGCATTATACGGCACGAGGTTTGTCTTTGTGTGGTCCGTACTACTAGGGTGAGCATTAGACGGCACGAGGTTTGTCTTTGTGTGGTCCGTACTACTAGGGTGAGCATTAGACGGCACGAGGTTTGTCTTTGTGTGATCTGTACTAATAGGGTGAGCATTGGACGGCACGAGGTTTGTCTTTGTGTGGTCTGTACTACTAGGGTGAGCATTAGACGGCACGAGGTTTGTCTTTGTGTGGTCCGTACTACTAGGGTGAGCATTAGACGGCACGAGGTTTGTCTTTGTGTGGTCCGTACTACTTGGGTGAGCATTAGACGGCACGAGGTTTGTCTTTGTGTGATCTGTACTACTAGGGTGAGCATTAGACGGCACGAGGGTTGTGTTTGTATGGTCTGTACTACTATGTTGAGCATTAGACGGCACAAGGTTTGTCTTTGTATGGTCTGTACCAGTGTGCGGCTTAAACAGCTCCGAAGAATAAGTTGATTACTTTTCATTATTTTGTGTATTCTGATTGATGGTGGTACCAACTATTTTCAGTAACAAATAAAGGATAATGGGGAGTGCGATCAGGTATAGGAAAAAGAAAATAAGTGGTTCAAGGTTGGGGGGGGGGTGTACTACTGAAACATGCTTAAAAAGAAACAATGGACTTGTTGACAAATAACAATATTTAGCGAACAAACAAAATAAAATAAATTATCATATTCTGTGGCGAGTTCCAGAAAATTATATGAAATCGTAATGAACATCTGTTTGGTTGATAGTTTATAGCCACATCTGTTTGTGTGAGAGATTGTTACAGCCACATCTGTTTGGCTGAAAGATTAGTTAAAGCAATATCTGTTTGGCTGAGAGACTGGCTACTTCTTTTTCCTTTTCTATAATTTATTTCAGTTAATTCTTTGGCTCACTCTTTTCTCTCCATTGCACTCTTTAGTTCACTCTATAGTTTACTCTTTAGTTCACTCTTTAGCTCACTACCATTTCATAGATTTTGTCTCGTACTAATCTACGGTAGGAGATAAGTTATGTTAGTTTACTTAATTTTGTTGTTCTTTATTCGCTGCAGAAGGCTTTTTGCCGACACGTCGACTGTTAAATTTTTATCCTTTTTCAGGTCCCTTCTTGTGCTACTTATTTCCTTTTTTTTAAAACTCTTCACTGATTTTGAAATAGTAATAATATCGTAGGCAAAGATTTTCTCAAAGTTATTTTTTAGATTCCTGTGACACATAAAAACGCAATGTTGTTAACTTCAAATCAAAATTTATACAATAAATGAAAATATGCGAAGAGATATTTACACCTGTACTCATTTTAATGATATAAATATTACATTTATATTTAAATAATATTATAGCGGTCGATATAATAGGTTAGTCGTTGTTGTTTAATTGCAATTAAATTATTGTAAGAGATTTAGAGCCAAGTTATCAGTCGTCATCTGCCCAACCAGGAGGTCATCTTCTTACAGAGTCAGCCTGGACATATGCCATAGAGCCTTTTGATTAGGATTTAAGGACATTACTCTACAACCCCCGACCACCTTTGGAGTCATCTTCTTAAAAATATCATCATCATCATCAGTGACGCCACAGCCCATGTAGGGCCCTTTCCTGCTCCACCACATCCTTCCATTGGGAACGGTCCACGGCTTTCCGCCTCCCAACTGATGTCAAGCCGTCTCCACATCGTCGATCCACGTCAGCCTTGGGCGACCGGTGAGTCGTCTGCCGCTGGGTTTCTGCCCTTATATAGAATAATCTTCTAAAAATAGGACAAGTAAAATCCACTGGCAGATCTAGAAGGGGCGGCGTCGAAATATAAAGTGACCCTCTCCACGGTGACAAATATAATCTATCATAAATATTCCAAGAGCTGACAATATAACTGACAAAATTTGCAACGTGGTTTCTACCAGGATGACATTGTGTTAACGAAAGATGACATTCACCACTAAAAGCTTTCTCTTGCATTGAAAAGCTGTTGAGGTTTTTTGTTTTGTTTTGTTGTTTTGTTGTTGTTGTTTTTTTTTTTTTTTTTTTTTTTTGTTCTTTCTTTTTTTTTTTCATTTTTTTTTTTGTTTTGTTTTTTTTTTTTTTTTTTTTTTTTTTTTTTTTTTTTTTTGGTACTGTCGTTATTTACTTCAATTTTACTTTCCCAGTTTTAAATTTTGCTTTTAGTTGTTGAAAATGAAAATCGAAAATAACAACTACATTTAAAATGTTCAATAAATCAATTTAAATGGTAACGTTACACTTGCTTAACAGTACTATTACCTGTGCTGTACACATGAGTAGAGAGCTGATACTGTGCTTTACGCGTGGGTAGACAGATTATACAGTGCTCTGCACATGAGTAGACAGCTGATACTGTGCTCTACACATGGGTAGAGAGCTGATACTGTGCTCTACACATGGATAGACAACTGATGCTATGCTCTACCCATGGGTAGACAGCTGATACTAATCAAAATTTCATGAATATCGATTTCTTCTCGAGCTGAAATGAAATACAACTTTTAAAGTAAATTTTGGTTTGAATTTCATGACAACTTTTCTTAGTTATAAGGGTGATAGATTATACTTTGTTACCAGAATAGAATATGGTAAGTTAAGGATGTTAGATTATACTTTGATACCAGTGTAGAAGATGGTAAGTTCTAGCATTATTGGAGACTGGCAGCAATCTTGGTAATGTGCACGCTTCTGCTCTTTGATGTTTGTCATAGCCAGAAACTTTCACAATATCTTACTGTTAAAGTTTGACGTAATGTCATTCTAACAACCGACCCCTGCTACAATTTGACGTAATGTCATTCTAACAACCGACCCCTGCTACAATTTGACGTAATGTCATTCTAACAAACGACCCCTGCTACAATTTGACGTAATGTCATTCTAACAACCGACCCCTGCTACAATTTGACGTAATGTCATTCTAACAACCGCCACCTGTTACAATTTGACGTAATGTCATTCTAACAACCGACCCCTGATAAAATTTGACGTGATGTCATTCTAACAAACGACCCCTGCTACAATTTGACGTAATGTCATTCTAACAACCGACCCCTGCTACAATTTGACGTAATGACATTCTAACAACCACCACCTGCACCAGTTTGCACTCCTACTCTTAGTTTGCAGACGTGACTAGCTTCACCTAGTTTTCGTCTGTCTCGAAGAAGAAGGTTTTCCAAAGCCCTGGTTGTCAGATGTGGGATGACACCTTATATCTTTAAAAATTCATTACTTCAATCGCGAAAATGAAACCATTTACAAAAGGTGTTATTTAACTGGATGATGCAGTGCCCAAGATTTGTTATTCATCAAGTACGGTTGTAACTCCCGAGAACCGTTTTAAAGATTCGGCAGACTTTCGGAAAGCTCATGCTATAAGCACGGTGGCAAAGCTCATGCTATAAGCACGGTGGCAAAGCTCATGCTATAACCACGGTGGCAAAGCTCATGCTATAACCACGGTGGCAAAGCTCATGCTATAACCACGGTGGCAAAGCTCATGCTATAAGCACGGTGGCAAAGCTCATGCTATAAGCACGGTGGCAAAGCTCATGCTATAACCACGGTGGCAAAGCTCATGCTATAACCACGGTGGCAAAGCTCATGCTATAATCACGGTGGCAAAGCTCATGCTATAACCACGGTGGCAAAGCTCATGCTATAACCACGGTGGCAAAGCTCATGCTATAACCACGGTGGCAAAGCTCATGCTATAACCACGGTGGCAAAGCTCATGCTATAACCACGGTGGCAAAGCTCATGCTATAACCACGGTGGCAAAGCTCATGCTATAACCACGGTGGCAAAGCTCATGCTATAACCACGGTGGCAAAGCTCATGCTATAACCACGGTGGCAAAGCTCATGCTATAACCACGGTGGCAAAGCTCATGCTATAATCACGGTGGCAAAGCTCATGCTATAACCACGGTGGCAAAGCTCATGAGTTGATTGGTGAGGACAAAATTGGGCAGACAGTTAATTCTATAACCACACTGATCAAATCTGGTATTAACAGACCGTTAAAAAAAAACTATGCTTTGTTAGTTAACTCACAAAGACGATGAAGGGTTTTCAGCGAAGCCCGTCTTGACAGGATTGTATTTAAAGGAATCAAAATGTCGAAGCATGAAAACGACTTTTGGGATGTCGTGTCCAGCTTCAGACGAATTTAATTTTGAAGTATTTTCCTTTTGATTTTTGTTTTTAAAAAAAAATTAGATTGAAGAAAGATGAGACAAAATTTTTATATTTTTTGGTTATATATATTTTTAGTTGAACACATATTGTAGTTCAGTTTGGTCAATGATTGTCTGAATATTAACTTAAGTGTATTTCATTTGAATAATTAACAGCATTTAGCATGCCCTCTTACCTCTTTTCAAAATATGCAATATAGCTCTATAATAAAGATGTTGAAAGAGCTCTACCTGGTACATTTATTTCGCAAGCACCTTCTAGGATGATTGTCAACCATATTTTCCATTTAATGCATATTAGCTGTGTTGCTCAAGGTTGAAATGGGTTGAAAGACTTTGACATTGTATGTTTGTAATTAGTTTTTGTAGTGTTGAGTTTGTTTTAAATGTGGTAAATTATAAATTTGTTTTTTGTTGACTTTGTACCGCGCTTCGAGCCTTTGAGGATGAAGCGTGTTTTGAAATGAACTTTATTATTATTATTATTATTACTCATACTTTAAGGTTTTGTATATATTCTTTATTTTTTCTCTTTCCAATTGGACCAAAACATTGTCGTTTCTTTTTTGTTTGTGTTGTGGTTTTAGAATTAGGCGGGAAATGCTTTATACTACTAACTAACATACATATTTTGTTTTATGCTGAAGTTTTAGCCTTAGGCGGGACATGCTTAAAATTACTAACATCCATATTTTGGTGGTTGAGGCTAGAGCTTACACTCTTAAAGCCCCAGCAACCAGATCCATCCGCTGAGCAGTGCCATATGGCGTCGTCGTGACGTAGTATCCTCCCGCCGCCACCCTCCCTACCGCAACATCCAGTGCGGGTCACTGGGTCAACAGATGAGCTAGTGTCTCCGGGTCACTGGGTCAACAGACGAGCTAGTGTCTCCGGGTCACTGGGTCAACAGACCAGCTAGTGACTCTGGGTCACTGGGGCTACAGACGAGCTAGTGTCTCCGGGTCACTGGGTCAACAGACGAGCTAGTGTCTCCGGGTCACTGGGTCAACAGACGAGCTAGTGTCTCCGGGTCACTGGGTCAACAGACGAGCTAGTGTCTCCGGGTCACTGGGTCAACAGACGAGCTAGTTAGTGTCTCCGGGTCATTGGGTCAACAGACGAGCTAGTGTCTCCGGGTCACTGGGTCAACAGACGAGCTAGTGTCTCCGGGTCACTTGGTCAACAGACGAGCTAGTGTCTCCGGGTCATTAAGTCAACAGATGAGCTGGTATCTCCGGTTCACTCAGTCAACAGATGAGCTAGTATCTCCGGGTCATTCAGGCAAAAGATGAGCTAGTGTCTCAGGGTCATTCAGTCAACAGGTGAGCTAGTATCTCCGGGTCACTCAGTCAACAGATGAGCTTGTGTCTCCGTGTCATTCATTCAACAGATGTGCTGGTGTCTCCGGGTCACTCAGTCAACAGATGAGCTAGTATCTCATGGTCACTCAGTCAACAGATGAGCTAGTATATCCGGGTTATTCAGCCAACAGATAAGCTAGTATCTCTGGGTCATTCAGTCAACAGATGTGCTGGTGTCTCCGGGTCACTCAGTCAACAGATGAGCTTGTGTCTCCGTGTCATTCAGTCCACAGATGAGCTAGTGTCTCCGGGTCACTCAGTCAAAACATGAGCTAGTATCCCCGGGTCACTCAGTCAACAGATGAGCTAGTGTCTCCAGGTCATTCAGTCAACAGATGAGCTAGTGTCTCCATTGCCAGCGTACTTAAACGTTGCCAGAGATATATTCTTTCAGGATTTAAAAACCTAGAGGAAGAAAAGACCGAGTGTCGTGAAGAACTACTGACCCACAG
This sequence comes from Lymnaea stagnalis, assembly GCA_964033795.1. Taxonomy (NCBI): domain Eukaryota; kingdom Metazoa; phylum Mollusca; class Gastropoda; family Lymnaeidae; genus Lymnaea; species Lymnaea stagnalis. The sequence continues at coordinate 1,794,955 of CAXITT010000008.1, forward strand.
GATGTAAACAACAAGGAAGAGTGAGTCCTCCCTTCACCCCCCACACCCTCACCCACACATCCACACACACACACTTCGTTTCTACCAAACCTGCCAGCAGATTATTCATTGAAAGGTCTATCTCAAGAGTTGCTCAACGAACGCTTTAAGAAGAAAAGTCGACAAAAATGACATATTATGTCTTCGAAGTAATGATAGAAAAAGACGTCTTCTATTTCTATTAAATAAGATCACACAAATGCAAATGTGATCACACGGGGTCTTACGCAAGAAAGTTATCCAGCTAGAAGAAAAAAATTAGAATTGCAACTAATCTCTCTTAAAAATGACCCCCAAAAAGACTTGTACAAACGAACAAAAATAAAACAAAACACGTGAGTTTATGAATAAATCCATCAGTCTGACCACCATCTTCCAATGTCGTGTGCAGACTTGACCAATGTCCAGTAGCTGATGAAACCTGTGATCTTCAGGTGTTGGTTATATAGACGCATTGTTTCACTTTGATCAATGAAAATTGTTTACTATCAGAGTCCAGCACTTAAATGTCATATGTTTACTACCAGAGTCCAGCACTTAAAATCTCATATGTTTACTTTCAGAGTCCAGCACTTAAATCTCATGTGTTTACAATCAGAGTCCAGCACTTCAATCTCATATGTTTACTATCAGAGTCCAGCACTTCAATCTCATATGTTTACTATTAGAGTCCAGCACTTCAATCTCATATGTTTACTATTAGAGTCCAGCACTTCAATCTCATATGTTTACTATCAGAGTCCAGCACTTAAATCTCATATGTTTACTATCAGAGTCCAGCACTTCAATCTCATATGTTTACTATCAGAGTCCAGCACTTCAATCTCATATGTTTACTATCAGAGTCCAGCACTTCAATCTCATATGTTTACTATCAGAGTCCAGCACTTCAATCTCATATGTTTACTATCAGAGTCCAGCACTTCAATCTCATATGTTTACTATCAGAGTCCAGCACTTAATTAAAGATTGCAATTTACTGAGTAACTGAAACAGAATAAGACGTGTGTTTTCCCCATCTCAATGAACATCAACTATTTTCATGGCTCTCTCAGTTTCTCCCTCGTGTGTTTTCCTCATCTCAGGAACATCAACTATTTTCATGGCTCTCTCAGTTTCTCCCTCGTGTGTTTTCCTCATCTCAATGAACATCAACTATTTTCATGGCTCTCTCAGTTTCTCCCTCGTGTGTTTTCCCCATCTCAATGAACATCAACTATTTTCATGGCACTCTCAGTTTCTCCCTCGTGTGTTTTCCTCATCTCAATGAACATCAACTATTTTCATGGCTCTCTCAGCTTCTCCCTCGTGTGTTTTCCTCATCTCAATGAACATCAACTATTTTCATGGCACTCTCAGTTTCTCCCTCGTGTGTTTTCCTCATCTCAATGAACATCAACTATTTTCATGGCTCTCTCAGTTTCTCCTTCCAAATGTCTCCTATTGCTCGATGTGAAATCAGGTTTTAATCGATGTCCACCGGGGATTGTGTTGAAATATTTAATTCTCTCCCGTGACCAGACAACATCCATTAGCAAATAGTCCAGGATCTCCCAAATACATTTTACAGTAACAGTAAACAAGTAGCACTCTCGCTGCCACTGTGAAAAGACATACATAACAACCACCCACTACGTTTTATTTTTTCATCTCAGAACGATTAATTTTTTAAAAATGTCTTTAAGGAAAAAAAATATAGTGGTTCATCTTGTGAACGTTTCTTTTAAGCCATGTAGCCCTATCACAGCTGGTTTTATCTTGTGAACGTTTCTTTTAAGCCATGTAGCCCTATCACAGCTGGTTTTATCTTGTGAACGTTTCTTTTAAGCCATGTAGCCCTATCACAGCTGGTTTTATCTTGTGAACGTTTCTTTTAAGCCATGTAGCCCTATCACAGCTGGTTTTATCTTGTGAACGTTTCTTTTAAGCCGTGTTGCCATATCACAGCTGGTTTTATCTTGTGAACGTTTCTTTTAAGCCGTGTTGCCATATCACAGCTGGTTTTATCTTGTGAACGTTTCTTTTAAGCCGTGTTGCCCTATCACAGCTGGTTTTATCTTGTGAACGTTTCTTTTAAGCC
>CAXITT010000008.1:1814235-1826201 GCA_964033795.1 Lymnaea stagnalis
AAGGGGGGGGGGGGGGGAGGACTGCCTTCAGGTTGAGGCAATACGAAATATAAAACACACGGTTTGGGGTGCGACCGGCGGAGGTGGGCTGAAACAAGAGGAAATCAGACAGCAGGTGTTTAAGCTGGCAACAGCAATAACAATAATGGCAACAGCCATAACAATAACGGCAACAGCAATAACAATAATGGCAACAGCAATAACAATAATGGCAACAGCCATAACAATAATGGCAACAGCCATAACAATAATGGCAACAGCAATAACAAAAATGGCAACAACCATAACAATAATTGCAACAGCCATAACAATAATGGCAACAGCAATAACAATAATGGCAACAGCAATAACAATAATGGCGACAGAGAATACAAACACAACTAATTTTGCTATGCAATAGAATTCCTCCTCCCTAACCACGCCCGACAGCCACCCCCCCCCCCAACCCATACAATTAAAAATAACATGTCACAAATATAATTATACAAATTGTGTACATTAAATTGTAACAACCTCCCACCCCCACCCCCACACACTCCTACACCTTCCTTTCCAATAATGGAGAAACAATTCTATTGATTGAATTTCCTTTGCGTGCTAACTCGGATGATTTAGTCGACTACTTACATTTCACGCACACTCCAATAACTTTATAATTTTGCTAACGACTGACTTATTTCTGCTTGCGTGATCGGAAGNNGAAGAGCTGCTTGTATACACGGACCTTAAAGCTATCGAGGGCGTTCGCAAAAACGAAATAACAACAACAAAAACGACCACAACAAAAACGACCACAACAAAAACGACCACAACAAAAACGACCACAACAAAAACGACCACAACAAAAACGACCACAACAAAAACGACCACAACAAAAACGACCACAACAAAAACCAACCCCCCAAAAAAAAAAAATTGCTCCACCCTTATGCCAGCAGTTCTAAAATAGGTACTTAGGTTAAAAATATGTAATATAACGTTTCACTTTTTAAACCAGAAGTCCTAAAGTATGTAGGCCCTACTTTAGTTACAAATCGACTTTTATAATTAAAAAAAATGACTTGACGACACCAGCAAAAAAAAGGGAAGAGGCATTGGGGCAGTAACATTCTAATAGAACAGTTCAAAAAATTCTGAACGAAACAGGCGCAAAAATGAGCAGCATAATAGGAAAGTTGCTCACACGAGCGCTGACCAGCTGAATTGGGTCAAAATAATTTCCTGTGGCGCTGAATGTTAACTGACCGCACGCTGTGGCCACGCAGCAGAATTCAATCTTAAAATCAAACATCGAAAATGGAACGTTAAATCGACCAAACATCAAATAGAATTGAGCCAACGTTCGAACATCGTAAATGACATTATTGATATAAATTTAAAAGACATTAAAAACAAAAATTTTATTCGTATAAATCCTTTATAAAATGTATTATCGGGCAATAGGGGGGGGGTGCTAAAATGTCATAAACATGCATATAGGTAACGCAATTTATAAGAATCGCAAAAAGTGCTCCCCCCACCCCAAACCCAAGGCTCTCAATGACTCATTTTTTTGTACGCCCCTGGAAAACATTAATATTCCCATGATCCACCCGATTTTACAACGCAGGTTAATTAATTTCACCAACTTTTTCAGAAAAACAAAGAAATATTGCGTACCAAACGTACGTCCGTTTTTTTGTGTTTTTTTTTGTATTTTGTTTAAAAAAAGAATCTCATTTAGCGCAGTCATCGGGAATTTCATTTCTTTAAATCAGTGTCATATTTTCCCCTTGCAAATGGGTCATTTTTAAGTTTTGGGGTGGGGGGCTGAAAATTAGAGAAAATATGTTGTCATTTGGGAGCTAGTCTGCGTGCCAAGTTTCAGCTCAATAGGTTTACGGGAAGTGGGTCAATTAGCCATCGGAAGATTTTGCCAGTCCGCCATCCAGCTACGAACAGAAGCGAAGTTAATGGCATGATTTGATTTTGTTTTTAAAACTTGACAGAGTTACAGTACAATAACATTTTGCACACAATCCATTGAAAGCTCCTCTTACTTGTACGTTCATACTACCTGTGTACTTTCTTAACACATTTATCATAATAGTATCATATCCAGATCTGTACTTGTCTTATAAATTTATTATCTCCAAACAAACCCCACTACCAACCTTGCCACTGTCTGTACAGTTAGACCTAACAACCCCCACTACCAAAATTGGCACTGGCTGTACAGTTAGTCCTAACAAGCCCCACTACCAAACTTGCCACTGTCTGTTCAGTTAGACCTAACAAGCCCCACTACCAAACTTGTCACTGGCTGTACAGTTAGACCTAACAAGCCCCACTACCAAACTTGCCACTGTCTGTACAGTTAGACCTAACAAGCCCCACTACCAAACTTGCCACTGACTGTACAGTTAGACCTAACAAGCCCCACTACCAAACTTGCCACTGACTGTACAGTTAGACCTAACAAGCCCCACTACCAAACTTGCCACATAATTGTGTCCCTGGGTCAGATAGCTTCGCTATAACTAATCAGTTCAATCTGATAAGGACGCCTAATCAGAAGTGCCAGGAGCGATGCGTGAACCCGCCTTGATGCGATGTCCATCTGTAATGACGACACTCAACAGGTCACAAACTTGATCTCAGCCCTGTCCAAGTAGCATGAACGTGGTTCTTATGGCACGAATTCTACGTGGCGTACACGATCTTTGTATGAAGAATATTTAGGTGGTTTTTTTACATAGAGAAAAATAAAAAGAGAGTTATAGAGAAGGGAGTAAAAGAATGTTTAGTTTTGTACATAGAGAAAAGGAAAGGTAAAAGAATATTTAGTTTTGTAAATAGAGAAGAGGAAAGAGAGAGTGTTATGTAGTAGAAGAGGAAAGAGAGAGTGTTATGTAGTACACTATTTTCCCGTGCTTGAACTTTCTTTGACCCCGTATTAGACTACTAGCAGACGGAAACGTTTGTTGTGGGCGTGGTTAAATCTCTTTGATGTATCTTGTTTACAACCGTGTTTACCAATTAAACATGGTTAGACTGTCTCCTAGTATCTTGTCGAATGTTAATGATAACCCGAGAAATGTAAACAACATGTCATAAGTCTTTTTTGGAAGCGTCTTACGCTACATGTAAATAAGGGAGTGACAGATACGGAGAGAAGGAGATTGATATATATTTTTTTTAACTTCACGAGACGTTTATTACTCTTTGTATTTATGTGTTTATTCGAATTCTTCATTCATCATTATCCATTGGCACATTATACTAACTGTTTTAACTGTGTACCAGTACAAGATCTACCATACTGTCAGTTGATGATTGTAATTATATTTTCTTTTCTTTTGTAATTATATTAAGACTTAAATAAATCTTATTATTTGTAACTGACAACTGTTTGGGTGTCGTATCTTTATTAATGTTGACTCTGTGGTATCGTCCTTGGTTAGGCACTGTTTACAACGAGTCAATAAAATTAAAATAGGAGATTAATTTCTCATATTAGAAGACAGTGCGTAACAGAGAGTAATAGAGAAATGAGTAAAAGAATATTTAGTTTTTTACATAGAGAAGAGGAAAAAGGGAGTAATAGAGAAATGATTAAAATAATATTTAGTTTTATACATAGAGAAAAGAAAAGAGAAGGTAATAGAGAAAAGGGTAAATGTATATGTAGGTTTCTACACAGAGAAAGGGAAACAGAGAGTAACTGAGAATTGAGAAAAAGAATATTTGGTTTTGTACATTGACAAAAGGAGATATGGTGTAACAGAGCAATGAGTTTGTATTTTCTTCGCTGTTGTTCCAATGTTGATGCATAGTGGATTCCATAATCTAAGATAGTTATATAATAAAAGGCAAAAAGAAGCCATGTTTTAAAAAAAAATCATTGAATTTAAATGGGAAATAAAAATGCGAGATGAACATAAAGTGCAGCTGAGCGTGTGACAGCGCAGATGAGCGTGTGACAGCGCAGATGAGCGTGTGACAGACGCGAGCATCTGAATAAGATTCCTAATCCTGGACCTGACATCTGTAAGAGGTTTTCTCTTAAAACAATGTGCATGTATTTATTGACCGATAAATCGATGTCAAGATTTAGTTGGTTAGGATAGATTGATCTATATAACCCATGCTTAATTGGACATGATAGAACGATCTTTATGGACCATCGTTAGTTGGCTAGGATAGAATTATCTTTATGGACCATCGTTAGTTGGCTAGGATAAATTATCTTTATGGACCATCGTTAGTTGGCTAGGATAGAATGATCTTTATGACCCATAGCTAGTTGGTTAGAAAAAATGATCTATATGACCCATGCTTAATTGGCTAGGGTAGAATGATCTATATGGCCCATGCTTAATTGGCTAGGATAGAATGATCTATATGGCCCATGCTAAATTGGCTAGGATAGAATGATCTTTATGGCCCATCGTTAGTAGGCTAGGATAGAATGAGCTATATGGACCATCGTTATTTGGTTAGGATAGAATGAGCTATATGGACCATCGTTAGTAGGTTATGATAGAATGATATATTGCCCTATCTTTTTCAATATACTATCAATGATAGCCATGTATTTCTTCCTGCACTTTATGTCATCTTGCATAATAATGTTTAAGTATGATTCATTTTTTCTAGAAGGTTTCCATCATGGCCGACAGAAATCTTCCTATTGAACCGGACGGAGACAAATGAGATGATATTTCCTTTGTCACGTTCTAACACAAGTTGAGGTGATTCCTACATGTTGCATCTTACCATTCGTCAACACAAGAACTCGCCAGTCCAAATCTTGTTATCCTATCCCATAAGACATCTCCGTCTGCCAGGGTTGCTTTGGCTGAGCCAGATTTTAGCTTAGAAAACTGGCACTTTCCCGGGGCTTTCAGGCAGACCTCCCCAAAATAGGAAATGTAATAAAGGCCATTGAGTCTCTAGCAGACGACAATCAAATGTATCAGATTTGACATCTTCAGCGTGAACATCTTTAAACGACCTTTAGAATCCTTAACTCTGGCGAAAACATTGCAGGAACAAAGAACATGGGAGTGATCTCAAACTGTTATAACAAAACATCGAAACAAAATTGGATCTGGCAATGATGTGACTTTGAGAAATTTATTGTCTTCGTTGCACTGAGCATCTTCAGTTGTGAGATCTTAACACTTGTCGGGGCCGTGGGAGGGGGGGGGGCACCCACCTCGGTGGTACCATCTTCAGTTGTCAGATCTTAACACTTGNCCTCGGTGGCGCCATCTTCAGTTTTCATATCTTAACACTTGTCGGGGCCGAGGAAGGGGGCACCCACCTCGGTGGCGCCATCTTCAGTTGTCAGATCTTAACACTTGTCGGAGCCGTGGGAGGGGGGGGGCACCCACCTCAGTGGTACCATCTTCAGTTGTCAGATCTTAACACTTGTCGGGGCCGTGGGAGGGGAGGGGGCACCCACCTCGGTGGTACCATCTTCAGTTGTCAGATCTTAACACTTGTCGGGGCGCGCCATCTCCAAAATTGCGCAAAAAACGTCATTGTTAGTTCAACATATGTGCAATTATTTTCACAAGTTTGGGAAGTGGGCGAATGGTGTTTTATATGGTCCTGACACTTGTAATCGATAAAGATTTTAAGGAGAATCTAATCGAAAATATCATTTTTTTCTTTTTTAACTACAACTTGTACACATAAAAAATGTCGCTAATTTTTATCTTGTTCTCCGAAAGTGGTTTTTTTAAATATTTTTATTGATATTTTTTAAAACACAACTACAGTTGTTTAATTCATCGAGGTACAGAGATATTATTTTATACTTGTTATTTAATTGTTAAATTCGGTGTTATTGTAATAAGCTACTTATACTATTAAAAGCGTAATAGGTTATTTTCTCACCTTTCATCTACACTAGACGCGCTGATCTTATGTTTTAACCATTGATCTAACCTATTATTGATATGTTCAAGACATCAATGGTATATTAAAATTATTAATTCTATATTCAAACAATTAATTATTAATTATATGTTCAAACGATTAATTCTATATTCAAACCATTAATACTAAACTCAAACCATTAACTCTACATTCAAACGATTAATTATTATTCAAACCATTAGTTCTATATTCAATCCATGACTTCTATACTCAGACCACTATTTCTATATTCAAACGATCAATGTTATGTTCAAATCATTAATTCTATGTTCACACCATTGCTCTAACCCTGCTCACATCGGCCCTTGACTCAGACAAAAGGCCCTGCTGCCAATAATCTTGTGAGGTTCCATACATCGCATCACCCATCTTTCCATCTGGTCATTCGAGGGCGATAAGCGAATTTCCCTCGACAAACAATGGAAGGGTGGGCTGTGATCAGCTGATATTAGTTTCTGTGTGGATGGAGGGAAGTAAGACGCCACTTGAATTAATTCAATACAACTAGGTCTTGACTGCCCTAGTCTAATATCACCATTTCTTTACTGACCTAGTCTGACATGACTTGTCTTGACTGGCCTACTCCAACAGCAATAGGTCTTGACTGACTTAGTCTTACAACCCCCCCCCCCAGGTCTTGACTGACATCATCTAGCTTATCAGGTCATCACTGACCTAGTCTTGAGAAGGCCTCATACAAGTGACAAGCTTGAAAGGGTTGATGGCACAACCGGCATGTTGTAAAAATCATCATATTGGCAAAGACAGAGACTACAGTTGACATTAGAAAGTACANTAGTCTTACAACCCCCCCCCCCCCCAGGTCTTGACTGACATCATCTAGCTTATCAGGTCATCACTGACCTAGTCTTGAGAAGGCCTCATACAAGTGACAAGCTTGAAAGGGTTGATGGCACAACCGGCATGTTGTAAAAATCATCATATTGGCAAAGACAGAGACTACAGTTGACATTAGAAAGTACATTTTACATTAAAAAGGAATATTGATATCAATTATATGAGAAGCAAACAATTATGAATTTTTGATTTGCTGTGTCCTTTTCATATTTAACAAAAAACAAATGAACTGGGCTGACGTGTCCTGACACTTGATTGGACGTGTCCTAATACTTGGTTGGACGTGTCCTAACACTAGCCTGGACGTGTCCTAACACTGGATTGGACGTGTCCTAACACTTGATTGGACGTGTCCTAACACTGGATTGGAAGTGTTCTAACACTTGATTGGACGTGTATTAACACTGGATTGGAAGTGTTCAAACACTTGATTGGACGTGTCCTAACACTTGATTGGAAGTGTTCTAACACTTGATTGGAAGTGTCCTAACACTTGCTTGGACGTGTCCTAACACTGGATTTGACGTGTCCTAACACTGGATTGGAAGTGTCCTAACACTAGATTTGACGTGTCTTAACACTAGATTTGACTTGTCCTAACACTGGATAGGAAGTGTCCTAACACTAGATTTGACTTGTCCTGACACTTGATTGGACGTATCCTAAATATTGATGGCACGTGTCCTAGCCATGAATTTCCCCAAATAAGTGACAGAAAGATTTAGCCAAAAGGAATTTAGATTTTTTTTTTCCGAATTTTCATCGAAAATAAATTACTAGTAGACAGAAATCTCACTCACAACTCCCACAACCCCAAACACTACGACACGAACAAGTATGACAACCCTACACAAAGCGACCCGCACACCTCACACAACAATAAACCAAACAACACGCACACCTCACACAACAATAAACCAAACGACACGCACACCTCACACAACAATAAACCAAACAACACGCACACCACACACAACAATAAACCAAACAACACGCACACCTCACACAACAATAAACCAAACGACACGCACACCGCACACAAAAATAAACCAAACAACACGCACACCTCACACAACAATAAACCAAACGACACGCACACCTCACACAACAATAAACCAAACAACACGCACACCTCACACAACAATAAACCAAACGACACGCACACCTCACACAACAATAAACCAAACGACACGCACACCTCACACAACAATAAACCAAACGACACGCACACCTCACACAAAAATAAACCAAACAACACGCACACCTCACACAACAATAAACCAAACAACACGCACACCTCACACAAAAATAAACCAAACGACACGCACACCTCACACAACCATACACCAAACGACTCACGATATCTGAAAACCGGTAATACATTGACGTTACTGTCTTTGATTTGTAATAGTTATGACAACATCATCACAGCTGGCCACTGTAGTATCGTCCAAGTTTCTAATTCTCCATAGAATGCTTATTTTAAATATTAAAAACTTGTCAATTTCCAACCCTATCCTTCCCTAATCCCCTCCCCCTTTCCAATTAAACTCTTCTGTAAATATCATTCAAATATATAGTCTGCACCTTGTATTTGTTAAAGAGGGAATTCCCAAAAACGTGACCCTTTTGTACTTGGACATGACCTTCGTGCACCACCCCTCTCCGCCAATTCAAAGATGGCTATAACAATTCCGCATCGATCTGCGACTGCGACCTCACTTCTAGATCCAAACTGACATAGTGCTGGCCTTCTGCTCACCTTATATATTTCTGATACTCGTCTTTCGATTGTCAACACTCAAACATCGGATCCCGACTCCCAAGCATCAGTCCCAACTGCTCTACCAAACATCCGATCCCTACTTCCCAGCATCAGGCCCAACTCTCCTACCAAACATCCGATACCTTCTACCCAGCATCAGTCCCAACTGCTCCACCAAACATCCGATCTCTACTCCCAAGCATCAGTCCCAACTGCTCTACTAAACATCCGATCCCTACTCCCAAGCATCGGTCCCAACTGCTCTACCAAACATCCGATCCCTACTCCCAAGCATCAGTCCCAACTGCTCTACTAAACATCCGATCCCTACTCCCAAGCATCAGTCCCAACTGCTCTACCAAACATCCGATCCCTATTCCCAAGCATCAGTCCCAACTGCTCTAAACATCCGATCCCTACTCCCAAGCATCAGTCCCAACTGCTCTACTAAACATCCGATCCCTACTCCCAGCATCAGTCACAACTCCCCTACCAAACAGCCGATCCCCACTCCCCAGCATCAGGCCCAACTCCCCTACCAAACATCCGATCCCTACTCCCCCGCATCAGGCCCAACTCCCCTACCAAACATGCGATCCCTACTCCCCAGCATCATATCCCCACTCCAGACACTTAAGTCCATAAACCCTCCACCCCCACCCCAACCGCATTGGCAAGTCAAAGTCTTGGCGTATGCTTTTATCTTCGCTTGAATCAAGACAAGAATCATTTGAACGGCGTGAGTGTAGATCATAAATTCATAAAGATATAATACATAAAAAGTATAAACATACATAAACTATCAGTTAGGCAATGTTTACACAAGTAGAAGAGCCATATATAAACTCTATCAGTTAGGCAATGTTTACACAAGTAGAAGAGCCATATATAAACTCTATCAGTTAGGCAATGTTTACACAAGTAGAAGAGCCATATATAAACTCTATCAGTTAGGCTATGTCTACACAAGTAGAAGAGCCATATATAAACTCTATCAGTTAGGCTTTTTCTATACCAGTAGAAGAGCCATATATAAACTCTATCCGTTAGGCTTTGTCTACACAAGTAGAAGCGCCATATATAAACTCTACCAGGCCATGTCTACACAAATAGAAGAGCCATATACACACTCTATCAGGCCTTGTCTACAAAAAAAGATGAGCCATGTATAAACTCTCTCAGGCCGTGTCTACATAAGTAGAAGAGCCATATATACACTCTATCAGGCCTGGTCTACATATGTAGAAGAGCCATATATACACTCTATCAGGCCTGGTCTACACAAGTAGAAGAGCCATATATACACTCTATCAGGCCTGTTCTACACAAGTAGAAGAGCCATACATAAACTCTATCAGGCCGCGTCTACACAAGTAGAAGCGCCATATATAAACTCTACCAGGCCATGTCTACACAAATAGAAGAGCCATATACACACTCTATCAGGCCTAGTCTACAAAAAAAATGAGCCATGTATAAACTTTCTCAGGCCGTGTCTACACAAGTAGAAGAGCCATATATACACTCTACCAGGCCATGTCTACACAAATAGAAGAGCCATATACACACTCTATCAGGCCTAGTCTACAAAAAAAGATGAGCCATGTATAAACTCTCTCAGGCCGTGTCTACATAAGTAGAAGAGCCATATATACACTCTATCAGGCCTGGTCTACATATGTAGAAGAGCCATATATACACTCTATCAGGCCTGGTCTACACAAGTAGAAGAGCCATATATACACTCTATCAGGCCTGTTCTACACAAGTAGAAGAGCCATACATAAACTCTATCAGGCCGCGTCTACACAAGTAGAAGCGCCATATATAAACTCTACCAGGCCATGTCTACACAAATAGAAGAGCCATATACACACTCTATCAGGCCTAGTCTACAAAAAAAATGAGCCATGTATAAACTTTCTCAGGCCGTGTCTACACAAGTAGAAGAGCCATATATACACTCTATCAGGTCTAGTCTACACAAGTAGAAGAGCCATGTATACACTCTATCAGGCCTGGTCTACATAAGTAGAAGAGCCATATATACACTCTATCAGGCCGTGTCTACACAAGTAGAAGAGCCATATATACACTCTATCAGGTCTGGTCTACACAAGTAGAAGAGCCATGTATACACTCTATCAGGCCTGGTCTACATAAGTAGAAGAGCCATATATACACTCTATCAGGCCTGGTCTACACAAGTAGATGAGCCATATATACACTCTATCAGGCCTGGTCTACACAAGTAGAAGAGCCATATATACACTCTATCAGGCCTGTTCTACACAAGTAGAAGAGCCATACATAAACTCTATCAGGCCGCGTCTACACAAGTAGAAGCGCCATATATAAACTCTACCAGGCCATGTCTACACAAATAGAAGAGCCATATACACACTCTATCAGGCCTAGTCTACAAAAAAAGATGAGCCATGTATAAACTTTCTCAGGCCGTGTCTACACAAGTAGAAGAGCCATATATACACTCTATCAGGTCTGGTCTACACAAGTAGAAGAGCCATGTATACACTCTATCAGGCCTGGTCTACATAAGTAGAAGAGCCATATATACACTCTATCAGGCCATGTCTACACAAGTAGATGAGCCATATATACACTCTATCAGGCCTGGTCTACACAAGTAGAAGAGCCATATATACACTCTATCAGGCCTGTTCTACACAAGTAGAAGAGCCATATATAAACTCTATCAGGCCGCGTCTACACAAGTAGAAGAGCCATACATAAACTCTATCAGGCCGTTTCTACACAAATAGAAGAGCCTTATATAAACTCTATCAGGCCGCGTCTACACAAGTAGAAGAGCCATGACTTTTGTTTTTCTACCCGGCATCCCTCACGAGATAAGTGGCTTTCAAAGGGAAGTAATTTGAACACATTTAACGCCTCGTGTGCCCTTCCCCATGCTGAGTTTGTGTGAGTGCTTTTGACACATTGAACGGACCTAAATTTGGCAACGTAATTTTCAGCGTCATAAAATGACCTGCTCACACAACTGCTGACATGATAATTGTTCTTGCGATATTAACCAGTGTTGCGTTGGTTTTGTTTCTGAATGTCTAAGTTGCAACTTTAAGCCTCAGATACTAAACATGTCGATAAATATAAGTTTCATTTGTAAGAGATTGACGTGGGATGTATTATTTCTCAGGCCTCAGGCCTACAGGAGATGCATATCTCATCAACAGGCCGTAGGGGTACACAGACAAAAATAGAATTTGTTGTTGGTGTATCTTATCACTGGAGTAGAAACAAGTAGCGGCTTGAAACAAGTTTAGTTTGTTGTTGTTGTTGTTTTTTGTTGTTTTTTTTTGTGGGGGGGGGGGGGGGGGGGGGGTGTGTGTGTGTTTTTTTTTTCACCATTTTTTTTTTTTTACAAAAACACTTT
>CAXITT010000008.1:1826536-1840601 GCA_964033795.1 Lymnaea stagnalis
CTGCTGCGCGGATACTCAAAACTGCTGCGCGGATACTCAAAACTGCTGCGCGGATACTCAAAACTGCTGCGCGGATACTCAAAACTGCTGCGCGGATACTCAAAACTGCTGCGCGGATACTCAAAACTGCTGCGCGGCGTCTGTGGGATAGCTGCGTGGCCACGCAGCCGCGCAGCTTAAAGGGACCATTGGTTACAATACATGAAACAAAACTTGACAGATTTCATAAGGTCTTAGCAAATCGTTTCTTAGAAGTTCAACTCAACATGGAATATTGAGCGCGTGTTTCTGATGTGTCGGGATTACGTAAAAAAGTAATTCATGACAGAAAGTTCATAAGAACATTAAAACCAATCTAGACACGGACTAGATCAATGGGACATATCCCAAACTGGGGGACACAAAGAAATCATGCCAATCATTCATAAATGCCATCTTCAAACGATTAGATTAGGGTAATGTACCTTTCTAAATGTTGGCATCTATCTGTATGAATTCCTTGTAAAAACTGTTTAACTCCCGGAGCTAATGGTATAGATCAGGCCTGCACAACTCAAAATTTAAGGCGGGCCGTAATACTTAATGAAAAACTTGTGCGGGCCAAAAGAAAATAAGACAGGACTTGTGTGGGTCAAAAGAAAATCAGACAGGGGGGAAAGCTATTAAGAAAATAATAATAATAAAGAATGTTTCGTTACTTCGCGGGCCGCAAAGTGGGTGCTGGCGGGCCGGATGCGGCCGGCGGGCCGCATGTTGTGCAGGCCTGGTATAGATGATCGATAAACTTTGATAATATCGGAATTTCCCAATGTAAAGTTACCTACCAACAAATAGTCAGATTTCCATAGATTGACTTAAGCGTTGTAAGTCCATTACATCTACTGCTTGTACCGACCCACTGTCGATTTTTCTGACTCCATCGGGATTGAGGGCGTAGAGTTAATTATGTTGCGTTGGTGCTTGGCCAAATGGCTGCTGGGATTATGGCAGGCTTGATAACAAATAATGCATTGGCTCTCATACGGTTAGATAATTAATCATAGTTTATGTAGAGTATTGCAGGGCTAGTGGCACGGCTACTCATCGATCTCTATGTATGACGTATCAAGTGGCTTGGAAAGGTTAAGTTTTGGGCCAAGATTTCTCACTGGGTTTTGTGGATGTGGTGGATTGTTTAGCTTATTTTAAAGAAGTCGATTTGATAATATGTATTGAAAATATTTACTTATTCAAATTTATTATCAGACCTGTTTACCCTAAAACTCTTAAAATCGTACAATATCAACACAAAATCGTTCAATACATTATCTTAATAGTAAGAAAATAAACATACAGTATATATAATGTATGCACCTCAAAATGGTGCACTGTACGCCAAAATCGTAAGAGTAAACAGGTCTGTATTATTGACTTGTAATAATTGTACAGGTTATTGTATGTTAAGTTTGCCAAATAAAAGTCATGGTCACAGTGTATTGAATTTCCTTTGAAAGCTATAAGGAAGAATACAGCTGTCTACTTGTCGAATACTCTGACTTATAACAATGATTTGTTCAATCTGGAGTTCAATTCCAGCCACAGCCCAAGCAAAAACACCACCAGCAACCGGGGTGGATAGGACCCGTTAACCTTGGATGGCCACTCATCTAAGAGAAGGAAACTCTGAAATCAAACCCGGAAAAAGGAGTCCCGAAAGGCGGATAACATTGATACAATGAAACATTACGACAACTCCTGCGACGTCACTGGTGCCAAGCTGTATCATCCAATGATGTTCCCTTGGGTTATCCAGCGGCGTGGAGAGAGGCGATTTGCTGTAGGGAACCAGCTTATAATCCTTGAAGAATAATTCCAGGCCATGTGGATTTCGTCCTCCGAAGCCCACTCCATCGTCACATTGTGACGGACGGATGCCAGCAAAAAAACAATGATTTGGACCCTTTGTCCGATTCCTCTTTGTCAACCAATGTATTCCCTTACTTTTTTTAAAAATCTATTTTAAGTTTTTCTATTTTTAAATTGTACAAAATTCCGAAGCGTCCATATAAATATAAATTGTAAATATAATGGACAAAATAATATATGTAAAAAAAAATTTGTCTCCGTTGTCTTTAAAGGTTAATTACTAGTCAACCTGATGAATGGATGTAACGAGTCGGCACTATGCGGGCTGGTCAACCACTGGCATTTATTCAATTCCTATCATCCTAGCACTCCCCCCCCCACACACACACACATACACATTATTTGTTTGTTGATTTTTTAAAAAAAATAAATATACTACTTTATGGTACGTATGAGTGCTTACTCAACTTATGGTACATAAGAGTGCTTACTCAACTTATGGTACATAAGAGTGCTTACTCAACTTATGGTACAGAAGAGTGCTTACTCAACTTATGGTACAGAAGAGTGCTTACTCAACTTATGGTACAGAAGAGTGCTTACTCAACTTATGGTACATAAGAGTGCTTACTCAACTTATGGTACATAAGAGTGCTTACTCAACTTATGGTACATAAGAGTGCTTACTCAACTTATGGTACATAAGAGTGCTTACTCAACTTATGGTACAGAAGAGTGCTTACTCAACTTATGGTACAGAAGAGTGCTTACTCAACTTATGGTACAGAAGAGTGCTTACTCAACTTATGGTACAGAAGAATGCTTACTCAACTTATGGTACATAAGAGTGCTTACTCAACTTATGGTGCATAAGAGTGCTTACTTAACTTATGGTACTGAAGAGTGCTTACTCAACTTATGGTACAGAAGAGTGCTTACTCAACTTATGGTACAGAAGAGTGCTTACTCAACTTATGGTACAGAAGAGTGCTTACTCAACTTATGGTACAGAAGAGTGCTTACTCAACTTATGGTACAGAAGAGTGCTTACTCAACTTATGGTACAGAAGAGTGCTTACTCAACTTATGGTACAGAAGAGTGCTTACTCAACTTATGGTACAGAAGAGTGCTTACTCAACTTATGGTACATAAGAGTGCTTACTCAACTTATGGTACAGAAGAGTGCTTACTTAACTTATGGTACATAAGAGTGCTTACTCAACTTATGGTACATAAATGGCTTACTCAACTTATGGTACAGAAGAGTGCTTACTCAACTTATGGTACAGAAGAGTGCTTACTTAACTTATGGTACAGAAGAGTGCTTACTCAACTTATGGTACATAAGAGTGCTTACTTAACTAATGGTACAGAAGAGTGCTTACTTAACTTATGGTACAGAAGAGTGCTTACTCAACTTATGGTACAGAAGAGTGCTTACTTAACTTATGGTACAGAAGAGTGCTTACTCAACTTATGGTACAGAAGAGTGCTTACTTTTGACTAATGTTAACTTCTGGACGTTGTTTTTTTTCTTCAAATTTTACAGTGACCAGATTTTATTAGTTACTAGAAATTATTCAATTCATTCCTAAATTAATACTAAGCCCCGGGGACATAAATAAAATAAATGGCATATAAATATAAAACGCAATGTCATATGCCAAGCAAAAGTAGCTTAGAAATCGCTCCCGACCCCTCTCCATACCCAAACCCCCCCCCCCCCCCCCCACACACACACAACCTCTAATGTTCCAACTTTCTAGTAAATAGTGAAAACACGTTCTTCCTGTACTAGATTTACACAAGGTCCGGCGAGCGCCATCTGGTAAATCTGACATTTCGCTAGGAATATTCATGAACTATTCTACTAGACGCCCTACTCTCCGTGCCCACATGATCACATTAATCTATTAAATAAATTCGGTAAGTTATTGGGAATTTGATCTCTGCCCCATGGAGTTATCCATCTTGCCTAACCGCAAATATAGTGTTGTTTGTTTATATAGGTCAGGTTCTGTCTGTAAACTATTTTGATCTCTGCCTCATGGATTAATAAATTTTGCCTAACCGCAAATATAGTGTTGTTTATTTATGTAGTTCATGCTCTCTAATTAAAGTGGGTTGATCTCCGTTACGTACTGTTATAGGGTTGTACAAATTTAATCTGTTTTAAAGTTTGGGCTTGCTAAATGAACAATATGTAACAAAGGACTGAAAACTCGATATACAAAGAAAAACGATACGTAGTAGAAAAGCTAGTGATATTAACACCAATCAATTTAATTATACTATTAAGTTGATATAAAATTACAAAATCAAATACACTTAAATAAAAACCATATGAACTTACAGCACATCAGTTGACAAGGTATTATACTATACACGTATAAATATTAATACACACACAAACACACACACACATAGTGAAAAATCTAGTAAGTCTTGAAAGGCTCCTGTAAGTCTCTTAAGTAAGTCAGCCGGTCACAGTCGACCGTTGTATTTATAGTAAGGGAGTCAGAATCCTCCAGAGAAGAAAGTCTAGAAATTCATTCGTAAGAGAGTTTTAATTCCTCCCTTTATCTCTATGTAGACCGTTCTGAAAACGAAAAAAAAAACTTTGTTCCAATCAAGGGCGGTGGTGGCAAGGAGTGGCAGAGGTAATTGGTGACATCAATAACAAAAAACAAAGTGTGAGGTAAGGTTGCATGCCACGGCTTGGCCCCACGCAGGATGAGCAAAAACTAGGTCAACACGCAGGCTATAAAAAATCTCAATCACATGGAGTGTTCAATTTTGCTTAAAACCGCCGATTTTTAGTCGGCCAGATTCCATCAGCAAACTTTGTCAGCAACATGTTACTCACAACCATGCAAGTCAATTGAAGCTCAGACCATTATACTTTTATACCCGCCCCTTTATAGCTCATGAGAATTATAATTAAGGAGATTAGGGCTACCATGGACTTGCTCACTTGCTATTGGGTTGTCTGTTATAAGCATTTATGGCGTAAGTAGTGATATCCCACGTTTCTAAAGCATTGTCAGTTCCAATTAAGTTTGCGATAGGTTCGTTCAGGTTGGTTCTTACTAAGTGTCTATGAAGTTCTGGTTGGTTCTTACTGAGTGTCTATTAAGTTCAGGTTGGTTCTTACTGAGGGTCTATGAAGTTCTGGTTGGTTCTTACTGAGTGTCTATGAAGTTCTGGTTGGTTCTTACTAAGTGTCTATGAAGTTCTGGTTGGTTCTTACTAAGTGTCTATGAAGTTCTGGTTGGTTCTTACTAAGTGTCTATGAAGTTCTGGTTGGTTCTTACTGAGTGTCTATGAAGTTCTGGTTGGTTCTTACTAAGTGTCTATGAAGTTCTGGTTGGTTCTTACTAAGTGTCTATGAAGTTCTGGTTGGTTCTTACTAAGTGTCTATGAAGTTCTGGTTGGTTCTTACTAAGTGTCTATGAAGTTCTGGTTGGTTCTTACTAAGTGTCTATGAAGTTCTGGTTGGTTCTTACTAAGTGTCTATGAAGTTCTGGTTGGTTCCTACTAAGTGTCTATGAAGTTCTGGTTGGTTCTTACTAAGTGTCTATGAAGTTCTGGTTGGTTCTTACTAAGTGTCTATGAAGTTCTGGTTGGTTCTTACTAAGTGTCTATGAAGTTCTGTTTGGTTCTTACTAAGTGTCTATGAAGTTCTGGTTGGTTCTTAATAAGTGTCTATGAAGTTCTGGTTGGTTCTTACTGAGTGTCTATGAAGTTCTGGTTGGTTCTTACTAAGTGTCTATGAAGTTCTGGTTGGTTCTTACTGAGGGTCTATGAAGTTCTGGTTGGTTCTTAGTGAGGGTCTATGAAGTTCTGGTTGGTTCTTAATGAGTGTCTATGAAGTTCTGGTTGGTTCTAAGTGTCTATGAAGTTCTCGTTGGTTCTTACTAAGTGTTTATGAAGTTCTCGTTGGTTCTTACTAAGTGTCTATGAAGTTCTCGTTGGTTCTTACTTAGTGTCTATGAAGTTCTGGTTGGTTCTTACTTAGTGTCTATGAAGTTCTGGTTTTATTTGGGTTCGTTCGTCAGCAGGGTTCGAGTTCGGTGTATTCAGTTCAAATCTCTAATCATAACGAAATATCTACATCCCTGCTAAGACATTCAGAGCTTTGCAGTTTGTTGGTTTGTTGGGTTCCAAAAATGTTGTATAATATCAGGCGTGTTGATGAATGGATATGTTATATAACGTTATTAGGGCAATTATTATTATTTATTTTTTGGGGGTTGGGGGTATTTTTGTTTGTATAACATCTTTAGTTTTCTGCTATTATCTTTACTTATGTAGATAAAATGTACCCAAAAAATCTATATAAAAAATTTTCTATAATTTATTTTTTTGAAAGACTCGCCCCCGTATCTGTTTTATAGGCCCTTTTCAAGTCACGTGTACATTCGTATAGAAGCAAAGTCACCCTTGCCATAATATTTTGGCTTTTAAAAAAATGGTACATTCTTGGAAAGAAAGAAAAAAACATTTAAAAACTCATTTCTTTTACATTCTATAATTGGAGACAGATTAAATGTCGTGACTGAAATTGTAACTCACATCTTAAGACAACAATTAAAACAAGAGAACTATTTTAAAATCACTACTTATCTTAGTCTAATCTTTCAGCCGGTGACCCCACAGAAGTCCCTTCACGACCCCACTTGAGGTCACCTTTAATGGGTTGGAAACCTGTGCCCGTGTAACTTGATTATCCCAAGATGATATCATTTAAACTATCTTTATATAATGTCGTTTTTTTTATATATTTCTATTTCTATAATCAATATAGTTAGACATATACATATATAGATTCGTGTATTAACACTCCTAATTGTTTTTATTCGAAACGAAACCATTTTAACAAGAGTTTAAAGAAACTTGCCTGCTAATATTTATGGACGGGTTCTAAACTGGCTTTGGCCACCTGAAAGGAATGCTAAAATCATCAAGTGTTGAGTTGTTATTTTCTGCAGGCGGTTACACCCAACATTTTGTTAACAGGCCTATTTTTAGCTGGTTATCTATTTCTAGTGATAAGCGGTGGGAAATGAAGCACCTAAAAGCAAGGCACAAACCTCTCAAATCAACTCAACGTTGCTTTTTATTCTTAAATGGACACAAGCAACCGAGAAAACTTTTTTTTTCTTTTCAAATGAACACTTTTATAGTGGGTTTTTTTTTTTTTTTCAGTTTATAAAAATATTATTTTATTACATTCATTTATCCCAGGATGAGGAAAACTTCATTCCCGATTTCCCGGAGGAACTCAAGTCAGCACCCGACTCAGCTCTTGTCAGAAACCTCTCAAATCAACTCAACGTTGCTTTTTATTCTTAAATGGACACAAGCAACCGAGAAAACTTTTTTTTTCTTTTCAAATGAACACTTTTATAGTGGGTTTTTTTTTTTTTTTTCAGTTTATAAAAATATTATTTTATTACATTCATTTATCCCAGGATGAGGAAAACTTCATTCCCGATTTCCCGGAGGAACTCAAGTCAGCACCCGACTCAGCTCTTGTCAGTAGCGCGGAAGGTTGATACGAGAAAACAAATCCTACCTATAATATAGCACTAGATATAGATCAAATTATTCAAACTAATTTAACTACTTGGACTAGAGCAAACCACTGGGACTAGAGCAAACCACTGGGACTAGATTAAACCCCTAGAACAAGATTAAACCCCTAGGACTAGATTAAACCACTAGAACTAGATTAAACAATAAAGACTACATTAAACCACTAGAAACTAGGTTAAACCATTAGAAACTAGATCAAACCGCTGGAAAGTATAGATTAAACTATTAGAAACTAGATTAAACCACTAGCATTTATATTAAACCGCTAGGTTAAGCCACTAAGAATAGATTCAACCCCTAGGACTAGGTACAACAACTAGGGCTAGATTAAATTACTATAAACTAGATTAAACCACTAGAACTAGATTAAACCACTAGAACTAGATTAAACCACTAGAACTTGGTTAAACTACTAGAACTAGGTTAAACCACTAGAACTAGGTTAAACCACTAGAACTAGGTTAAACCACTAGAACTAGATTAAACCACTAGAACTAGATTAAACCACTAGAACTAGATTAAACCCCTAGAACTAGATTAAAACCAGCATGACTGCATGACTAGGTTAAATCCCCAGGACTAGATTAAACTGCCAGGTTAAACTACTAGAGCTAGATCCAACCCTACGGCTGGATCAAACCACTAGACCGAATTGTGATGTTTATTGGCCAGCCGAGATAAACTTAGATCAGTTCTGTCCCTGGTCGATACCTACAGGTCCGTGAAGCCACGTAAGTATATTACTTCCTCAAATTCCAGCCCCTTCCGACGCTAAGCCAGGATTAGGGTCATCACCAGTGTTTGGAGAGCTACCGGTTCTGTGAGAGGGTCCGTCATCTATTGATCACTGACCGATTAAACTATCGTTTGTAGCGGCCTCACATGAACCCTCCCCGAATTGTGTCATCTTACATTTGTGTGAATCTTGTCCTGTGTCCGGTTGCTGATACACTTTGTCAGATTAAATTTGGGGGGGGGGGGAGGGGGTGATGTATGTCGTATCTGACGGTGGCATCCATACTTCGGTTCCGGTCAGTAAACTCCTTTGTGTCGGGTACAACTAAGTAAGGAAATTTCACACACTTGGTAATTAAAGTGGTGCAGGTCTCAGATGTAGATGCACTAATGAAAGTTATGATTTAGCTTCCTTTAGATACTGGCGTTAAATAGTTGTTTTCGAATGAATTTACTTCACATCAACCTGAGCAAAGCGTGGTGTCGGTCACTTGTATTGACATTACTCGATGGGTTGGCATTAGCCGATTGGCTGACATCAGTCGATGAGCTGACATTAGCCGATGGGCTGACATCAGTCGATGAGCTGACATCAGTCGATGAGCTGACATCAGTCGATGAGCTGACATTAGCCGATGGGCTGACATCAGTCAATGGGCTGACATCAGTCGATGAGCTGACATTAGCCGATGGGCTGACATCAGTTGATGAGCTGACATTAGCCGAAGGGCTGACATCAGTCGATGGGCTGACATCAGTCGATGAGCTAACAATAGCCGATGGGCTGACATCAGTCGATGGGCTGACATCAGTCGATGAGCTGACATTAGCCGATGGGCTGACATCAGTTGATGAGCTGACATTAGCCGAAGAGCTGACATTAGTCGATGGGCTGACATCAGTCGATGAGCTAACAATAGCCGATGGGCTGACATCAGTCGATGGGCTGACATCAGTCGATGAGCTGACATTAGCCGATGGGCTGACATCAGTCGATGAGCTGACATTAGCCGATGGGCTGACATCAGTCGATGGGCTGACATCAGTCGATGAGCTAACAATAGCCGATGGGCTGACATCAGTCGATGGGCTGACATCAGTCGATGAGCTGACATTAGCCGATGGGCTGACATCAGTCGATGGGCTGACATCAGTCGATGGGCTGACATCAGCCGATGGGCTGACATCAGTCGATGGGCTGACATCAGTCGATGGGCTGACATCAGCCGATGAGCTGACATTAGCCGATGGGCTGACATCAGTCGATGAGCTGACATCAGTCGATGGGCTGACATTAGCCGATGGGCTGACATCAGTAGATGGGCTGACATTAGCCGATGGGCTGACATCAGTCGATGGGCTGACATCAGTCGATGAGCTGACATTAGCCGATGAGCTGACATTAGCCGATGGGCTGACATCAGTCGATGAGCTGACATCAGTCGATGAGCTGACATTTGACGATGGGCTGACATCAGTCGATGAGCTGACATTAGCCGATGAGCTGACATTAGACGATGGGCTGACATCAGTCGATTGATATTTAATTATTCGATTGATTGACATTGGTCGTTCAGTTTTTATTTGTTGACGGACAGGCAATATACGATTAATTTATATATATCCATAGCTAACAAAATATATATCTTTTTTTAACAAGCCTCATCACAGTCTTACTCCCACTAAATGTATACTAAATCTATTTATTTTGCTTCTTTGCGTTCTAGGCAGCCGATGAACGAGTTTCTGCCATGGAAAGCTTGACCACCATACTCTGTTTGGCAATGACACAACGATGAGTTTCTTGCACTTGCCCATGACCGACATGTTGCTCTCCGGGGAATCCAACCAACCCAGTGGTCTGGTGCTAGGTCATTCTGGTCAGCAGCTTCATGTCTCTGGCGTGTTCATCATTCTGCTGGAACTTGCCCTGGTCCTTGAGAACCTTCTGCCCATCCTTGTGGTTGTGGTGTGGCTTCCGGTCAAGGCCAGGGGTGTAGGAGATAGACTGGTAGCAGCGTTCAGCGTCACTTGTATTCTATCCGGTAAGCCTTCTCCTCCTAGCGTATCTTGTTCTTTCTTTAAAAATGTTTTGTCATGCGTTCATATTAAAACAAGAGTATGTATACAGATTTGTAACTGTTAAATTTAAAAGAACCGTTTCTTAATGTAAATGTATCTCTATTTTTTTTTTAAATTTACGAAACTCTGCGAAACACTCTTGCCTGTTTGAGTCTCTTTGTAATTACATTTTTAATGCGTTTGATTTGCGCACTTCCAAGCAGCACTCGTACCAACCCCCCTCGGCCTGGCCTCGTACTTTTCTGGTGGCTGGTATGGAGGCACGCCCACTTGCACCACGTACCAGGTGACGTCCATCTGGTGCAATTTGTCCTCTTTGGCTCTCCTCACTTACATTTGCCTCAACTGCAACTTCGCCGTCTGCCATTTGCGGCAAGTCAAAAGCTCACCGCAAGTAGTTCCCCGTCTGATCGCTGCTCCAACGCCCCAAAAAACCCACACGTCTGCTGCGTCTCCGTCACCACTAACTTCCCTGAATGGATCCACACGTCACCAGCACCCAACAACAAATTCGCAGAGCGTAGCAGCTTTCCACGGACATTGTAACCAAAAAGACAAATCTTCATTGCTAAAAGAGCATCATGGCGGAAGCAAAGAATGCTTTGTTCAAAAGAAAAAATCCAGAGGCCACGACGAGATACAAAGTGAACGGTTCGTCAACCAAGTCGAAACAGACGAATCTAGTTCTCGGCAGACGCTCTTCCTGTCTGATAAACTCTTCAACCCCACAGGGGATAGTTTTTCCCCTAAGATTTCTGGAAAACCGGATCAAACGCGACTCAAACTCGCCGCCAAGGAGTTCAGTTTGACAAGCTTTGATAAACATTGTAGCTCATCTCTGAAAGCTTTGCTCAATGGAAACGAAAGGAACTCGAGCGTAGACACACATGACGTCACGTCTAGACCTCAGCGATGCGCGGGGTCATGCGCGTTACACAGCAACAGGATGAACGGCTACGCCGGGACGGCGAACGGTGTGGGGTACGTCCAGCTGAGCCACTGGGACGACGGCACGGACAGTGAGACTGGACCAAAGAGTTGCCTTCCTTGCCAGAACTGTCAGTCGAGGGACTACGTGTCGCTGACCTTGTTTCTACTGTTCACGGTGACCCTGGTCATCGCGTCCCTCCCTGTTATCGGGCTGGGGCCCCGTACGGCAACGACAGAGATAACCTGCCGATCGTGGCTCGTGCCCATTCCCGAGGCGCCCAAGGAGATGACCTTCTACGTGACCTTCCTTGTGTTTGTCGGTGTTTGTCTGGCCACCGGGTGTAGTTCAGGAATAAGCGTTTGTCTCCAGGTAACCACCATCTGGCATCTGTTACAACAGGCATCTGTTACAACAGGCATCTGTTACAATAGGCATCTGTTACAACAGGCATCTGTTACAACAGGCATCTGTTACAACGGGCGTCTGTTACAACAGGCATCTGTTACAACAGGCATCTGTTACAACAGGCATCTGTTATAACAGGCATCTGTTACAACAGGCATCTGTTACAACAGGCATCTGTTACAACAGGCATCTGTTACAACAGGCATCTGTTACAACAGGCATCTGTTACAACAGGCATCTGTTACAACAGGCATCTGTTACAACGGGCGTCTGTTACAACAGGCATCTGTTACAACGGGCATCTGTTACAACGGGCATCTGTTACAACAGGCATCTGTTACAACGGGCGTCTGTTACAACGGGCGTCTGTTACAACAGGCATCTGTTACAACGGGCATCTGTTACAACGGGCATCTGTTACAAAAGGCATCTGTTACAACGGGCATCTGTTACAACAGGCATCTGTTACAACAGGTATCTATTAAAACAGTCATCTGTTACAACAGGCATCTGTTACAACAGGCATCTGTTACAACAGGTATCTATTACAACAGGCATCTGTTACAACAGGCATTTGCAGTTAAAGGAGCAAATAGTCTTAAAATTTAAAGCATTTTACAAATAAATAATTTCTCTTTACATTATAATACAGCGCACAAAATATTAGCCGAAAATTCTCTTTTTCTTTAATTAATTAGGCTTCTATATTTAAAAAAAAAAATTTTGTTTGTGGGGAAAGGGTGAGATGGGTTAAATGTTAATTTTAAAAAAAACTTTTTGAAATGAAAATCAAAGTTTTGTTGTTGTTTTTTTTTTTTTAAATAAGGTGTGTTACACGGTTCATGTAGGCCTAAATATTTAATAAAATTAATGAAGATGAACAGTTGGTAATTAGTTTCTAGTTGCTGCACAATATGCCACCGTATTTTATTTCAATGCTAATTTAAATTTGAACTTCCCATATTTATGGAATTACTAATATGAAAATTCCCTACATCAGGGTTTCCCAACCTTTCCCATCTCCTGGGCCCCTATGATTAGTTTGTTTAAGTCCTCACAACCCCACAAAAGTAACAAAGCATTTTAAAATCGGGGGGGGGGGGGATGGACATTTAATTTTAAAAATTAAATTACAAAGAGAAATGTAGAACTTATAAAATGAACAAGTAACTTATTCCATTGTTCCTCTGTTATCAGTATCACTTTTCCTTATAACACCCACATTATCCCTCTGTCCTTTGCACCTTTAATTGGCACATATTGTGCACATATTATATAATGCTCAGTTCACACAATTCAATAGCTCTCAAATTAGCTTCACATTTGCTTCAACTCTTTGTATGGGCGCACTATTTTGGCTGTGGTTACTTTCTTTTGGGACAAATTGAGAATTTGATCAGATAGTAATTTGAAAGTTGTGACAAGGCTTCATACCAAAGTCGCATCACATGTATGAATGAAAATTTGACGCGAATTTGATCGCGGGAACTGAACGAAGCGATGGTAAGGGCTGGTCTATCATTGCATATATTGTGTTATAAATAGTTGGGGGTGGTAGAGTGCAATGTTACAGAACAATTCTTTGTATTTGTTTTTTTTTTGTTTTTTTATGAATTGTTATTTAGGCATAACAATCGTTTAACAAAAATGCTCAAAACAAATATTTGTATAGCACCAATGGTTCATTTCGGGGGACAGGGGTGCTAGAAATGTTTTATGATATAAGGGGTGTGGTCAATTGGACATGTTATGTCACGTTATAAGGGGGGTAGGGGCTGGCTAAGATATGCCCTATGTTTTGTCGTTGTGCATGGCCCCTTAAGTGTGAGAGCACCACAGGCTTGGACACCCTGCCCTATACACAAATCTGTGTGTCAAATATTATCTTGATTATATATAAATATAATATATTCTCAATTTTGCTCAATTAATTCACATTTTATATCATGATCTAACAATGAAATAGTAGCACATGTCAATGTAATGGTAGGACTTGTCAATGAAATAGTAGCACTTGTCAATGAAATAGTAGCACTTGTCAATGAAATAGTAGCACTTGTCAATGAAATGGTAGCACTTGTCAATGAAATAGTAGCACTTGTCAATTAAATAGTAGCACTTGTCAATGAAATGGTAGCACTTGTCAATGAAATAGTAGCACTTGTCAATGAAATAGTAGCACTTGTCAATGAAATAGTAGCACTTGTCAATGAAATGGTAGCACTTGTCAATGAAATAGTAGCACTTGTCAATGAAATAGTAGCACTTGTCAATGAAATAGTAGCACTTGTCAATGAAATGGTAGCACTTGTCAATGAAATAGTAGCACTTGTCAATTAAATAGTAGCACTTGTCAATGAAATGGTAGCACTTGTCAATGAAATAGTAGCACTTGTCAATGAAATAGTAGCACTTGTCAATGAAATAGTAGCACTTGTCAATGAAATGGTAGCACTTGTCAATGAAAT
>CAXITT010000008.1:1849265-1865752 GCA_964033795.1 Lymnaea stagnalis
TCTATCTATCTATCTATCTATCTATCTATCTATCTATCTATCTATCTATCTATCTATCTATCTATCTATCTATCTATCTATCTATCTATCTATCTATCTATCTATCTATCTATCTATCTATCTCTTTCTCTCTCTCTCTCTCTCTCTCTATATATATATATATCTCTCTTATTTCGTCATAAAGTATAATAAATGAAGGCATTCGCTTAAGCTATGTGAAGGAAATCTGTGGAACTACTTATGTTGAATCTTAACATGAAAGAACTGGACAATCATTTAACAACCCCTAAAAAGCAAAGTATTTTTTATCAATCCTTTACATGCATTTTTCATTACTTTATTCAATATTAATATTGTAATGTCCCATCCGCTTTTACACCGCAGATTTATTACACCAACTATTTCAGGAAAAACAAACAAATTGTTACACACCAAAACTTCTTACGATATTTCTGAAGGATCTGGTTTTGAGCAGTTTTATGGAATTTTATTTCGTGAAATTCTTGGCATCCTATTTCCCTCATTTCACGCTTGAAAAACAGGAAAAACAGATTTTTGGGGGGCTGGAGCTGAAAATTTGATGGAATATGTTGCCATTGACAACGAGTTTATGTGCCAAGTGTCAGCTTGATAGATTGACGGGAAGTTGATCAATTAGCCGTCCGAAGATTTTGCTATCCAGTCGGAAAAAAACACGCGAACGAAAGTCAAGTTAATATAAAGGATTTATTCAAAGAGAACGTTTCTGCTAAGAGTGTGCTACTGCAGACAACAGCCTGCTACTGCAGACAAAAGCCTGCTACTGCAGACAAAAGCCTGCTACTGCAGACAAAGGCCTGCTACTGCAGACAAAAGCCTGCTACTGCAGACAAAGGCCTGCTACTGCAGACAAAGGCCTGCTACTGCAGACAAAAGCCTGCTACTGCAGACAAAGGCCTGCTACTGCAGACAAAAGCCTGCTACTGCAGACAAAAGCCTGCTACTGCAGACAAAAGCCTGCTACTGCAGACAAAAGCCTGCTAGTGCAGACAAAAGCCTGCTACTGCAGACAAAAGCCTGCTACTGCAGACAAAAGCCTGCTACTGCAGACACAAGCCTGCTAGTGCAGACAAAAGCCTGCGGCTGCAGACAACAGCCTGCTACTGCAGACAAAACAAGAAAAAACAAGTTGAATGTTTGTTCTATCAGGCAGAAGGGAGGGACAATTACTAACCTACTTTGCCAGAACACGCTGCTAAAGGGGCAACCGTTCCACATAACACTTACCACAGCAAATGTGGAAAGCTTAGCGGCCTCTCTACGGCACTCAAGAAACTTTTACCCATAGATATTGTAGAGGTGAAGTCCTATAACAACACGGACTTCCTCACAATAAAATGTTTAAGAATAAAATCGTTTCGTTTTGTAGATAAAGAATATCGACAAGTTTACTGCAGTCCAAGCCAATACAGCAGAAGCCATAAGTTTGAAGTCTTCCTAAGGGCACGGAGAATCTTACCGAAAACAAACGGAAAACGAACATTGAAACCGTGCTGGTCTAACACTTTGGAGGCGATAGTGTAAAAAAACAATCAAAAACACGGAGGCAGGCTGACAACAAGAAAACCAGCAGCTGCAGTGGCGTACAACTGAGTGTCAGCTTCAAGTCCGTGAAAAAATCCTTAAAGAATACGCCCAAATGTGTAAGTGCTTGAGACAGCTAACACTTTTAAAGGGAATTTCTGGTGATTGTTTGAAAATATTTCAGGCACGGGTAAACCTAAAAATACACACCCAATAAAAACAGTGAACGACACAGAGGGTATCAGACGACACAGAGGCTAATTGACGACACAGAGGCTAACAGACGACACAGAGGCTAAATGACGGCACAGAGGGTAACAGACGGCACAGAGGCTAAGAGACGACACAGAGGCTAACAGACGACACAGAGGCTAACAGACGACACAGAGGCTAATTGAAGACACAGAGGCTAACAGACGACACACAGGCTAACAGACGACACAGAGCCTAACAAACGACACAGAGGCTAACAGACGGCACAAAGGCTAAGAGATGACACAGAGGCTAAGAGATGACACAGAGGCAAACAGACGACACAGAGGCTAAGAGATGACACAGAGGCTACCAGATGGCACAGAGGCTAACGGACGACACAGAGGCTAACAGACGACACAGAGGCTAACAGACGACACAGCGGCTAACAGACGGCACAGAGGCTAAAAGACGACACAGAGGCTAACAGACGACACGGAGGCTAACAGACATACAGAGGCTAACAGACGACACGTAGGCTAACAGACGACACAGAGGCTAGCAGACGGCACAGAGGCTAAAAGACGACACAGAGGCTAACAGAAGACACAGATGCTAACAGACGGCACAGAGGCTACCAGACGGTAATGAGGCTAACAGACGGCACAGATGCTTGCTGTGCCAAGCACCCACGAGAGCTGAATAAATATTTTGTTGAGGTATAAGCAAAAAAAGCCAAAGACACTTATGAAAGCAGGCCTATCAAACAACTCCGAAAGGCACGAACACGTGCCCACAGAGTGGGCTCTCACCTTTGGTTTTCATGGCCCAGTTTACAAAGTCTGAATGCAAGCGGCTCTAGAAGCGCCAGGGCCAGGCATCCTGCCAAAAGCGTGGGAACGGGTAGAGATTGTCGCTATTCCCGAAGAAGACAAACCGGTTGGACTACAGTCGAGCTATCGACCGATTATCCTCACTTCCTGTGTGGGCAAAGTAGATAGTAAACGCAAGGTTATCATTGTTCTTGGAAGAAACCAAAAGCATTCCGACAAACTTATAAGGCGGCTTCCAGGGGGGGCAGCCAGTGTGCACTCGAGGACGGACTCCCTCGGGGATCAGCCTTGAACTGCACCCTTTTCCTGGCGTATAAACACGACCAATTGGTAACGAAAAATGACATGTCCGCAGATGAGTTAGTAATCATGAGCTCTGGAAAGCACATTCAACCACTGCAGAGCCGGCTGCAAGAAGACCTCAAGTGAATAGAAACATATTATGCTGAAAAGTGAAAAATTATTGTAAATGTGGAGAAGACTGTACACTTACTATTTACTAATGGGAGGAAAGTCCTCAAAGGAGGAAAGATGCGAAACAAAGTAATGGAAAACCTTTTTCTAAAAAAAGGACCCAACAAACAACGTTTTACCTAACACGATTGCAGTCTCTCCACATTATTACCACAAAAAAAAAGACATGACTCTTTATATCTGCGGGGAAAAGCTCAAATGGGACAAGAAATCAACGTATATTAAAGTGAAGTTGGACCAAAAAGTTCAACGTCATAGCCATAACCATGAATTCTGCGCTTGTACAACGTCGAAATAAGGCTTAGTCACACAATTGGCCAGCACTGCCTGGGGAGCCGATGCAAGCCGCCTAAGAACGCTGTATCTTGGGAGCGTAAGGGGGGACTATCGATTACAGCCTGCCCGTCCAGACCTTACCGAGTCACATGGTTCAAGATCGTCTCGACAGCATGCAGAATCTAGCTCTCATTACGCACGACGCCCCACGGCAGACGCATCCTTGGGAGAGACAAAGCCATCCGAACAACGAGGGAAAGATACCGTCGAATGGAGAAAACGGAACCCTGCTATTTACAAGATCGATGGATAAAGAGGACAAGGCTAGAAAATACCTTCCTTTAGGGATGCACCCCAACTCATTTGAGAGTTGGCATCCTTTACCAGAAAACAGGGGAAATCTGCGGTTGATCCAGAAGTGGTCACCAAAGGAAAGCTTTACGCCTCGTACGTCTGGCACGGGCTAATGTGGTATTTCTAAAGTCCAGTCCTCTTAAAGTGCAGAAAGGGGCCACTTTGAGTACGGGTGAAGCATTTGAAGATACTGTTGTAAATGTTTACACAGACGGCTCTTGCTTAACTAGCGAAAATCAAGCTGTAAACGGTGGACTCATACATTATCTAAAGTGCGTACCTCCAGCAGAGGAGATTTCAGGGCCAAGTGGGAAGTATACCATCTGGGGGTCGAATCATGGTTAAAAGAACTGTTTCGGGGTGAATTTTTAAAAAACTGAGGAAAAAAAGGGACACGGCCCGTAAACTTGACCGAAACATGCCACGCCCAAACAGGAAAGAGGATCAGTGGAGGAATCTAAAAGGCGAACACCAGAGCCTCATCACCCAGATGAGAACAGAACACAGTCCTACTCAAAGATAATTTAACAGGTTGTATCCTCTTCTCGACTCGAGCTGCCATTATTGCGGACAGGCGCCGGAGACAGTAGTCCACTTGCTTTCCGAGTCCCCAACACTAAGTGGATAGGTTGGGAACACCCCAGACATCCACGTTGAAAGTCTGATCTACGGCAATGCTCTGCAGATGCGGCACGCCCGTAAAGTGCTTGCCGGGGGGGGGGGTGCATAACGGAGCGTTAGTTCCACCACAAAAAAAGAATGTATTATCTCAGTGAACAAGGAAAGGACAGAGCTCTCCGAAATTACTAATAAAAAATATATTTTTTTAAATATCTTTAATATTGGTCTTTTAATTCAAAGTAATGTTGTCAGTGAAAAAAAGACTAAGCTCTCCATTTAATTCATTATCAATAAATGCCTCTAAAGTTTTCAGAGACTAAATTTAAAGACAAATTTGTATTGTGATGTCCAATTATTCGATTAAATTGACTAGCTGTTATACCTTTGAGCCATTTTGGTTGTGAAAGGAATAGACCTATCACCGAAGAGTCGAAAAACATCGTAACATACTTTATTTCTGTCAAACTTATTTCCCATGAATTGCATGTTATCAAACTGACATTCCTAGAATTTGGCGCACCAGACAGCTGACTACTTTGCCTATACCTAAGACCGTCAGCCTTGTCAAGGGTTGTAACAGTGTTTGTTGTAACAGTGTTTGTTGTAACAGTGTTTGTTGTAACAGTGTTTGTTGTAACAGTGTTTCATTCAACTGACAATGTTGATAATCCATTCAATCAAACCTGAGACATTGGATGATCTCAAGTAAGTTATAATAAACTTTAATTTTGTAACCCACTTTTTTTTTTTTTTGCACTTTCTATGGTCACCAGCATTGTCAACAGTATTTTGTACGCAATCGCAGTGTTCGGACAAGAATTTACCAACGGCACAAGCAATGGAATGTTGTTTGCACTTCTCTTGGAATCATTTCTGTCAAGGACTTCAGGTCTTCTAGTAAGTCCGACATATCTTCATACGGTGAATCACAACGTCAGAAAGTCACCTCCCAGTCCACACAGTTACTCAAATCATCCAAAATCGGAGTTTCAGAATGTCACGTAGAAAGCCAAAAAAAATATTTCACAAACAATGAAAATTCTATGCTGAAGACTTTTCACGTCTCTCTTGTGACTCGTGTCTAGACTCATATTCAGACTACCCATTTCCTCAAATAGTGTGGCGTGCTTTCAACACCGGCTCCGAGGTTCATTCCTGACACAATTTCTTGTGCAGTGGTCAATGTTGGTGATAATCCTAACTTTCTGTATTTGGTGAAGAAACAGATTAACATAGGCCATATCTAATGGCTACATCCAGTTATATAGCCGAGGTCGCAAGATACGGCTGGCTGTGTTGACAGTAAACAGGACGTCCTACCACGTGACTATGGCAAGCAGAAGTTCACAAATCTCAAGTTCGTGGTTTGCAATACACACATCTTCACCCTTCACTGTAGCGTAGGGTTCGGAGAACGTTTTCCCACTAAATATATTTGTTTACAGCGACGTTACCATTCGATTTGAAAGGAAGATAATCATACAAAATATTTAAATTCAAAATGGTTGATTGGATCTATTTGTACGGAGAACTGTATTATGAATATAAAAAGCACAAAATAAATTAGTTTAAAATAATTCTATTTTTTAATCCTCATTATGAAACAAAGGATTTCGGTGCGGAACAAATCAAATCAATTTAAGTTTTTTAGAAAGTATGTTTCATTTTCATCAAATGGCATAACAGTATAGGATTTTTATTTAGGAGCAATTTGAATATTGTCTTTTGGGGGTTTAATGTTCATGATCGTTAAAAATCCTTGTTCGCAAAGCAGTTTTATCGCAAAAGGTATCAACTTTTTAACTGCCTCTTTGTGAGCGACTTTGGAAGCCTTTGCATCTCTTGGTGTTGTGGGCATAAGCAGTAGCGTCACTAGAGAATACGGACAGCACCTGGGGGACACCCTTGGAGAGGGAGGACATCCTCACACCGGGATGACATATCTCACACCGGGATGACATCATCACAGGGGGATGACATATCTCACTGTGGGATGACATCATTATAGGGGGATAACATATCTCAATGCGGGATGACATCGTCACAGGGGGATGACATATCTGACTGCTGGATGACATCATCGCAAGGGGAGGACATATCTCACTGTGGGATGACATCATCACATGGGGATAACATATGTCACTGCAGGAAGACATCGCAACAGGGGAATGACATATCTCACTGTGGGATGACATCATCAAAGGGGGATGACATATCTCACTGTGGGATGACATATCTCACTGCGGGATGACATCGTCACAGGGGGATGACATATCTCACTGCGGAATGACATCATCACAGAGGTATGACATATCTCACTGCGGAATGACATCATCACAGAGGTATGACATATCTCACTGCGGGATGACATCGTCACAGGGGGGATGACATATCTCACTACGGGATGACATCATCACAAGGGATGGCAAGAAAAGAAAAACTATTAAATTTAAAGGGGCTATCTAATGGCATGGTGAATGACCAAACAACATTTATGAGAGCAAAAATACCGGGTAAACACAAGGTTGCGCTCTCTCGCCTATCCTTTACACAATACATACCGATGATATACATAGGTCAAGCATCACCGTTCGAATGATTAAATTTGCCTTCGTTGGCTTATATCTGAAGAGGGAGAGCTTATAAAACACACAACTTAGTTACAACTTTTGTCAGTTGGTGCCATGAAATTTTTTTAAAAATTATTTCTGGCGGGGGGGAATCCCCCAATTGCAGACCTCACAATTAAAAAAAAACATTATTTTCCCAAAGTTTGCCTTAAAGCCGCCTACCACTATGTTAATATCACGTGGTGTTGCCTCATTAAAGCCGCCTACCACTATGTTAATATCACGTGGTGTTGCCTCATTAAAGCCGCCTACCACTATGTTAATATCACGTGGTGTTGCCTCATCCTAGATCTTTTCCAGCGTCTCATAAAAGGATTCTTTCATCTGACCTTTATTTTCTTTGGGAACATGAACAATAATAAATGTTTTAAGAAACATTTACTCTTACACACGCAAAGAGCACAATCTTTCATTCTCTTGTTTTAAACCTATAACTGCGCCGTCGGCTCCTTTTAAACGAATTTCTTACATTACAGCAATAGAGATGTTATATTTAATTAGTTGATCTATTACGTTGGCTAAGGCTCCTGCTGTAAAAAAGGCTTAGTACGTTCCAAGTCACAATCCAAAAAGCATGTCCAAATCCAGGCATAGGTCGAGTTCCATTAGGGTATGTCCGGGTTTTATTTAGCGTAGCGTTTATTTAGTTTTCATGGCCGGGTTGCTAGCCCTGTGCACTACCATCTGTAGGTAGCTGCCTTAATTCTAATTTTTGGGTAAGGTTCCCTATAGCCTATGAGGATCTCTCCATTTCCTACAAGGCAGTAGGTTCTGACTTTGGTCCGCCAAAGGGGTTTTATTTCCCCAGTACCCGCAATATGGGGGAGGGGGCGGACTTTCCCCTATCCGCCACCAGGGGAGGCGCTCGAGCGAAGATGAGTATCAAAGCACGAGTGATGTACATCTAAGAGACCAGCAACCTCACTGCGATAGACAAAAGGGACGTCCAAGGGGAGATGACCCTACGCCTTATGTCCGCTCATACGGTTGTATTCAGTCAACTGAAGTGCTATCAGGGGATAACCAAGGGAGATGATCCAATGCCATACATCTGTTCATACGCTTGTTTTCTGTCATTGAGGGTGATTTTAGGGGGAATGGCGAGAATGCCTTGATATTATGTTGTGACATTCGGCTACCAAGGGAACCGCTGTACAGCCCTGGCAGCCGGCACTAAACAAACGGAACCACCAGCGTGATTCAATCAGACGCCTGAATTTGTTAGGATGTGGACAGAGATAATGTAATCATGTAAAAGAGGACGCCATAATGAAGAAAGGTGACCACAGCCGATACCCTCGCCATACGAATCCATTTTTTTTTGTCCCGACCCATAATCAAACACAGGCGTAAGAAGATCCCCCAACAATTATTTAAACTAATAACGATACATTACGATTCATTATTGTCATGTAGGAATATTATCTAAATCCATGATATTTAAAAAATAAAATTTTACAAGAAAGTGAAAGAAGGATAAAAAAATAAACGAAGACAATACCAAGGAAAATAGAATTATGTTGTGAACTAGCAGCGCTTTTGATTTCAAATTTATATTATCTATTTATTGAATCTAGGGCCTTTGGGTGCCCACTTTACACATTCATCCTTTCATACATGGTGCAATCTAGCGACTGTCTGTCCCCTTTTTCTGCTTTCTGTCTGCTAAATTGTCTATTCCTATCTCGAGTAGCGTCCACTAATAAGTTATCAGACTGTTTGTCTGCGATGCCTACTCTCAAAAGTATCGATCTCTCGATTGCCTTGTTACTAGCGCTCCAAGTGTGCCGCCCCACTCTCAACACCAATGGAAACTGACACCGATGTGTTGAGCTGTTCCTTCCAACAACAGACAGACCGACTGTTTACTATGCTGGCTTCCATCGTGACGCCAATGTCACATGCTAGGTGAACGTCGACTAATCACGGGAGGCTACTAGGGCTAATGGAATTATGTCCTGCTCCAGAAGGGTGGATAGAAAGTGTGTGGAGAAACAAATTAAGGGGAGAGAACTCTTGAAAAGGGCAGAGATAACTTCAGAGGACAGCATTTTATACTTAAAATACGACAAAATGAAAGGGGGGAAAAGGCGTGATTCTATTCAAGATTGTGGAGAAAACGTAAATAATTCTATAAGTCGACCCCAGCTGACTCAAGGGTGGTAGAGTGTTAATATGTGGAGTTGGTGAAAAAAAATAGTTTCAAAGAGGCGTCAATATAAATAATACATCAAAACAAACACATAATCTTGAGACGAAGTGTGTATTGATGGTGAAGAGTTCCTGTTAAGTGACATTGAAGGGAATATCTCTCAAAGATTTAATGAAGTCACTTTCATCACAACGGACTCGCGGGGAATAGTACATGAGAAATGGGAGAGTATTCAACATCGACCCACTGTGGGGTACGCTCACTGTCCGCTCAAGCGCTGTCATGCGAGCATCATGCGACCCCAGCAAGCCAGCATGGGTCAGTGGCCCTTCGTCTGGGGTGCCACTGGATTGATGGGAAGCGATCTTCAGCTCTGTCAAGTGCCCCTGTCTGTCAGAGACCAGGAATACATACGGGCTTCCATTGGTCAGCCGCTCACCGTGTATGACTTGTCTCTTTGCGTCACATCAGACGTGACCGTGAATTTTTTTTTTTCACTTTCAGACTTCTGAACGTTTTACTTCTGGGCGTTGAAATGTCCAATTGATTTTGGACACCACAACACGCGCGCTACCAATCTGGCACAAATAGGTCATCAAAGACCGAACTCAACATCTCCACGCACAAATCGTTTGTCAATTATCTTCTTTTTTTTTTTGGTTTCTCAGTTTCAATTCCATTTTTTATTTAAGTAACAAAAGAATACTCGCAGATTCCATCAATTTAAAAATAGATCAATTTTTAAAATTAAACTGAATTTGAAATCGTTCATGACTAACACTTTAAAAAAAAAAAATTCACGTCAGTTCTTATAGGGTTCGTCTATAAAGTCCGGATCTGTTTGCTATTGTATACGTTTCTGTATAGATGCATTATAAGCTTAAATAAGAGACTGACCAAAATTGTATATCGTACTATTGGTTACACTCGAAGTCTATGTTGTGGCTGACCCCTCTCCCCTCCCTACCCCCGGGTGGCACAGACCTTAGCTTCTCAACACACATTTAAGAATCCCAATTATTTGCTACACCTCTCCCCCCCCCCCCCCCCCCCCCCATACGTCACTGCTATCTTTTTAAATTTCTCGCCAATGCAGGACTTTATGAATAAACCACTTTAAAACCACTATTAAACTGAATATTTATTACACCGTCTTAAATGGGGACGATTTTATTTTCCGAAAAAAAAAAATATTATGCAACAAATGCAGTTGCGTTATTTAAAAAAAACAAAAAAACAAAAAAAAACATATCATTTATCGTAGTTATCAGGATTTATATTTTGCGCGCTATCCGGAAATGGAAGCAGCCACACCACAAACAAAATATATACATAAATATGAGAGATACAATATGAAAGTATCTACGGTTTGATCCAAATTGCGTGAGATCATGGCTCATCTCATGTCCACTTCCATATTATTTAAATGCGTTATTGTTAATTGGTTTTTATCATTCCTCAACCCTGTTTTAAGTCTTATTACTCCCTCGACCACCGACACCGATGGCTCGTTAAAAACCGATATCTCAATAAAAATGATGAGAAGATTCCTCTAACCCGTCCTTAAATAAATCCCACAAAGGGCCAGAGCCCGATGCTAACGCTAATGAAATTCCCGGCACATAAAGAGGACGTGTCAACGCTGCGCTGCTACTAGCACGTGTAACAAATGAGAGGATAATTCTAATTCCACGGCATCCGGGTAGGGAACAAAGCTAGTAAATAACATTACAAGTCAGAAAGAGACACGGAGCTAGAATACTCTCTAAACCCAAGATTCCTGAATATATATATATATTTTTTTTTGCCTTCTCTCTTTCGTCTGAGGACATTTTGTACCGAGTTAAAGAAAGCACAGAGAAGACTGAGTAGAGATAGGCAACAGAACTGACACGGGGAATGGTTGTGGGGGGGGGGGGGGGAGGAGGGGGGAACAGGATTCGATTAACCCTTTCGTCCTGTAAGAGAACAAACCCTATCAAACAAACCATTCTTTTTTTTCTTTTTTGACTGGTCATTCCGTTATTTTCGCAGACGACAATATCATGGCCAAGCCTTTATTGCCATCGTGTAGGTAATAAATTAATTTGAAAATCTTGGAGCTGGACCCAGTGGCGTAGCTAGGGTTAGTGCCGCCCCGGGCGAGCCAACATTTTTACCCCCCCCCCCTTTTTTTTTTTCGAACCCTTTTTTATTTTCCAAAAACCTCCTCACTGGGCAAAAAAATTCGACCCCTAAATTAAAATAAAAAGCGGCACCCAGGGCGGACCACCACACCACACTCCCCTTCTTGGGCCCTGCTTGAACCTCAAGTTATTAAGCTCATATTATTCATACCCCATAATAGATCACAAAACGTATGCCTCTATCAGCCCACATCAAAGCACAATTATGACTGATTTGTGTTTTATTATGTGGTAATGTATGTGGTAATGTATGTGGTAATGTATGTGGTAATGTATGTGGTAATGTATGTGGTTAATGTATGTGGTAATGTATGTGGTCATATATGTGGTAATGTATGTGGTCATGTATGTGGTAATGTCTGTGGTAATGTCTGTGGTAATGTCTGTGGTCATGTATGTGGTCATGTATGTGGTAATGTCTGTGGTAATGTCTGTGGTAATGTATGTGGTAATGTCTGTGGTCATGTCTGTGGTAATGTCTGTGGTAATGTCTGTGGTCATGTATGTGGTCATGTATGTGGTAATGTCTGTGGTAATGTCTGTGGTAATGTCTGTGGTCATGTCTGTGGTAATGTCTGTGGTCATGTATGTGGTCATGTATGTGGTAATGTCTGTGGTAATGTCTGTGGTAATGTATGTGGTAATGTCTGTGGTCATGTCTGTGGTAATGTCTGTGGTAATGTTTGTGGTCATGTATGTGGTCATGTATGTGGTAATGTCTGTGGTAATGTCTGTGGTAATGTCTGTGGTCATGTCTGTGGTAATGTCTGTGGTCATGTATGTGGTCATGTATGTGGTAATGTCTGTGGTAATGTCTGTGGTAATGTATGTGGTAATGTCTGTGGTCATGTCTGTGGTAATGTCTGTGGTAATGTTTGTGGTCATGTATGTGGTCATGTATGTGGTAATGTCTGTGGTAATGTCTGTGGTAATGTCTGTGGTCATGTCTGTGGTAATGTCTGTGGTCATGTATGTGGTCATGTATGTGGTAATGTCTGTGGTAATGTCTGTGGTAATGTATGTGGTAATGTCTGTGGTCATGTCTGTGGTAATGTCTGTGGTCATGTATGTGGTCATGTATGTGGTAATGTCTGTGGTCATGTCTGTGGTAATGTCTGTGGTAATGTCTGTGGTAATGTCTGTGGTAATGTCTGTGGTCATGTCTGTGGTAATGTCTGTGGTAATGTCTGTGGTAATGTCTGTGGTAATGTCTGTGGTAATGTCTGTGGTAATGTCTGTGGTAATGTCTGTGGTGATGTCTGTGGTCATGTATGTGGTCATGTCTGTGGTAATGTCTGTGGTAAGCCCACTTTAAAATGCCCTTTTCTCCGGATCAACTAATTCAGGGATCAGCAAACTTTTTTTCAGTCAGTAGCAAATCTTTTAACTAAAACACTACCGTGCCATTAGCTGATGTCAGTAGCAAATCTTTTAACTAAAACACTACCGTGCCATTAGCTGATGTCAGTAGCAAATCTTTTAACTAAAACACTACCGTGCCATTAGCTGATGTCAGTAACAAATCTTTTAACTAAAACACTACCGTGCCATTAGCTGATGTCAGTAACAAATCTTTTAACTAAAACACTACCGTGCCATTAGCTGATGTAAGTAACAAATCTTTTAACTAAAACACTACCGTGCCATTAGCTGATGTCAGTAACAAATCTTTTAACTAAAACACTACCGTGCCATTAGCTGATGTCAGTAACAAATCTTTTAACTAAAACACTACCGTGCCATTAGCTGATGTCAGTAACAAATCTTTTAACTAAAACACTACCGTGCCATTAGCTGATGTCAGTAACAAATCTTTTAACTAAAACACTACCGTGCCATTAGCTGATGTCAGTAACAAATCTTTTAACTAAAACACTACCGTGCCATTAGCTGATGTCAGTAACAAATCTTTTAACTAAAACACTACCGTGCCATTAGCTGATGTCAGTAACAAATCTTTTAACTAAAACACTACCGTGCCATTAGCTGATGTCAGTAACAAATCTTTTAACTAAAACACTACCGTGCCATTAGCTGATGTCAGTAACAAATCTTTTAACTAAAACACTACCGTGCCATTAGCTGATGTCAGTAACAAATCTTTTAACTAAAACACTACCGTGCCATTAGCTGATGTCAGTAACAAATCTTTTAACTAAAACACTACCGTGCCATTA
The DNA here is from genome assembly GCA_964033795.1 of Lymnaea stagnalis. Taxonomy (NCBI): domain Eukaryota; kingdom Metazoa; phylum Mollusca; class Gastropoda; family Lymnaeidae; genus Lymnaea; species Lymnaea stagnalis. The sequence goes on from CAXITT010000008.1 coordinate 1,862,724, forward strand.
GCTGATGTCAGTAACAAATCTTTTAACTAAAACACTACCGTGCCATTAGCTGATGTCAGTAACAAATCTTTTAACTAAAACACTACCGTGCCATTAGCTGATGTCAGTAACAAATCTTTTAACTAAAACACTACCGTGCCATTAGCTGATGTCAGTAACAAATCTTTTAACTAAAACACTACCGTGCCATTAGCTGATGTCAGTAACAAATCTTTTAACTAAAACACTACCGTGCCATTAGCTGATGTCAGTAACAAATCTTTTAACTAAAACACTACCGTGCCATTAGCTGATGTCAGTAACAAATCTTTTAACTAAAACACTACCGTGCCATTAGCTGATGTCAGTAACAAATCTTTTAACTAAAACACTACCGTGCCATTAGCTGATGTAAGTAACAAATCTTTTAACTAAAACACTACCGTGCCATTAGCTGATGTAAGTAACAAATCTTTTAACTAAAACACTACCGTGCCATTAGCTGATGTAAGTAACAAATCTTTTAACTAAAACACTACCGTGCCATTAGCTGATGTAAGTAACAAATCTTTTAACTAAAACACTACCGTGCCATTAGCTGATGTAAGTAACAAATCTTTTAACTAAAACACTACCGTGCCATTAGCTGATGTCAGTAACAAATCTTTTAACTAAAACACTACCGTGCCATTAGCTGATGTCAGTAGCAAATCTTTTAACTAAAACACTACCGTGCCATTAGCTGATGTCAGTAACAAAAAAAATCTAGACATAACTTATTGTGTGTGTCATTTAAGAAACTTATAATGAATGTACAACATGTATATAATGAACGTACAACAACTATATTTATAAAAAGGGTAGATCTACTAATGACTAAACGTTTTCCATGTGTAGCTAATTGTGCCGTTGAAAGATTGCTTTCCTCATCAAATGCACCCACCCATCAAGTAACGTAGTTTTATAATGCTAATCTAATGTTAAAACCACCCTTATACAACACAATGTACTGTAATGATGAAACCACCCATATACCACACAATGTACTGTAATGATGAAACCACCCATATACCACACAATGTACTGTAATGATGAAACCACCCATATACCACACAATGTACTGTAATGATGAAACCACCCATATACCACACAATGTACTGTAATGATGAAACCACCCTTATACAACACAATGTACTGTAATGATGAAACCACCCTTATACAACACAATGTACTGTAATGATGAAACCACCCTTATACAACACAATGTACTGTAATTTTGAAACCACCCTCATCCCACACAATTTACTGTAATGTTGAAACCACCCTTATCCCACACAATTTACCGTCATTTCTTAAAATTGTACATCACGTATTTCCGTACATTTAAAAAGCAACATTGCGCTATAGTTATAACCCGCCAAACAATAGCGCCCGCCAACTTCCCATCTACTAGAGTTACTTAACAAAACATGCGTTCAAATGACGCTTTTTAAATTATTCCCAATTAGTATTGGGAAGAGGGGGCTGGTACGCCAACGTCCTTGAACTTTATTAATATTCTAATACCCCACTCCCTTCTAGCCACATATTTTTTTTTTTATTTTTTTTTTTTACATTAATTGTTAAAAAAAGTCTAACAATGGCGGCCCCATACGTGAACTTCCCATCAACTTAAGTTACTGGGACAAAACGTGCACTCAATTTCGCATTTGATAAGATTCCCGATTAGTGTGTCCCCCCCCCATCCCCCCCCGGCCCTCCCTAAGTTCGCAACTGCACACATTTTTCGCGCCCCTGAACTATATTAATATTGTAATGTCCCACCTCGTATTATACCCCCTATTTTTACCACCATACTTAGATTGAGACACACTGTCACACTGAGCTAAAAGGAACAGAATGACATAATTGATCAGATCGGAAGCGGCAGTTGAAATCTATTTTTAGAAAAATCATAGCAACCGATTTTGATGACAAATTTGGTGCCAGCATTTTACCAAACCGTGATAGTGCAATCTGCACTTACCAAACTTTGTAATTGATACTAAACCTATAGCGCAATACCCGCTTTATAAAGATTAGGGCGACCACGCATTTCATTGAACGGGGCAATCATCACTAATTGTTGGAAACGTTCAGTGCGGTTAGATACGCGAAAATAGTCACTGTTTTATCTAATATACTGAATTTAAAGTCTTTTGTAAATCTCTGATATTTTCATAATAATCATTTTTAAAATTTTGAATGTTAAAAATATATGCTTAAAAGAAGGGAAAATATTTATCCGATCATTGTTTTGTAAAAAAAATGAACCACCGGTTATCGGGACGGAAGTCCGTGTTTTTTAATGAAAGAAAATTGGTTTTATTTTTCACTCTTAAAATTGTGTAACTCAATGCAATAAAATTTTGAATCTGGAGCAACAGAGAAGAAGGGGGAATAACTTCTGATCCAAAAAGTGTGTTCAACTACAGTGCATTTATGTGTAGAAAATACATCATGTACTATTAATATTAATCAATACAGAACTGTACTACTTTAAATATTCTTTTAAACTTTCATAGCTCTTTCTTTAAAATCTGAGTTGCGCTTAAGTTGTTGCTATTAACCGACACTCTGAATAGCGGACTGTGTTCGCCTCGTTTTAGTTTTTGTGTCACGTCTTCCAGTCAATGGCAGATCGGACTTTGTCAGTCTCTAACAGCCTCTGTGTTGTCTCTCGAACGTTCTGTGAGAAGTGTCTCTGTCTTGAGCTCAAATTCCAGTTTCTCTTTGCACTAATGACATGGTATTGGAAGAAAAGAAACACAAAGGCCTACCATTAGCATTCATTTTTTTTGTTTGAAAAGAAATATGATATATCCTTAGACACTCTGGATTTATTATTTGTATAATTGCATTAAAAAGAACTTTGTGAAAAGTATTGAAGAATAGCAGATAAAGAAATTGTGAAAACTCGTTTATAAATATTTTGTAACAACGAATATGGTTTTTAATCTAAAAATAAGCATATCATTTTATATATATATATATATATATATATATATATA
>CAXITT010000008.1:1870913-1890187 GCA_964033795.1 Lymnaea stagnalis
CCCCCCCCCCCCCCCCACTTTAGCTCGGCACAGGGCTCACCTTCTTTTATCATAGGTGATGAAATCCTCACATTCTTAAAACACGCAATGATAATGCTTTTTGACTGATAAGTGGTAAGTAAACTTGTCTGATATCATTCATCGGCCTCAGAGAATGTCTGGATTGACAAGGGATGTAGAGACAGAGAAATAGATACAGAGAGAGAGAAAGAGAGACAGAGAGAGAGAGGGGGGATAGAGAGAGAGAAAGATAGAGAGAAATAGAGATAGACACAGAGAGAGAGAAAGAGATAGAGACACGGAGAAAGAGATAGAGAGAGAGAGACAACGAAAGAGAGAGAGAGAGAGAAAGAGAGGCAGAGAAAGAGACACACAGAGAGAGAGAGAGAGACATGTAAGTGCTGTTGACAATTTTGGCAGACGGAAATAAATATGCCTAGGGGCTGTAAGAGGCAGGCTATTGTTTCTTAATGTTGTTATAACTGTTGAGCAAAGACCGGCTTGGGAAAATATGGCGTTTCGTAATGAATGCCCCAGCAAATGTTGACTAAAGCGGGAGAAGCCAGTTCTTTGAGGGGGCCCCCGGCCCCCGTCAACCGTTTGCTCTAAATATGGTGATCACACGCCGTGTTATTAGACCTGACAACGTCTCGGATCTTGATTGGAGTTTCCAGTCAATGAACTCGTTCCGAGGCTATCACACTGCGGCCAGTGACGTGGAATGACAAAAGGGGTTGGGGAAAGGGAAGCCGGGCACAGCAGGAAACTTGAGGGGCTGGGCCGGGATGAAATCAGATTCAGCTCCCGTTTGCCCGTGTTATCCCACACCAGGGCACTTGTTGTGAGCTCCCATTCTCTCCACATAACAAGGGCATGTAATTGTGTTCGATTCATCATTGCCTCGCTTCCTCTACGTTGCGTATCTGATATAATGCCCTAAGTTTGATCTCTCGAAGATAGCTCGACAATAAAATACCAAATCCATACATGTCTCATCGGGTTTTATCTTTTCACCTACCCGTGAGGAGCATTTCGATGCTTCCAGCAGCGCCCTCTCAATCCCCCCAACCCCCCTCCCTCACCATCGTCCGTACATCAAAAAGGAAAATGGTATCAGTGGTGTTGGCTGATAGATGAATGTCTGGCGATGAATGCAATAGTGGTCGAATGGATTTAGGGGTTTATGGTAGGCTGTACTTGTTGATGAATGATTGGATTTAAGGGGTGTAGGGTGGGCTGTACTTGTTGATGAATGAATGGATATAAGGGTGTAGGGTGGGCTGTACTTGTTGATGAATGAATGGATATAGGGGTGTAGGGTGGGCTGTACTTGTTGATGAATGAATGGATATAAGGGTGTAGGGTGGGCTGTACTTGTTGATGAATGAATGGATATAAGGGTGTAGGGTGGGCTGTACTTGTTGATGAATGAATGGATATAAGGGTGTAGGGTGGGCTGTACTTGTTGATGAATGAATGGATATAAGGGTGTAGGGTGGGCTGTACTTGTTGATGAATGAATGGATATAAGGGTGTAGGGTGGGCTGTACTTGTTGATGAATGAATGGATATAAGGGTGTAGGGTGGGCTGTACTTGTTGATGAATGAATGGATATAAGGGTGTAGGGTGGGCTGTACTTGTTGATGAATGAATGGATATAAGGGTGTAGGGTGGGCTGTACTTGTTGATGAATGAATGGATATAAGGGTGTAGGGTGGGCTGTACTTGTTGATGAATGAATGGATATAAGGGTGTAGGGTGGGCTGTACTTGTTGATGAATGAATGGATATAAGGGTGTAGGGTGGGCTGTACTTGTTGATGAATGAATGGATATAAGGGTGTAGGGTGGGCTGTACTTGTTGATGAATGAATGGATATAAGGGTGTAGGGTGGGCTGTACTTGTTGATGAATGAATGGATATAAGGGTGTAGGGTGGGCTGTACTTGTTGATGAATGAATGGATATAAGGGTGTAGGGTGGGCTGTACTTGTTGATGAATGAATGGATATAAGGGTGTAGGGTGGGCTGTACTTGTTGATGAATGAATGGATATAAGGGTGTAGGGTGGGCTGTACTTGTTGATGAATGAATGGATATAAGGGTGTAGGGTGGGCTGTACTTGTTGATGAATGAATGGATATAAGGGTGTAGGGTGGGCTGTACTTGTTGATGAATGAATGGATATAAGGGTGTAGGGTGGGCTGTACTTGTTGATGAATGAATGGATATAAGGGTGTAGGGTGGGTTGTACTTGTTGATGAATGAATGGATATAAGGGTGTAGGGGGGGCTGTACTTGTTGATGAATGAATGGATATAAGGGTGTAGGTTGGGCTGTATTTGTTGATGAATGAATGGAATTAGGGGTGTAGGGTGGGCTGTACTTGTTGATGAATGAATGGATATAGGGGTGTAGGGTGGGCTGTACTTGTTGATGAATGAATGGATATAGGGGTGTTGGGTGGGCTGTACTTGTTGATGAATAAATGGATATAGTGGTGTAGGGTGGGCTGTACTTGTTGATGAATGAATGGAATTAGGGGGGTAGGGTGGGCTGTACTTGGTGATGAATGAATGGATATAAGGGTGTAGGGTGGGCTGTTCTTGTTGATGAATGAATGGATATAAGGGTGTAGGGTGGGCTGTACTTGTTGATGAATGAATGGATATAAGGGTGTAGGGTGGGCTGTACTCGTTGATGAATGAATGGATATAGGGGTGTAGGGTGGGCTGTACTTGTTGATGAATGAATGGATATAAGGGTGTAGGGTGGGCTGTACTTGGTGATGAATGAATGGATATAAGGGTGTAGGGTGGGCTGTACTTGTTGATGAATGAATGGATATAAGGGTGTAGGGTGGGCTGTTCTTGTTGATGAATGATTGGATATAGGGGTGTAGGGTGGGTTGTACTTGTTGATGAATGAATGGATATAAGGGTGTAGGGTGGGTTGTACTTGTTGATGAATGAATGGATATAAGGGTGTAGGGTGGGCTGTACTTGTTGATGAATGAATGGATATATGGGGTGTAGGGTAGGCTGTACTTGTTGATGAATGAATGGATATAGGGGTGTAGGTTGGGCTGTATTTGTTGATGAATGAATGGAATTAGGGGTGTAGGGTGGGCTGTACTTGTTGATGAATGAATGGATATAAGGGTGTAGGGTGGGCTGTACTTGTTGATGAATGAATGGATATAAGGGTGTAGGGTGGGTTGTACTTGTTGATGAATGAATGGATATAAGGGTGTAGGGTGGGCTGTACTTGTTGATGAATGAATAGATATAAGGGTGTAGGGTGGGCTGTACTTGTTGATGAATGAATGAATATAAGGGTGTAGGGTGGGCTGTATTTGTTGATGAATGAATGGATATAAGGGTGTAGGGTGGGCTGTACTTGTTGATGAATGAATGGACATAAGGGTGTAGGGTGGGCTGTACTTGTTGATGAATGAATGGATATAAGGGTGTAGGGTGGGCTGTACTTGTTGATGAATGAATGGAATTAGGGGTGTATGGTGGGCTGTACTTGGTGATGAATGAATGGATATAAGGGTGTAGGGTGGGCTGTTCTTGTTGATGAATGAATGGATATAAGGGTGTAGGGTGGGCTGTACTTGTTGATGAATGAATCGATATAAGGGTGTAGGGTGGGATGTACTTGTTGATGAATGAATGGATATAGGGGTGTAGGGTGGGCTGTACTTGTTGATGAATGAATGGATATAAGGGTGTAGGGTGGGCTGTACTTGTTGATGAATGAATGGATATAGGGGTTTAGGGTGGGCTGTACTTGTTGATGAATGAATGGATATAAGGGTGTAGGGTGGGCTGTACTTGTTGATGAATGAATGGATATAAGGGTGTAGGGTGGGCTGCACTTGTTGATGAATGAATGGATATAGGTGTGTAGTGTGGGCTGAACATGTTAAAGAATGCTAGAGGTCACATGAATTTAGGAGTGTAGGGTAGGCCGCACTTTTAGATGAATATCTAATCTTGTCAGGGAGCAGAAACAAATTGATTGGACTTTCCATCTCCGAGCTTCTTAGTTTTGTTTTCTCCCTTTCTAGTCTTCTCAGTGTACTAGAGTGTCCTCCCCTTGTGTTGTACAAATCGAATGTGTGTAAGTCATTTAGCCTCTCCCTCTGCACCCCAACACCACTTGAACCAGACGATGTCAGGGCAATGGCCCTTCGTATTTATCAGTGTAACCTGAGAATATATGTTTCAATGTTTCCCATACCATGAACACCAATGTGTCAGAGGACATTTGAGAATATATGTTTCAATGTTTATGATACCATGAACACCAATGTGTCAAAGGACAGTTGAGAATATATGTTTCAATGTTTACCATACCATGAACACCAATGTGTCAGAGGACATTTGAGAATATATGTTTCAATGTTTACCATACCATGAACACCAATGGACCAAATATTTACTAGAGTTATATATTATAGATAATAACTGTTGGCTATATATAATACAAAAATAGCAACAGTAGCTTTAATGCATTGAAGGTCTTCCAGAAATCTGCCAGAAAGAGTTGACCAGTCCAGAAGATGATACAACGTTCTAAAGTTATGCTTTACTCTTATAAATACTTGTCAGCATAATCAAAGATATCATGCTTGTCAGCATAATCAAAGATATCATACTCGTCAGCATAATCAAAGATATCATTCTTGTCCCCATAATCAAAGATATCATACTTGTCAGCATAATCAAAGATATCATACTCGTCAGCATAATCAAAGATATCATACTTGTCAGTATAATCAAAGATATCATACTTGTCAGTATAATCAAAGATATCATACTTGTCAGCATAATCAAAGATATCATACTTGTCAGCATAATCAAAGATATCATACTTGTCAGTATAATCAAAGATATCATACTAATGTCAGCATAATCCAAAATATCCTTCTAATGTCAGCATAATCACAGATATCATAATAATGTCAGTAAAATCAAAGGTATCATACTAATGTCAGCTAAATCAAAGATATGATTCTAATGTCATTATAATCAAAGATGTCATTCTAATGTCAGTATAATCAAAGATATGATTCTAATGTCAGTATAATAAAAGATATCATACTAATGTCAGCATCATGATGGTTCGTCCGTCGAAATCGCTCAAGACAATTTTAATCATCTTATTCGTTCTGGTTCTGACTCTGGCTGTGGGTGCGCAGATGGCTGATGAGACCGACTCTGTGTGAGCGCAGATGGCTGATGAGACCGACTCTGTGTGAGCGCAGATGGCTGATGAGAGCGACTCTGTGTGAGCGCAGATGGCTGATGAGACCGACTCTGTGTGAGCGCAGATGGCTGATGAGATCTGTGTGAGCGCAGATGGCTGATGAGACCGACTCTGTGTGAGCGCAGATGGCTGATGAGAGCGACTCTGTGTGAGCGCAGATGGCTGATGAGACCGACTCTGTGTGAGCGCAGATGGCTGATGAGAGCGACTCTGTGTGAGCGCAGATGGCTGATGAGACCGACTCTGTGTGGGCGCAGATGGCTGATGAGACCGATTCTGTGTGAGCGCAGATGGCTGATGAGACCGACTCTGTGTGAGCGCAGATGGCTGATGAGACCGACTCTGTGTGAGCGCAGATGGCCGATGAGACCGACTCTGTGTGAGCGCAGATGACTGATGAGACCGATTCTGTGTGCGCGCAGATGGCCGATGAGACCGATTCTGGTACAAAATGTTTTTGAGCAGTTGATGCATGGGATGGACGGGACAACTCGAGATACAAAGTCAACCCTGTATTGTCTGTTGTGCCCTGTTGGCTTTATGTCGCGTGGAGCCTTTTTGTAAAGAGGAGCACCACGATGCTCGATCCTTGCCGATTCTGCTCACGTGTCCGGGTTTGTATCAAACGCTTTCAGTGAGGCTTTTATGTTGTCTTGACAACGTTCCTTATCCCCATCAACACACCGCCTTCCGTGCACGAGCCCGCCATTAAATGTTATTTTGGGAAAACGTTCGTCGGAAAGTCCCGCCCAGCGAAGCAGGCACTGCACCAACACGGTAAATAAGCTAGGGAGACGTGCCTGTGCGAGTAGCTCGGTGTCTGAGACCCTGCCCTGCCAATGATTTTTCTGAAACTTGTGTAAAAGTGACTCAACTTTCTTGCATGGCGTTGATAAACCGTCCACGATTCACATACTTACAGAAGCATAGGGGACACAGCCACCTTGTCGACTTTTATTTTAGTTTGAGGGCTGATGCCTCTCCCGGTCCATACATTCATAGACATTTTATCATAGGTTGCACTGATACCTCGACTGGTCCATACATTCATAGGCATTTTATCATAGGTTGCACTGATACCTCGCCTGGTCCATACATTCATAGACATTTTATCATAGGTTGCACTGATACCTCGACTGGTCCATACATTCATAGACGTTTTGTCATAGGTTGCACTGATACCTGGCCTGGTCCATACATTCATAGACATTTAGTCATAGATTGCATCGGCTCTTGTAATATGAAGGTTAACCTCATCATCGATGGTTCCGCTTTGGGACTGTGTGCTGCCAAGGTAAGAGAAGCTGATCACTACTTTAAAGTTTAAGCCTTTCGAACTATACATTTGAGTTTGGGGCTCAACCTGAGGTGTTCAATTAGCTTACTGGTGTGGAGCCTCAGTCTTTTTCGTGTTAATAGTATGGACGATGTTTTTGCTGGCCGTGGAAAAATTTGCAACACTGCGTGGAACATCAGAGTAAGGCGTTTAGGGAAAAATCGTCGTCATACAGGAAGTCCCTGATGATCTTGGATTTGGCATGAAGCCTCTTGAGGTTGAATAGCTGACCATCCGTTCGATACCCGATACCCTTCCCAATGTATCCCTCTCTGAAGACATCAGTCAGCATGGTGGAAAACATGAGGCCGACAAGTTTTGGTGCCAGGACACAACCTTGTTTGACGCTGTTAGTCACAGGGAATCGTTTAGACGTCCAATTTCCCATAATTATGTGACCTACTGGTCACCATCATGAAGGATATCATATCAATGTCACCCACGGGTCATCACGGAGAAAGACACCCTACTAATTTCACCTAAAGGTCAGCACCGAGAAGGATATCTTACCACCACCTACTGTTTAGCACCAAGAAGGATATTTTACCGCCACATACTGTTTAGCACCGTGATGGATAGCTTACGGCCACCTACTGTTTAGCACCAAGAAGGATATCTTACCGCCACATACTGTTAAGCACCAAGAAGGATATCTTAACCCACCTACTGTTTAGTACCATGATTGATAGCTTACCGTCACCTACTGTTTAGCACCAAGAAGGATATCTTAACCATCACCTACTGTTTAGCACCAAGAAGGATATCATACCCCCACTACTGGTCAGCACTATGAAGGACGTCATACTAATGTAACCACAGATAAGCACTATGAAGGATGTCATACTAATGTAACCACTGGTCAGCACCATAAAATATATCATAATTTATTCAACTGAAGCACATATAATGAATTTATTATATCACATATGTAATACATGCACATTTCCTGCTTCACACAATTAATAAAATCATGATAAGATACTTATAAATTAAGGCAGAAAGTAAAAATAAAAATGTAAGCATTCTGTTCTATTTATTTTTTTTTTTCAGACTTATAAATAAATGCTGCGTAAGTGGAATAACATTAACTTTAACAAAACATCTTCTGTATTTTCATAAATGAAAATTTTACCAACATTATGGATGTACAATAAAACATACTAGTATCAAAAATGCATGTGGAGGATCACAGTGGAGGGGATTGAAAGTGGTGGAGAGGGGTGCGGTTGTGGGGGGGGGGGGAGAATTCAAAGAAGGCCTTTCAAAAAAAAATAACGGAAAAAAAAAAGGATGGGGGAGGGGTAATAGAGGAGGAATGCCAATGTTCCCTTTCAATGTCACATGTCTTTGCACAAAATCCCAAACATAACATGATGTGCAAAGTTTTTCATTTTATGTTCTTACAATATGAGCACACCGTTTTAAATGTTGCCAAGGTGTTGACAGGTCAAAAATAGCTATGCTTAAAAGTATTTGTTTAATAATATCAGGATTGAGGACTTTTCATAACAAATCATTTACCAAGTTTTGGTGCAAAGTTTAATTTAATATTTCATAATGAGGAAAAGTGTCATATGAGGGCAAGTGTCATAATGTGGGCAAGCCTAAAAATTGTGGACAAGCATAATAATGTAGGCAAGTGTCATAATGAGGGCATGTGTCATAATGAGGGCATGTGTCATAATGAGGGCACATCATAATTAGGGCAAGTGTCAAAATGAGGGCATGTGTCATAATGAGGGCAAGTGTCATAATGTGGGAAAGTGTCATAATGTGGGCAAGTGTCATACTGGGGGCAAGTGTCATAATGTGTATGCATTTACACATGTGCACAGCTTAGATGCCCCACTGGTGGCTTGCCCCATATATATTTTCAGTAAAAGCCAGTCAGTCTGATCCAATTTGTGTACAGACCATAAGACAGTCAAAAGATAACCAGCCGAGGAGTTGATGGTCATAAGACAACAGATTAACATGTTAACAAATTTTCTTTTGACATCATACTTTGATACTCAAATGATTTATAACATTTTCTCATCCACTTGAAAGGAGATGATCTTCCACCCTCAAAGGTTGAGTCAACTATAACTTCATGATTTAAAATGTTGCATGTTTAATCAGTGAACTCATCAATCCTAACGAAACGTTTTTGCATACTAAGACATTTGTCTTTGAAACTTTGCACACCTGGCTTAGCTGGCTTAGCTCGGTTACCTGGCTTAGCTCGCTTACCTGGCTTAGCTTGCTTACCTGGCTTAGCTGGTCTCACACTGAACATAATGGAGTCATCCGTCTCAAGTTTTTCTCCAGGTTCCTTATGGTGACTTAAGTAACATGGCCTCCCAATAAGTAACATGGTCTCCCAATAAGTAACATGGTCTCCCAATAAGTATCATGGTCTCCCAATAAGTAATATGATCTCCCAATAAGTAACCTGGTCTCACAATAAGTAACGCGATCTCCCAATACGTAACATGATCTCCCAACATTTAAAAGTAAAATCTAATTATAGTTTAGAGCAAAATTTCAGTTGTCAAAGAAATGTGTAGTCTTTGTCTTTGGTGTTGTATTTATTCAGTTAAATTTTGATGCATATTTTTTAAAAATCATTTAAATTTACAAGTTGTAACTTTCAACATCTTGCCATGAGCAAGCAATGCCAACTGGAACTGTTTTGATTTTGATTAGTTATCGTCAACGCCTTGCCGTTGCCATGTTGTCTGTCCTGTCCTGTCACCAAACTGTTTTGTCAACCATATGACGGGCTGCCATCATACACCAGCATAACAAAATCATTCACTGTACCAAAATACCCAGACAGCAATCATAAATCATCATCCCAGTCAACACTTTCTAAGACCACGAGGTCATCCTGGGAGATATCAGCCGTTGCTTGAGTAGAGTTTTCAGTGAATGCGTTATCCTCAGGCGACTCCTCTGGTGCTTTGCCACACGCATCATCCAATCTCAGGATTTTCTTAGGTGGCGTACTTGTGAAAAAATCTGTCAGGCTGGCTTGGCGTTTAGTGGGGGTCAACTCTGTTCTTGGGCCCTTGAATTTTATTGGTGTTTTCTTTTTGCCTGGTGATGTTTTCTTGACTGGAGAGGACGCATTTGTCACTGTAGTTTTCTTTGATGTTTCTGGAATGACGCAATGTTTCATTTTCAAACAGCTAATATAACAAACATGTCATTAAAACTTTTCTTCAGAAAATCTTAATTTCTGTAATGTCATTAAAAAAAAATTGATCACCAAGACTTAATAAATATTTGAATATTTACCCGCTTGAACTGAAGCTGTCATCTCAGATTCAGGAAGAGATTCAATACTGCAGCTTGCAATGACAGGTGAATCGTCAATAAAATCTGACCTAAATAAGTCTAGAATAGTAGACTGGCTATTGTCCTGAAGGGGTAAATTATTATGGTATAATTATTTATATTTTGGACCAAAAAATTTAACGTTTTACTGACAACAATTTGATAATTCATAAGAAAATCTATAAATATGTGATAACATGGAACATTATGCAAGAGAACAAAAACCATGAACATATGGCCTCCTTAATGTGGAATTTTTAAGATAATATCAGCAAACATCATTAACAAGCCTTGCAAATGTTAATAAATGAAGGACTGTATTCAAGCTGCGAGACGAAAATTGTTGAACAAGGACTTTTACAAGCTTCAACCTACCGTGTTTAACAATTTTCTTAATTGTAAACGGTTTATGCACCCAAAGAAAACGTTCACAAAATGAGATTAATTACTTACCATTGTTTGCATAACTTTGGTGCTTGCATCTGAAAAATCATCTCTTGTAAGACCAGCTTTACTGAGGATGTTCAGTTTGTCCTGGACCAGAGGCCTGAAGTTATTTGCTAAATTATTGCCACAATTGGTTTATGTCTTGCAAGATTTAAATTAAACAATTCACTTGATGCCCGGGATAACAGTATTAGCAATAAATGTAAATTTGCACCTACCAGATGTAATCATCAGCTGTCCCTCTGGCCACCAAATACTGAACACTCACTGAGTCAGCTTGACCTATACGATGAACACGGTCTTCTGCTTGCACTAAAATCTAATTTCATTATTTTTAAAAATCAATTATACATTTGACTCTTTACCAGACTTTTCCATTCAACAGAGATAAATATCAAATTAGAATAAACATTCAAACCCCCCATCCCTACAGTCAGTGGTCCCCAAATGGCAGTCCGTGGACCTTCATCGGTCCGCATGCCTAACGCTGCCGGTCCCCATAACATAACTATTTATTGTCAAATAGAAATAAAAGTATAAAAATAAATCATGCACTGGTCCCTGGTAAAATTTCGAAACTTGTTCACCAGTCCGCCAAACTTAAAAGTTTGGGAACCACTGCCTACAGTTAATATTGTATTTACATAAAATGTATTATTATTAAACATGCACATTTTTTTAAACACTTACTCAAATAAAAAATTGTGTCTTACCCCAGGGTTCCAGAACAATTCAGCAAACACAACCAAATTAGCAGCACAAAGATTCAGCCCGGCATTGGCTGCAGTGATCGACAGGATGGCTACTCTGTAGTCATCCTTTGATTGAAACTCTCTGCAGAAAAAATTCCTTTGCTCTGATGATGTCCGCCCATCAATACGAATGTATTTGACACTTTTAGCCTTAAAAATCATCAAAAATAAAATTAAAAGTTTTTAAACATTCTAAGGTTATAAACAATATAAACATTATAAATAATATAAAATATTATAAACAATATAAAACACGAGCTTAATTTAAATAATTCACTCCATAAGTCATAGCCCACCAATTCAAATGTCTGATTAAAAATTGTTTAGTTTAAAATATTTAATGTACCTCTTCATAGCTATTACCTTTGATGTGATGCAGTCCTCAATATTGTCCAGCATCTCCTTGTGATGGCCAAAAACTAAAAATTTCTTTTCAGATTCTATAAGATCTAAAAGATACTCTCTGAAAGCCAAAAATAAATTTATGCATTTTAGAATTTAAAAGTTAGAACCCGTAGCTAATGTTAAAAAACAAAATATAATTACAAGTTAAGTGACAAAGCTAAACTTTAAATTTACTGATAAAACAGCTTTTGCCTCAGAGAGAATATGATAGTTCAATTTAAAACAAATTTACAAAATGTCTTTGGTTTAATCAGCAAGATTGAGATAAATGTTTCTCTCTTTAAAAAAAAAAGGTGAATGCATATTTAAATTAAATTAAACTTTTAACTGAACTAAATATGCTTTTGTTTTGTAATATATTGAAACTTACAATGCCATGATTTACAAATTAAAATAAAAATATTGAAAGAATCAAAGATTATTTGAATAATACAGTTGTCATTGAATGGCAACAGGTGGATGGGACTCGTTAACCTTGAATGGCAACTCATCTAAGAGAAGGAAACTCTGAAATCAAACCCGGAAAAAGGAGTCCCGAAAGGTGGATAACATTGATACAATGAAACATTCCGACAACTCCTGCGACGTCACTGGTGCCAAGCTGTATCATCCAATGATGTTCCCTTGGGTTATCCAGCGGCGTGGAGAGAGGCGATTTGCTGTTGGGAACCAGCGTATAATCCTTGAAGAATAATCCCAGGCCATGTGGATTTCGTCCTCCAAAGCCCACTCCATCGCCACATTGTGACGGACGAATGCCAGCATTGAATAGAAAGATAACTTTTTAGTACAAAAAAAAAAACCCAGCAGATTTGCTCATTACCTGACAGGATTTAATTTGACTTTACAAGTCTCATGAAAATATTGAAGCAGTACACCTCTTCTCTCCATGCCCTGGGAATAGAACGTTCATTTAACACTCGTCAAATGCAATTTTTAAATGACCTTACATTGATGAGTGTCACAGTAGCATTAATTTAAGGCTTTTTTTTTTAAAAGGGTAATAATCCTACTCAGTGCTGGTGGTTAATTCAGAGAAAAGCATTGGTGGGGGCAGTGATATAAATATAAAATATACTTTGAATAGAAAAACTACATTTATCTAAAAGCAAATATTAAAATATCTTCAAAAGTATAATAAATATAGTATGAGCTTAAAATAGTTGAGTGAGCTGTAAAGAAATGGAAATAATTTTTATCAATGTTAGATAAAACAAACATGAAAATATTTCATTCTTAAATTAATATTTAATCGATATAAAATAAAAAATTTATAAGAACTTACTTTGAGCTGTTTCTCCATCAACTTTGATGCAGTTAACAAACCTTTATGTTTTCTCACAGAAGTAGCATCTAAAACAACAACCTGTCTTGTTTTAGCAGGTAGCTGTGATAAAACGTCCTTCTTCTGACGCCTGTGGAGTAAAGTGTTAGCAGATGTTGACAAGGTTTTTATTACTAAAACATCTGTTCATACTGTCTAACAGAATATTATTGGTATTGTGGTCAGATTCAGATTATTTAAAGCATTTATTTTTTAGCATTTATAATCGTCTCTTCTTTGGAGTGACTATATGACATTTCTTAATTCAGATTAAAAGGTCTATCCTTACCTGAAAATACAAAACCAGGGACCAATTTAAATGACTCAATTAAGGCTTTTATTTTTTTTAAAGAAACCACACAAGAACACCATATTGAACTAATGATAAATTAAATGTATTATTTTATGAACTTTTAAGTTTAATCAGAATCTGAGGCATTGATTTTCAATATTGTAGAAAGAACAGTGAATAAAGGGGGAAAACTTATTATCACTGATAATGTCATCCTTAATCAACTTAATAAGAGAAAAGCCAATGCCGTAGCTGTCACTCTAATCCAATCAAGATTAGATTACTGTAACAGTTGTTTGTGGAGTTTACCTCAAAACCAAATTCAGAGACACCAGAAGTTACAAAATACTGCAGCACACATTGTATCGCATATAAAGAAAGCTGACCACATCAACCCAGTTCTTAAAGATCTCCACTGGCTTCCAATATTGACCAAAAAATTCTGTCCCTGGTATAAAGATGTATAGAAGGCTATGCACCTGAATATCTTCAAAAACTGATTTCTAAACTTTAAACATGTATCCATACAGAATCTGTGCTCTTCAACACTGTCCTTACTGAGGGTTCCCAGTGTGGATGGACACAGAAAGAAGTCATAATGAGTGCGCTCTTTTGAAGCTATTGTAACTAAATTATGGAACAGTTTGCCTCACTCTTTGAGGGGAAATGAAAATGATGAAAAGTCATTTTGTGAATGATAAAAAGTCATTTTGTGAATGTATATGTGATGAATAAAGGGATTGTTTGGGGTTTTATTTACATTTGTCTAATTTTTAAAGTTTAGCGCACACATGCATACTACATGTGTCCTTACAATCAAATATATTTTACACATTTTTAGGGGTAAAAACACTTTCATTTCCCATTAAGTGAACTTGGTCTTTTTATTATTTTACCTTTGTTAGCACATTCAAAAAATTCATTCAGTGCTTAAGTTTTATCATTATTAGAACACCTTCAGTTAATAAGTTACAATTATGTTTACCTTATCATCACTTTCTTCTCTAAGAAGAGCTGTAACTCAACCATGTTAGAAGAGCCAGAATAATCCCAACCCCAGGGCATCTATGAGAAAAAAAAGAAAAAAATTGGAAAACATCCAATCCCCTTCCAAACTAGAGAAAAGAATTTGAATTGATCTAACAAATTCAATACTGAAAGTAAAAAAAAATTATCTTTCTGGGACTTGAATCTTATTTCAAATAATTAAAGAAAAAATAATTCTGTAAGCCATCAATAATGGAAATTATAGTAAAAACTGCTTCAATTTACCTGCTTAGCATTACAGTAACGTAAACCAAAGTTGTGAAACTTGACTATGTCAGGGCACACACCTACTATTTGACAAAATAATTCACTGGGACGGGAAAGAGCTGGAGTTCCTGACAAAAGGAGCACTCTCTTTGCACTCTGTCAAAAGGAATTCAGACATTTATGCAATGAACACAGAATTTTGAATTTTATTATTAGCCCTTTTTTTTTTTTTTTTTTAAATACACATTAGTTATAGAAATTAACAACTAAATGAACACAGAATTTTGAATTTTATTATTAGCCCTTTTTTTTTTTTTTTTAAATACACATTAGTTATAGAAATTAACAACTAAAAATAATTTAATTTACCTTTAACAATGGCATTGCCGCACGTGTTCGAACAGTTTTAGCATTTTTCAAAAAATGTGATTCATCCTAAAATTTAAAAAAAATTTGTTTCAAGAAACAGCAAAAATAAAAATTGTCTATAGTATCATTTTTTTATAAATAGCTGTCCTTAGTAAATCAAAATCAAAGTACTTATCTTATCTTTGAAAAAAAACTCAATTATACAATTATAATAGAACTAAAAAGCTAAATGTCCTATTTTTAAAATAATAATGCCTTGTCTTAGATTATAAAAGAGTGAAATAATTTTAAATTTAATTAATGCTTACCATTATGATGACTTTGAACCTCTTTTCATTAAGTTCTACAGTTTTCTTTGAAAGTAAATCATAGCTGATAATGTTAACCAGCCCTGATATGGCACTTCTCTTTCCAGTCTCAACAACATTTATTTCACCAATGGGCACACTTGGCAACCATTTGCATATTTGCTGAAAGAGTATAATATTTTTTAGCCTTGTTTAATATTTTGCATCTCATTTTTTTTTCAGTTTAAATTATTGAATATTATCATACATGCTAATATCAAGTGTTTCTTTGAAACTGCTAAATAGATGTGCGTATATTTCTACAATCAGTTTGTATCTTTATACCCCCTCTTATTTTACACAGTTCAGTGATGTAGCCCTGGTTCAAAAGTCTTGTACAGATTCACACCTTGTTTTGTAAGCTTCTGATGACCTATAGAGCTGAAATTTTGCCTTCATTGGTAAGACATTTCAATCTATCAAATTTTGATGGGTTTTTTTAATTTGAAATGTTAACCTATATTGTTATCTCCTTATTGTAAGAAGTACAAATAAAGCTTAGAAAATGCTTAGACTGTATACTAAGTATAGGTAAATGGTAATACTGCACATAAATGCAATGCATACACAACATTGCTTTAGACATATCAAATGTGCCATGATTTGAATACACTTTAATTACCTGTGACCAGTCAAAACGAACAGATGAAGGACACACAACCAAAAGAGGCCATTCATTTCTATAATAGCTTGCAATACAAATAGCCTGTAGTGTTTTACCAAGTCCCATATCATCTGCTATCAGCAGTCGGCCTTGGCGATGAATAGCAACACTGAAGAAAATACGATATTTTTAAATTACACATAATTAGCATTTTTTTAAAATACTATAGTCAAAAGAGTTAAACTTCATCTCAATTATTGTTAGAATGAATTTTCAGTTTTATGCAGAAAATTATTGGTCCTCTTTCAACCTTTTGCTGTCCTTGTATCAGCTAATGACAACAAGCACAGCACAATACGCTTCAACAGTCCATTTCAGTCAGCATCAGATTGAAGCAAGACTACATTCTTGGACTCACACACTTTGTAATCTTAATCTACTTCTTCCTGATAAACTCCTTTAAGGACCGCAACAAAGAAATGTCTGTCCAAATCGGGGCTGACATCGCCGCCACCAAGACAGTGCTCAAAGTCCGCAAGGTTCTCATAGATAAACTGCGTTTCGTAGAAGATTCAGTGTTAACCTCATTCATGGGAAATGGAGCACATCAGTTTGTAAGTGGACTCTCTCAATCATGCAAGGAGTTTGGACTGAAAAAAAATTCACTGCGAAAACACTCCCCCCACCTTGACATCCTGGAATTTGTAAAGAACTTCATATAACTTGGCAGTTAGCTCTGCATAGGTTAAGAGAACAAGATCTCTAAGGAAGCAGCTAAAGCCAAATTGAACAAGAGGGACTCCACAAGGTTACGAGTTTAGAAGGTTTGAAATTCAGCAATTATACTTTAAAAACTGTATGTTTTTTTATTTTAGCCGCATGCTCTAGTTCAAAGTTTTGTGGCACTCTTAAAAAATAGTTGGGGCACACCAGGGTGCTGCAGCAAACTAGTTGAAAAAACACTGATTTAGATAATTTTATCAACACAATGTCAATTCATATGGAAAAGATGTAAATATAAAACTTACTTAACACCATGTTTTTGAAACGGCAGTAAAGTCTGGACTAAAACGTCATCCACACATTTAAGGTCAGCCTCAGAAACTATACTATTTTCACTGGTACTAGACCCAAATGTTTGAAGTATCCATGGAGGTAATCCTTCAATATCAATTTCTGGCTTGAATTGGCTAACTCCTTTCACTGAGTAAAGAAAAGCAAAGCAAGAAATAAGAGGATTTTAAAGTATATTTCTCTATGATGAATCTATCAAATCCTGTAGGCTGCAATCTCAAAAGACTCCCCTATTATGAACTTTTAATGAATAATAATAATTTATACTTACTAAATGCGTTGTATTCTTCTAACTTAAAAGACCACACCTTTTTTGTACTATCTGAAACAATTAATTCAATTATAAATAAATTTAAAATTTGGAATTTGTTTTTCAAACATTCTAAAAATTATATTTATGCTCTTTTTGCATGAAAAAAACCAACATGCTTTTTTTGCTTGCTATTTAGTTTCAGTATGCCTGTGTCATTTTGTCCTTTACACTACAGCTGTTATAAAGAACTTATAATATTAAAACATTCCCAGATCTGATTTATTGATTTATCTTTAATCATTTACATGTGCATGCTATAAAATAATACAGCTAACAAACTCATGTTTGCATTAGAGAAAATGTATTACTACATGAGGTAATAGAAGACCATACCATAGATTTTTGTTTTCATCTGCTTGAAAAAGTTAATAAGAGGTGCACTGTATCCAACATCAACATAAAACATCCTATTATCTGTCAAGATACAGGTTCCCTTCATCTTTTGGGTTGAATTATAAAAAGCATCCTTGGGTATCATAGAAGCAGACATTTCTTTGGTAGCCCAATCATCTCTATCATTGGGTGAAATATTCAGCTGATCAATGGCCCCAAAGTTACTGTCCTTGTTAGAAAAATAGTTCTGCGATGGATGTTTAGTCTCATTAGTCTTTCCCTTTATGCTAATCCTAACTGAAGTGTCTTGTTCATTTACAACCTTCATATTTATATTTCTTACAACAGATTGTGAATTAAAATTGCCCCCTTGAATAGCTGTTTTTGGCTGTTCTTTTACACCTATAGAAATCTGCATTTTATTTTTTTTTAGAGCTTTTTCTCTGTTGGTTTCAATTTTCAATTTCATTTCTATGTTATTATTTTCAGGAAATGATGTAACTACTGAAAAGCCATTTGGTTTTGCTTCATTTTGAATTTGTTTCACTGGACTAACTTTTTCAGCTCTTCTGGCTAGTGCTCTTAGTTTATTTTCTTCTATTCTTTGTCTTTGTTCTTTTGTTAAATCCTGAGAACTCATGATGGTTGTTTAGTATTAGTATGATGGCTTTTATAAATCTGGCTCTCCTTAAATACAGGATTTTCATTCATGAGCAGCTCTGAAAAAAATGTTAAATTTTAACTTGAAGGTAACAAATAAAATAAAAATTAAATATATATTCTCATTAACAAAGTAATTTTACAAATAAATGCAGACAGTTTTAAATAATAACTATATAATTTTACAGGAATAAATCACTGAGTAAGAACATTGGGTGTTACTGGCACACAAAGAGTTTTTGTGACAGTGACATGTTTTGTGATTGTCTTTGATGCAGATACAAAAGGCGGAGAGACCTGTCAAAGATAAAGAAGGCAGATCAATAACGTAAAGGAAAGAGCAACAAAAAAGATGGGTGGAATACTTTAAGGAACTATTTAACCCACAGACACCCAGACATACAACCAGCAAATGAAGACTTACAAATGTAAGAAAACGCACCAAATAAGGAAGAAATAGCTCTGGCCATCAAGCAGCTCAAATTAGGGAAAGCACCGGGACTTGATTAAATCACAGCAGAGATGATGAGAGCTGATATAGATACAATAGTCAACATACTGCACCCTCTGTTTGAAAAGATATGGGAAGAAGAGAGAGTTCCAAAAGATTGGAAAGAAGGATACCTCATCAAGATACCAAAGAAAGGGGATCTCAGTGTGACGATCTGAGGCTGGACTTTGTCAAATTTCTTCCATCGTAAACCAGCCCTAGGAAACCCTTGTAAAATAACTCCTTTCCCTCCCCTCAAGATGCCCCGCCGTCGCTCAGCACGAGTGAGTTCCCTTGTGATATTGTATTCCTGCATCAGTTCGCTCACCTCCCGAACATGCTATTTGCGGTCAACCATCCCACCGAACAACCTTGAGGAAATAATACCATTCCCCCCCCTCATTTTTGCCCTGTAGACAGCAAGGCGGAGTATCGTCCCTTGCTGGAAATGCATTGTCTAGACAGAAAACTCACGCCAAAGCCTGAAAAAGGATGCTCACCTCAGTCCGATTAACCTTGAGGGTTGAAGGTCAAACCCGCAACAGCGAAAGTGATTTTCATTGGATGGAAAAATGACCCCTCATTTGAATCACCCAATTGAACCATCAGCTAATCGTCATCGAACTCGAATAAATAGCCTGAACAAGCAAGATTCTGCCTTTTATGATCTGATCAC
>CAXITT010000008.1:1890603-1946560 GCA_964033795.1 Lymnaea stagnalis
GGCTAAGTTTACCAAGATCGAGCATAGAACTTGAGCAATATAGCAGTAGTAATGATGATACCGTCTGTATGTTAGGGACACTTGCTTTGTGTTAATATACCTTTCTAATTGGATGAAATCCGTTTGATGTATATACATTGAGCACCACGAGTGTTTCACGTAGGAAGTTGTAAATATTATTGTGTAATAAATATTTGTAGTTAATTTCACCTTTAACTAAGACTTCGTTTCAGTCTATACTATATGTATATAGATAGGTGTTATGTCTGTGTGGTTATTCGGCTTAAATAACATATCCCTAGACAGAGTGCCAAGAGGAGATCTCATACGAGAGACACTCCTCTCTAATAAGTCATAAGTCAGATCACCACACTCAGCAATTGTGCAAATTACAGAGGAATTACACTGCTGTCTGCACCAGGAAAGTTCTTCAACAGAATTATTTTGAATAGAATGAAAGACCAGGTTGATATGCAATTACGAGATCAACAGGCTGGCTTCTGCCAAAACAGATTTTGCAAAGATCAAATTGCAACACTAAGAATCTTTGTGGAACAGTCCATCGAATGGAACTCCCCCCTATATATATATTTTATAGACTATGAAAAGGCTTTTGACAGCCTGGACCGACAAACCTTGTGGAATATTTTTTGGCACTATGGAGTACCAGGAAAACTAGTCAGAATCATTCAGAGCTCTTATGATGAAATGACATGCAGGGTGGTCATCAAAGGTAGACTCACAGATGACTTTAAAGTGGAAACTGGAGTCAGAAAAGGATGACTCTTGTCCCCCTTCCTATTCATCCTCACCATTGACTGAATAATAAAAAAAACACAGGCAAAAAGAGGAATGGGATATAGCGGAGACTCTGGGAACAAATGAATGACCTAGAATTTGCAGATGACATTGCACTTCTGTCCCACAACCAGCAACAAATGCAGGAAAAGACAAAAGAAGTAGCCACCATTTCAGCACAGCTCTGACTCAATATAAATAAAAGCAAGACAAAGATCATAAAGGTAAACTCAGCCAACCAAGAGCATATCTCTCTGGCAGGAAAGGCACTAGAAGAAGTGGAGACCTTCACATATTTAGGCAGCACCATCGACAAAAATGGGGAATCCGAAGCAGGTGTAAGGGCTGGAATTGGAAAAGCTAGATCAGCATTTGTGCTATTAAAGAAAATATGGGAGTCGAAGGAGCTGAAGCTGAAGCTGCAAACCAAAGTCAGAATCTTTAACACAATTGTCAAAACAGTCCTACTATATGGAGCAGAAACTTGGAAAACAACAGTGAGCATTATGCAGAAAGTACAGACCTTCATAAACACATGTCTTAGAAAGATCCTGAACATCAAATGGCCAAATACCATCATCAACAAAGATCTACTAGAAAGGACATACCAGGTGCCCACTGATGAAGACATCATAAAGAAAAGATGGAAGTGGATAGGGCATACTCTCTGAAAACCCCCAGATAGGATCCCCAGATATTGCCTAACATGGAATCCATTGGGATAAAGAGAGGAGGGCCTAAAAATATATGGAGAAACGAGCTAGAGGCAGACACGCAAAATATGGGATATACCTGGAAGCAATTGGAAAGGAAAGCACAGGACTGTGATGAGTGGAAAATTCTTGTGGATGGCCTATGCCCCACATGGGTTAAAAAGGCATACGTAAGTAAAAAAGTTGATGCAGACTTTGCCAGCACAATTCAATGACTCATTACCTTTGTACCTAAGCTTCTACTTAACTTATTTAACAATTATTGTTAAATTAAAAACTTTGTTTTTTAGTAGAATTAGTAGTAGTAGTAGTAGTAATAGTAGTCAAAGAGGAGGGCTACGGCTATGTAGTAAAAATTAGTATTAGTATTTGTAGACAATAATTAGTATTAGTATTATTATTAGGATTGTCAATTATAATTATATAGGCATAGATAGATTTGTTTATGTGAATAAACTACATTCATAAATATAACATACTACACTATACTTATAGTTATAGCTAGCCCTTTAAAATGATGTATCATTCATGGCTCTCGGACAATATTTAAAATTTGTGTCAAAGTACCTAAATATACAGACGTGACATGACATAAACAAAATTAAAATAATTGTATATTTATAAATATAAATACAAGATTTCCTATTAGGAATGATAATGTCCTTACCTCCACTCCTTATCATTAATTAGTTGTGTGTAATTAAATTAGGCTTACACTTCGACGCGGCTTAGGACTTAGTTAAGTTAATTAAAAAATAAGTAGTTAAGTTAGTTCTAGTTAATAATTGTTGGCATAATCATAATGAATGATTGATAATGAATGATAAGAGTATTGGCAATACTCTTATTGGCATTGTCATTGTTGGTTGGATCACAATCACAGTATAAAGTAATTATTTTTTTTAATACACTAGTTATTTGTTATTGACTGATTGTTAATGTTATGTTTATTAATCCACTTGACTCTTTTAAAATTTAAAACTTAAGTCTTCTTAGGTAAGTAGTAAAATTATAATATAATAAGAAGTTATACTTATAGTTAAAGTTAAGTTAAACTAAAGTTTAGTAAAGTCTTACTCACAACACTCTTCTTGTCTTTTAATTTTAAATTTAAGTGGTCAAGACTCGAGTGTCTTAAACTCTTAAACTTAATAAATTATAAAGTAAGACTAAAGTGTAAGCCTTATCGCAGGGCAAATCGCTACGTTTTAAGTATTATTAATAATCATCATATTCACGTAGGCCTATAATGCAAACATATGCAGTAAGTAGGCCAAGTTTTGCACGAAATTCGGTAAAAAAAATTGCTATTTCAAATTTCCTTCGCCTTCTCCGTTTCAATGTACGCAACATTGATTCCAAGTTTTAATGAAATCGTATTATTTTTAATCTCTATTTCAAAAGAACAACAACACGTATTAAATCTAACCACATCAGAGAGTAGACTCGGGAGACTGAGCAGAGGATCTGCAAGTGATTACAATATTTTATGTAGACCATGGCAGATGTTACAAACGTATTTAAAGCCACAGTTAAAGCCATAAAATCTCGAAACAAAGCCTTTAATGAAAGCTACACAGAAGAATCAACATCTAATAATATCCTTGGACTTGGTAAAAAGCATGGTGGTAGCGATTTTGAAACCAAAGCGAAAATTTTGGTAAGTCAGTGTATGAGTTTATGTGACTCATTGTGGCTTCTTAAATAAGTCAGTACTGTCATTTCGTCAACTTTGCGACGTACTAAGGCCCAGGTAGGCCTAGCCTTCAACATGTATTAAAATTAATATGTCTACAGCTATACTTGCAGTCAGTTCGTCTTGGTAGTAATTAAGTTAAAGTGATTAAAGTAACGTACTGAGAGTGACTAAGACTACTGACACTGAATATGTGATTAAAGGATAAGAGGGTAAACCCTAAAACCAGGATAAGCGATACTGATTCCCCAATATTCAAATGTTGCACACTCTGCAAGGAAACCTGAATTTATCATCTGACTGCTGCCATGAAAAGCCAACCATCCCTAGAAAGTTACATCAAATCAACCAGTGAAACACTTTCTAGTGTCATTGTGTACTTTACTTAAACACTAATGTCAAAGATAGGACCAAAACAAATATAGACAATAAAGGCAGGGGGAAGTGTATGATAGCTGTCACGAGCTAAATAATGCTGCCATCCCGGCGAAAAACATATCTCACTCCACAGAAGCCAAGTCCATTAATGAGAGCCAAACGCTCACTGATTTCACCACTGACAACCCCATAAACAATTACAGCCAGAACAATAGCAAATGCTTCACTGTGCCTCGGTGTAACACAGTGCAGTATAAACAATCATTCTTCCCACACACAATAATCGCTTGAAACCACCTGGACAATGCCGCTGTGGACTCGACATCGGCCGAAAGCTTCAAGGCTGCCCTGGCATCTGCTAGGAGCTTTTAGAATAGCAACATCGCTTCCCCAATCGTTGCACAGATGCCAGTATATGGATGCAGCAACGAACACTACCAGAACCAGAGAGCCTGCATACAAAACTAGTTCTCTAGTGAATTGTTCTCTTATAGTCACATGCATTATTTTGCCCTCATTAAATATTCAGAACGTTAAAAGCTTAAACATGTTGTTGTTGCTTTTTTGCCATAAAAATTTCAAATAATATGAATTGTACAACTCAAAGTAATAACATAAATTTATCATCATTATAACTTCACTATCTATAATTTAATGTTAAAATTTGCAAATTGTGATATTTCTTGTTTAGAAATGCGCAGTTACCCTTTGTTTTTAAGTTTGATTAATATTAACATAATACAGCTTGTAAGTATTAGTTATTTCACATGACCCAAATTAAGACTCATCAATGTATTGATGCCTCTTTTAAGCTCATGAAATCTTATTACTTATGTGTTGAGTGCA
This sequence comes from Lymnaea stagnalis, assembly GCA_964033795.1. Taxonomy (NCBI): domain Eukaryota; kingdom Metazoa; phylum Mollusca; class Gastropoda; family Lymnaeidae; genus Lymnaea; species Lymnaea stagnalis. The sequence continues at coordinate 1,895,035 of CAXITT010000008.1, forward strand.
TAAACATGTATGTTTACGTTTTAAAGACACAAAAATAACTATTACATGAGAAATTATAACTTTTGAAGTATTTTTTCTCTCCAAAATTCATTGAATTTGTTTTTGTTTATTTTTAGTATCAGATTTCAAATAAAGCATCATTGACATAGCGAGAACATGTTGATTGTTTTGTACAAAGATAACAAATCTGTTCTCTGCAACAAATGTTTGGAGAATTCTGAGTGCTCATAACTTTTAATGCTGTAACCTTATTAGTTTGTTTCAAGCCTGATTTTAAAGAATTAAAATTAGATCTCATAACCAATGTTTCCTTTAAGCTGCGTAGCCGCGTAGCTATCTCACAGAAGCTGCGCAGCAGTTTTGAGTATACGCACAGAAAATTTTTATAAAAATATATTCGAACAGATACGCTGCACGCCGCAGCCGTAATTATAGAGTTCTTATAACATATACGTCTATGTTTTTAATTTGATTGAGATTTATATTTTTTTCTTCTACTTTTTACTTAGAACTATTGATTTACATACCTACCGATACATACCGGATCAAGCTAGTTTTTTTTTGCACTTAATTTCTTTTATGTAATTTCCGTGTATTTGTGGGTTGTAAAATTTTGCACACAACTATGATTTTGCCCATGAACCAGCAACCCTTAGAGGAAACATTACTCATAACTAGAATAGATCTTTAGATCTTTAAAGATCTATATTATCATGGAAAATTGAAAAGAAAAAAAAAGAAAATCACATTTTAATAGCAAGTGATGTTTATTTAATCTGGAAAACATGATCAAAAGACTAATTGAAGATGTCTTAATTCTAAATAAGCGGTTGTTGCTTTTTTTATTTTAATTTTTTTCCTACATTTTAATTTTAAAAATATCTCCTTCAAAACTTTTGTGTAACAATTCTACTAATACCAACAGAAAAAGCCCTTTTTATACTTTGGAGCCCTGATTTTAAGTTGGCTCAACTGAGTGTAGGGGCTTATGGAGAGTGAAGACTGCAGTAAACATTTTTAAGTGTTTCCATGTTTCTTGGTAGTGTGTGTTGTGGTTAGAATGCGACTGACAAAGGTATAAACTGATTAAAATATTCAGTTTTTACCCCAAAAAAAGTATGGCTAATGTTTCTTGTATAATTTTAAAAACAAAATTAAATATTTTGAAAGAGATCTAAATTCATACCAGTTTTAAGATATTGTCAGTTATGCACTGGAGTTTCAACTTTTTATTTGGCATAAATACTTTTATGCTTCACAGGTCCATATGATCACTAAATTAAGAGACTTCTTATTAGAAAACAGGAAAAATTATGTTAATGCTGGAAGGTTTGTAGATTTTATACAATTTTTTAATATACAAGATAATTTATTTTTAAAAAAAGAATACCAGTAGCTTCAATTAATTTTTAAAAATATATTCTGTCATTTCACTATTTCAAATGAGACTGCACATAAATTTGTAAATTTGATATAATTTCTAGATCTTGTGACCAAATTTATTGAAACAAAACTTAAAATTTATTGAAACAAAACTTAATTATAGACCTTTTTTTTTTTGGTTCTAGTTTACTGTCAAATAAAGGACAAGACATGTCTGAGTCAGAAAGAGATCAGATTGACAGCAATGCCCAAGAAATTATTAAAAAGTGTAAAGAAATGATAATTTTATTTAGAGTTGAAACTGATGGTCATAAAGCTCATCCACAAGTCAAGGAGCACCGAAATGCTGTGATGATTTTGATTGAAGCTTACCTTAAGAGTAGGTTATACTTTTGCACCTCCATTTTAATTTTCATGCTGATTGACATTCATGTTTTATTTCCTTTGGGACATTTTTTAAAAAACAAATATTTTTTAAGTGCTCTATTTAAAATGTCTTTCTACTTTGAAAATTGTTTGTGGTTATATTTTGTTAGTATCCGATAGCTCTAATCTGAAGATATATCACTTAAAATGTATTAAATACACTTTTGGAAGTATATATACATTTATTCAGATAAATATACAGATATATTAATGCATACATAAAAATTTTTAGGATATGGTATTCAAGTCATGTATCATTATTTTTTCTTTTCTTGGAAATAATTATATAATATTTATCTAATAATTATATCTACAGGTAGATATGATATATTTCATTTCATATAGAATATAATTTTTATATAAAAATTAGGATTTTATAGATATCTATCCACCTTTCAGCAATCTGTAAAATTTACAGTGAACAGAAGGCTGTGAGGGTTAAAAGAGTTGTTGATAGAAATAGAATGTAAGTAATATTAAAATTACATCCTAATTTTCTTTAAGTGCCTTATAAGATTTGATATATTACAATCAAGTACATTAGTCATTATTAGTATGACATTGCTATGATCAAATAAAGGACATTACACTGCAATTATTTTTTTTTATACCTCAGATCAAAACTTGAACCTGAAAGGAAGCATGGTAATTTGACCCGCAGTCAGCTAAAAAGAGACTTAAAAATAGATGGAAAGGAGGATAAAGTGTCATCAGGTATTTCATTTTAAATATTTAGTAGTTTAGTTCAGGGGTCTCCAAACTATTCAGCCTGAGGGCCGCATTAACTATAAAACGGCAGTTCGGGGGCCAACTACACACTCGAGGTCCAAATAAAAAAATAATCAAAACATGGATGTTGTTTTTATTTATTTATTTAATGTATTTTTTTATTCATTTATTATCAAAAACACATTGATTCACTTTACATGAACACCCGTATCAGGTATCAGTGGGAATGGTGAAATTGTTTCCAGGGTGCAAAACTAGCAGACATTTCTGGCTTTAGATTTCATGTCCCTATGATCAACACTGACCTGAGATTATCATCGAACAAGTTTGTTCTCAAATTGTTCTTCACCTATTTTATTCTTGAAAATGTTTGTTTACCAGGTCTTTTGTTCCAAAGATTGAAAGGTACCTTGATGCAAAAGTTTGACATTAGGAAAGTCTACCTGGGGCAAAAACTGGTAAAAACCCACCAGTCCGTCTTTGAACTTGTCCCTTAAGAGGTCATTTGCTTGCAACTCAATGACCTCCAGCTGCAGTTCATCTGGGCACATCTGCTTCAAATGGATTTTGAAATAGTCTCACCTCTTCTGCCTTTGAATCCAAGTAAAAAAAACGCTGCTGAAACTGCAGCTGGGGGTTTTTGATGATCTCGCATGCAAATGTTGTGCGGAACTCCGCTGTTGCTTCAGCCTTACACTGCTGAAAGTGCGTCAAGTTGTTGGCCTGTACTTGTTCAAAAAAAAAAACTGGTTTGGATCTGAAGGCCTTTAGGTGGGTGTATAGATCAGAAACTAGATTTTCCTCGTAGTTTTAGGTTCAGAAAATTTAAATGACTAGTTATGTCTGCCGCAAATACCAATTTCCATACCCACTCTTCATCAGACAGTAATGGCTGCGGCTTGCCTTTACTTTCCAGGAAGTCACCTATTTCCTTTCTTAACTTAAAAACTCTGCTCAGAACTTTCTCACAACTTAGACATCTTACTGCTGTGTAATATGGTAAATCTTGTGATTCTGTGTCTGTATCGTTCAACACATCTTTGAACTGTTTATGGTTGAGCCCATGTGACTTTATTAAAATCACCATCTTCACCACAGGATTCAGTACACAGCTAATGTCCACTCCACATATTTAGCACACAAAGCTTGCTGGTGAATAATACAGTGCAGGAACATTGGTTGTAGAATGTTTTTCTCATTACACATCTGCTTCACTTGTCCAACCAAGACTTTCTTTATGCCACTCACGTTCTTTCCTCCATCAACAGTCAGGCAACTGAGGTTAGTCCAGTCCAAATTATAATCAGCAAATGTTTTTTTCAACTCATTGAATATATCCTCTCCTGTAACAGTGCCATACATACTGTGTAGGGAAGCCAGCTCTTGTGTTATGTTCATGTATTCATTCACACCTCTAATGAACACAAGCATTTGAGAGGTGGAACAGCTGTCCAGCGATTCATCCATTGCAATTGAACAATAGTGAAACTTGCTTTAATTTATCATTATTTGTGTCACAATGTTTTCACTCATGTCTGCAACACGGCGGACAATGGTATTTGCACCCAAAGCTACATTTTCAAATTGTTTTGACTTTTCTGTGCAAAATTCCTCAACCACCACTAACAAACATTAATCCACCTTCTGTAAACAGTCTGCCACTTTTAGCCAGGACATAGGCAACTTTTTAACTGGCCTTATTTAAGGATTCATTTTCATTTGAGGATTTACTGAACAATGTCCTCTGAGATGTGAGTTGATTTTGTAATTTAGAAAATATTTCAGCACGGTATTTACCCTCTATGCATATTTATCCTGATGTTTGCTTTGATGATGCCGGCGTAGGTTGGATTCTTTCTTCACTGCGACGGTTTTGTTGCAAATCACACACAATGCTTTCTCTCCGGATTTGATGAAGAAGTATTTCAAACTCCATTCTTCTTGAACTCGCAGACACTCATCGTCTATTTTTCTTCTCCTCTTCTTGGCCATCGCTGGGCACTAAAATAAAGTGAATTCAACATGAATAAATAGTGAAACTGAAAGTATTTTGCACACAATATCGCTAAAAAAAACTGATTATGCAAACTAATTTCGTCGCAATTGTAGCAGCAAATGACCCGAAACAATTTTTTAAAATTCTTATGATTTCTTAAGTTAAATTTACCTGAATTTAGTGTGCAAATATATCCACTTATGATAGAGAGATTGTTGTTTTTAATGTTTCCTTTTCAGAATATTTGAAAAATTCTTACTAAACTAACGACATTCCCAATAATTTAAACACACTGTTAAGTAATTACGAGAAGTAAATTATCACTAAATAAAATAGAGTGCAACATGTTTCACAATCAGATGCTAACTGACACCATCACCTCCTCATCACAGCAGTCAACTGCAACTGGCAAACTCTGATCAAAATAATAAAGTCTTGAACAAGCAGCAAACCATTTAAAACTCCGCCACTAGATGGCGTTGTATCATCTCATTGTGAAGGGAAGTAGAAACACTAAGCAGTGAAAAAGGTTTTGCAATGTAGTGATCCGTTGGAAAACATAATGCACTACTGCGCGCCTCTATTTTAATTCGGTAAAAACATTACTCCTCGGGCTGTAGTTTGGAGACCCCTGGTTTAGTTTATCATCACCATTATTAAAATGTATATTTGTCTAAATGTTATTTAAACAGTTTGTTTCAGGGAAATTTGTAGGTGTACCTTGTTTTATGCAATCTCACTTGAAACATGCTTTAGTGCAAGGTTTCCCAACCTGTGGGGTTGCACCTTTTTGGGGGTGTTAGATGCCATTTCACGGGCTGTGAGATACAGTGATTATTAGAACATAAGAGCCATTGACCTTTTATATAGTATAGTAAAGGTTATGAAACACTGCCGCCATAGTGCATTTTTATGTGGAATTCCATAAATTAAACAAATGTATCTCCACCATCCTTTTTAATGATTCTGTCTAGAATATTTTAATTGTCTGAACTCTCATACCGAATCACCTTAGAATAATACTTTTATACATGAAACACTGTTCCAGAAAGATCTTAAATCACAATAAAAGTTATCATCTCATATATATTTCTATATTACAAGTTGTCAGACATCAATTCAAACCCCCATGGCCAGCTCTCTCCCTCTAGCGAGGGATTAGCATACTTAAAAAAAGTGTCCACTTCTTTTGTTTACTTCACTTGACACACATTTTAGCCTTATTCATACTCTGATTAAAGCAAAAATTCATCTAATTCCTTTGTAAATTATCTAGTCTTTCTATTATGCTTGTACCCAGTATGAAAATCACCTTGATTTGTGTCACTCCTTAACAAGACATTTTGCCATTGAATGTGTGTAGCTTGCATTGAACTGTATTGTCTCATAAAAAGTAACAAACCAAATCTCAGCCATGTAAAAATCAAACCCTTTAAATTTCATTTTGTGATGTGATTACCTCAGAAGAAGTTAGTTTCATGATGTAAAATATACCTGTATTTTATAGATTTCTTCAGTAAATCAAAATAAATAACTAAAAAGAAATTTCTTAATAAATATAGATGTGCATTCTTCAGAAAAAAGGCTTGTTGGTGATGTCCCAAAGGATCATTTATTTGAACATCATTCATATGAACCTGAGAGCGAGATTTCCTCAGAAGAAGCTCAAATGGTAAAAGGCAATATTTTTAACCAATGTTAAAATCTTTATAATATTAATTTAACATTATTTTCAAACTGTTATTTATTTTGTCAAAGATACACTTACCTAACAAGTAAAATCTAACAAAACTTTATTTCAGTTTGAAGAAGAAAACAAGATCCTGTATGAAGAAATGAACAGCATGGTTGAAGAAGTGAAGTATGTCATTTAAAAACTATAAATGTTGATTATTGATGTTAAATAATTTATACAATACTTGTTATTTTCAGGGATTTATTAACTATTATTGATTTTCATGTAAAATATTTTATGACAGTTTAACCAAAAAAATATGTTCTAAATTTCTTAACAGACAAATAGAAGGTCAAGTTGTGGAAATAGCTAAACTTCAAGAAATATTTACGGAAAAGATTTTAGAACAGGTAATAAAAAAAATTATTATTAAAGCTTAAAATATATTGTTATTTTACACAAATTGTTCGTGTCTAATTTATCTATTTTAAAGCTTTATCGAAGTCCAACACTTTTATAATTAGTTAATGAAAAATTTTTTACAATTTTATTATCAACCTTAGCTTGAAATTTTATTCATATTTCATGAAGATAGTTGATGAAGATAACACACTATGCCCATTTTTTTCATATGTACTCCATTAAAAATAATTTTTTTAATTAAATGTTTTAAATCTTAATTCTTATATTAACAGTGGTCTACTCAAAATTTTGTTGTCTTTTTTAAATATATGCTTATTTTGCATCTCATTATCCAAATGCTTTATTTTTATTATATATTTTTCCAACAAGATGTATTTTAATTGCAAGTGGTACATCTTTCATTTTTTCATTAGTCTAACTTTAATAAATTATTTTAAAAACTTGAATAATATAAAAATTACTTGATTAGTCTTTGTAGATAAGATTAAACATGCTGAACAAATATACAATTTCCCTTTTCAGGATGTTCAAATTAATACAATAGCAAATACAGTTGTCGGAACAACTGAGAATATTAAGGATGCCAATGAAGAAATTAGAGAGGTACTTCATTTATTATAAGTGCTAATAAGTTCAAGTTGGTGTCTTTGTTTTTAAACCTTATACTGGTACTACAAGATTTGCTGGTTATTAATATTAACTAAAAATATTTATTTATACAATTTTATGAGATAATTTTTTTTATCTGATAAATTATTTAATCTTTTCTTGTTTAAAATAACTATTATATAAAATATTGAGTCATTTTCTTATTTTAATAGTGTCCTATTATTCAATTTTCAGGCCATAAAGAAAAAGGCTGAATTCCGAGTGTACATCCTGTTTTTTCTGCTTGTTTGCTCTCTCTCTTTACTGTTTTTAGATTGGTATAATAATTAATATTAATTAACTTTAAAAATTATATTTGCTGTTGTTTCACATGAAAAATTTTTTTAGTTGCATTATTTTAAAAATCACTTGTGTTTAAAATCTTGACTTTTCTTATCAAGATGTAACACGTTGAGGAATATAGTGAGGCTAAGAAAAATAATAATTTTACAAAAATAGCAATTATTTAGAATATGAAAGGCTGAAATTTTCGGAAGTATAACTCCACTGAGTTTAGAATATATAAAAAATGTTGAATACATTTTGCACATAAAAATATGTTCAACACTGCCCTTGATTAAAATGATGTAATGGTTTTCAAAAATTTAAGACTTACTAATTCACTTCCCCCAAAGATCCCACTTTATTTCCTTTTTATTTTAAATATTCTTACCAAATGTTTTATTTAATCTGCCATAAAACTTGTTATTTATTAAAGGGCTAAAAGTTTAAAGTATCATAACATGAATCTTGGGGCCATAGAGGAGATAATTTTTAAAGGGGCTTAATAATAAGGGAAAGTAAGAATATTCATTTTTGAAATTTGCATTTAGAATTTTTTTCTTTTTTTTATAAATTTGCTGAACATTCAGAATGGTCTAAATCATGATAAGAAAATGAAATAATTTTTTTTTTAAATTTTATAAAAATGCATTTGATATCTATCCTGAATTAAAAGTCATATAATATATTAAATGACATATTCTATATTCAAAGACGTATTCTATAACTATAAGTCAACTTTCTTAGTCAATAAATTGGAAACAGATTATTACAGGTAAATTGTAAATAGTCAAAAATATCATGATATAGAATATAGCATAAGGTTTTCCTATTCAATGATTCCAGCATTACACCATTTTTATTTATTTTTTTTATTCTATTCTTTATTAAAAAATAATGTCTTTGCTCTAGTCATTCTAATACAAATATGGAAATTTAACCTAAAATAAAAATGTGTTGTTTTAAAATATTTTTTGTTAAGCACCTAAAACAGCTTGGTTGGGATATTAATCAATCTATTTATTAAATAAATAATTCAGAGTTAACTAAACTGGATCTACCCTATATTCACTAAAGTACAAGTTAAGAGCTCTACTTGTTAACTACACCCAGATATATTTGATTTTAGATATCATCTTCTACACCCAGATGTATTTGGTATTAATGTTAGTAATATTTGGAATGAGAGTTTACTGTGTAATCAATAGGAACAATAAATGTGTGCTGGTGCGCTTTCAAAAAAAAAAAAAATGTTGATAATTTAAGAAATTTCAATATACTACATACACAACTTATGTCCAAAGTTCTATCATATTTATAGTTTGACTAATAGTTATAAAGGTAGGAATAAATTGTATTTATTCCAGCAAAGTCCTACAGGAAAATATATGTGAGAAAATCCCATTCATACACCTGAGGTGCTATCAGGGGATGCAAGGAAGTGCGATTATAAAAACAAAAGAGCCAATGAGTTTTAAGTCAGGAAATAGATGGATACATATTATGTATATTTATTTTTTGTTTGTTATTTATTTATGAACATTTTACTTTATGCAGTAAATGCTTAATTTCCCTCAAAAGTTGTTCCTGTGTCTTTGTAATTCAATAAAATCCATTTTGTTTTAATAATGTATAATGTATTGTCATTTTTTAAGGGATGCAAAATTTGGTAGGTGGGGACCAGACTTAGTTAATGAATTGGTGGTTGGGGCCAGACTTAGTTAATGAATTGGTGGTTGGGGCCAGACTTAGTCAATGAATTGGAAAGTGTGGCCAGACTTAGTCAACGAATTGGGAAGTGTGGCCAGACTTAGTCAATGAATTGGGAAGTGTGGCCAGACTTAGTCAATGAATTTGTAGGAGAGGCCAGACTTAGTCAATGAATTGGAAGGTGGGGCCATGACTTAGTCAATGAATTGGAAGGTACTGCCAGACTCTGTCAATGAATTGGTAGATGGTGCCAGACTTAGTAAAAATATTGTGGGGTTGGGTAGTATAGAAAATCCTGGGAAACACTGCATTAAGTTATATCCACACTTCTCCATCAATGCCAAAATGTATATATAAACATAATGTGATAATATGGACATGGTATGGCAGCATGTAAGCCTACATGGTATGAAACTTGGCACATAGACTCGTTGCCGATGAAAACACATTTATCAAATATTCAGCCCCAATCCCCCTCAAATGAGTTTTTCAAGGGGAAGATGAAGGAAATATGATGCACTGATTTCACGAAATAAAATTCCCAATAAAAGCGCTAAATGAGATTTTTTTTTTTTTTTTTTTGTAAATGTATCGCAAGTGCGTTTGGTATGTAATAATAGAACTTTTTCTAAAATAGTTGGATGAAATAAATATGCTGTGTGAAAGCAAGCGGGTGGGACATTAGAATATTAATATAAAAAAAATAAAATTCACAATAAAAGCGCTAAATGAGATTTTTTTTTTTTTTTTTTTGTAAATGTATCGCAAGTGCGTTTGGTATGTAATAATAGAACTTTTTCTAAAATAGTTGGATGAAATAAATCTGCTGTGTGAAAGCAAGCGGGTGGGACATTAGAATATTAATATAAAATAATAAAAGCATCATTTGGGGGGGACAGGGGGGCATTTGCCCCCACCCCTTAATTTGCAGGTTTCATTTAAATTGTTATGTACTGTGGCGCCTCTAGTAAACTTAACAAGCCGACCAAGTTTTGGGTTTGCCTCCCTTCACCCCTGAAAAAAACATGAAATGACGCCCCTGATGGGTATAGACTATGGTAGCTGATTGATCATTTCATCTTGAGGCACTGATATACCAGACAAGTCAACATCATCCTCATCTAACCATTCAGCACTTAAAATAGAAGCATTGATGGTGTGAGCAATAATTGCCATAAGCTCTCTCTATCTCCTTGCAGCTACTCGCATTGGTCGAATCCTTTTTTTATTGAGGAGCATGTGCTAATTTCTTATGCTCAAGAGGGCATTGTCGGTTCTGTTGAACATGTTTTTTCAACATGACTTGTGATGCACAATAGATGTTACAGATTTTGCAAATCCGTTCAGGCAGTGATGTTATTATTGTTACTCGCCTTACATCTAATTCTCAAAATATTGTATTCCTACTCTGACTCTATCAATATCATTTATCTTGACTGCACATGTCACTTGAACCTTGTCCTTGTTCCATACCTGCAACAGAATCTACAGGTGAAGAGAGGCCAAATTTTGACTTCTTGCACTAACAAAGTGTGCTAACATTCTGACCAGCCATCTGCAGTGCACAGGCACACATTAAATCAATCTTATTTTGTTAAAAGCGTAAAAATTATATGACTATTTACACACTCATTTACACTTATATTTTTTTTTAAAATAATGTAATAACCAGTCCAATTTTTAAGATTAAAATTTTAATAGAGAAAACATGATTGTTGACGTCAACAAATCTAAACTCCCTCCCTCCCCCTTTGTCAACAACTCAACAACTGTCAAACATTTCCACCCCCTAACCCCCCCCCCCTATTTTATTGACGTAATTAATGGACGCTCCCAAATGTGTAATACTGTTTTAATGTTTATATGTCATCTTGATTTTTGCAATATTGAGTTAGATATAGTGTGGCCGTGGGGACACCAAAATCTTTATAGTTCTTGAACATCAAAAGGCCTTAATTCCGGCCCTGCCTGTAGTAGTACTAGTAGACGTCATGAAATCAAGCTCCAATTCATTTAATTTTGATGAACGATTGTTTCGGTCTCATGCTGAACCAGCTAGCCAGACTGTTGTTAATACCAAAAATAAACGTATGGACATTTTTGGAGTTTTGGGGATTTTTTAAAATTGGACAAAAAAAGGGAAAAAAGCAAAAACCTGATTAAGTTTCATTAAAAACATTTTAAAATCCCTTTTTAAAAAAAAAAAAAAAAAAAAAAAAAAAAGTGAAACTGTCGACAACATGCGACAGTGACAGTGGTATCAATATATGACTGGCCATAAGAAGAAACGACTAAAAGTATTATAACGAAATCTAGACTTTATCACACAAACATGCCCTTTTCTTGTCAAGTGTGTGATAGTGAACAATATGATGAAGAGGACGGATTGTTTTATTGTACAGAATGTGGTACTCAATCACAAGTAGGCCCCACCTGTCACTGTGTTATTGTGTTCATAAGTACTATAACTGTAGTTGTAGTGTAGTAGTGTAATAACAATATTTTTATTACCATCATGGCCATGGGGTCCACCTACCACTTAGAGGTCTGTGAAAGGTGTCAGGGGGTCCGTGAGCTGCATTTCTATTGTTATATTGCTATTTAATTTAATTAAATAATTCCTGAGTGGATCTTTCTTGTCCATTGGTCATTATTATTATCATATTAAGTTAGGCATCGTCCTGCCCTTTAGTCATGTATGCAGGAAATGCACACAAAAGAACTCTAGTTGATTAATGTTAATGCAATGAGTGATTGTTCTTTAAAGGATCTGGCAGTAATATTTGACTTGGAGCATCAAACATGGAATGGACAGTATTTTGACAAGAGCAATGTGGTTGCGCTGCCCCAGCTAGATGTAGTTATTTAGCAGCCACCCTCATCCATGAATTATCATTTTTCTGCATCAGGATAAACAAATTACCGTGGTAGCTGTTATGTCTAAAAGAATGGTCTTAAATACCTTTTTGAAGTTGGAGACATGTTTCTGGAGTGAAAATGTATCCTTTTTTTATGTAGAGCAAGAAATACAAATGAAAAAAAAAATGTCTTTTCCAGGAGCTTATTGTTCAAGAAGTTAATGATACTTGTACAGAAGTTGGTGTGCGATACGAAGTGAAATCGGCTAAAAAAAGTACATCGTCTGTCTACAGGCCCAGTAAGATTACATTCAAAAACATATTATAATAATATTATATAAATATTACTGAGACCTAATGTACCATATTTCATTATAAATTATTATATAAAACAAAAATATTTTAACTTTCTTATTTATCATTACCTTTCCAATAAAATATAATTTTTCAATTACCGTATCGTAGAAACACTTATTGATCTATTTATATTTTTCCCATCAAAGAGGCAGACCTGGGAAGACCGTGGATGATATATGAAGCTTATCAAATCATTATTCTGGCACAGGCAGATGCACTTATTAGTCTTGGAGCAAAGCAAGAACTCAAGGTTTAAATATTTATTTGTACTACAGTAGTTAAATTAGTGATCGGCAGTATATTCAGTTGAGATGTATTTTGTTTAATAAATGAGCTAGAAGCTGTGTACAAATCCACGTCACTATATTGTATGTAAAAACTGACGGACATAAAGCAACTCTTAATTGATGTCCATCACAATGTCATTATGACGTTGTTTTCAGTGGAGCAGCTTGAGCTTTGATTTGGCATACCCTAATTAATAAAAACCAAAATACAGATAAGATACACATAATAAATAATCTATAATATAAAGTATGTGAAGTGGACCGGAAAATGCCGCCCTGGGCAAACTGCCACCACCCTCTTCCTTCCTTCCTATTCCTTGCCAGAGCTTGCAAACATAGACTTTGAATTTTCCAGAAGCACTAGACAGTGAGTCAAACCGGAGGGCGTGAGTTCTTAAGATGGACTTTTCCAGATTTAAACTTCCATAGTGCTGTGTTGAGACATTTTGTCTTAATCATTGTGTTTTAATCATTGTGTATCAATCATTGTTTTAGTTATTTTGCCACCAACTATAAAGGTGTTGACTATTAAACTTTTCAAAAAGTTTTGTATGAAATATTTTTTAAAGGACACAGTTTTTACATTATGGGCCAACTATCTGTCCAGGCTTGGAATAGCTTTCTGCAAAGATGAACAACCTGTTGCTAACATTGTGAAAATGATGAGAGTGGGTAGACTCAGGTAAATAGAAATAAACTTTTAGCTTAAAATCATTCTCTAATGGTGACACCAAAATAATATGTTGAGATCCCTGTGACTTATATCAAATTGGCTGTCCCCCACTACTTATAATTTTTATAAATTGTTTCCACAAGGAAAGTGAAAAGAATCTAACATCTTTCCAGTATCAGTGTGAAGCACAACTTTGGTCTTGAACCCACTCTTATTCATCTTATCTCCATCATCCTTAAATGCACCTTTAAGTACTGCAGCTAAGGAGTGAATTTCCACTCCAGATCTGATGGCAAGCTGTTCAAATTTGCCTGCCTCCATGGAGTCCATGATAAGGCAAAGTCAGATTTAATCTCATCTATAGACTGTTTTACATGAGTGTGCACCCAGCTTCTACCTGAAATGTCTGAATTGCATTCTGCAACTTCAGTGGAATGAAAATTTTGCCCAACATAGTGTCCCATTCACTGCCAAATGTTTTGAATTCTCAATAAGTGAAGACTTTCCTGGCCTGACCATGTCAAGAAAACAGACAAGGATCAGCTGGCAGAGAAAGCTCAGCCAACTGGACAGCCAATTCTGCATTACAAAGATGCATATAGCCAAAATATGAAACTGGTCAGAGAGGGATGTGCTGAAAATGGTTCCAGCAAAGATATTAAACTGGTAGGAGTGGGTTGTGCTGGAGATGGTTGCAAGTACAAGGAGAGCCTTAAGTATCATCTTTGATTTTCACCTGCGGAAAGTGTAGCATACTGACACTACAGGATCGGACTCTTGAGCCCACTTGCTGAAAACTAATTTCACATCTCAAATAGCGTGCCTCATGCACTTTTCAAATATGTTCATCCATTTTTTCAAACATTTACCTTTTCTCTGTTGTTTGTTTGAACTCAGTTTTTGTTTTGCTCAAGTGCTTTAGTTTAAGGATTAGAATCTACTTCACAGAACCCTTTTAAGATGTATTGCTTCCACAAATCCACTACTTCTGGCTTTGTCACTGGCCTCTTAAAAAGATTTGACATCCCCTCCCTTAAAGACAGACGAGAGGGACTCCGCCTGATATTCTTATATAAAGTGGTCATGGGACTAGTACCGGCCATCCCAGCAGGCACGTACCTCACCCCACAGAAGCCGGGTCGATTGATCAGAGCCAAACGCTCACTGAACACTGACTTCACCACTGACAACCCCATAAACAATTACACCCGAAACAATAGCAAATGCTTCACTGTGCCTCGGTGTAACACAGTGCAGTATAAACAATCTTTCTTCCCACGCACAATAATAGCATGGAACCACCTGGACAATGCCGCTGTGAACTCGACATCAGTCGAAAGCTTCAAGGCTGCCCTGGCATCTGCTAGGAGTTGTTAGACTAGCAACATCATTCCCCCAACCGTTGCACAGATGCCAGTATATGGATGCAGAAACGAACACTGCCAGAACCAGAATCCCATGGGTAGAAAACTACTATTGTATATTTAACTTTGAAACAAATTGAAATGTAGTTTATTCATAAATATGTATTAAAAGATTGGTTTGTTAATTTGTATTTATTGAGGAGGGGATGTTTGCACACAAAAATATATTTTGTAATACTAATGTTTAATTCATCAAACATTTTCTACAATCAGGGAGCTCCATAGAGGCACATTTGAGAATCCCAGCAACAGGAAGAAAAGACCTTTTCATGAAGATTTGTCTGGATTGAAGGTCAACTGAAACAATTTTGAGTATAGTAGTGTATGATCTTTTTGAATATAATAGTACCAGATATATTATTTGCACTTTGTTATATTAGTGATGTTCTTTTAAATTAACATTCTTAATTGTTTTTTTCAAACTAGAGTGCAACAGATGAAGCTAAGAAAGTAGATTTTTATGAGGAAGATACTCCACTATTTGAAGGCAAAGAAAACATTGTGTTCATCAATGAAGATGATGACAGCAGGAATCACAAAGCAAGATACATTAAAGTAATCTGCCTGATAAAGCATACTTAATTATTTTTTGTTGTCCTCAAATACTCATTTCCCAACTTTCAATCAGTTAGTCATTTTAGAAGTTTAGCATTTCTGAGCAGCCTTTCTAAGACATACCGTTGTGTACCAGTAATGCCACTTTTGTGTACCAGTAATTCAGTAACCCCACTTTTGTGTCCTGTTAATACCACTTTTTTTTACCGGTAATACCACTTTTGTGTACTGTTGATACCACTTTTGTGTACCGGTAATAACACTTTCGTGTACCGGTATTAACACTTTTGTGTAATAATTCATATCAACATTTCTTCATCCTTCTCAGGCAGTTCAGTCGCCAGAATGGATGCATATAAAGAAAACAATCTCCTTGTGTTATATTGGTCTTATGTTTACTGATAAAGAAATCCTTCCTTTTGATCTTTTGAGGTAGGCCAACACCATGTACCAAGTACAGAAATGCAATATTATTTCAAATATTCAATTTATTGTTAATGTAGAAATATTTTCGAATTTATGTGGGAACGATAACAAATTTTCATATCATTATCATCGTATCCTTATCATCGTATAGTTGTTATGCTTTCTGACTTTCGATATCGTAAACGCTAAACTCATATTTCTACAGATGGGTTTATGAGAGCAAAGTTCCTTATCTTTCAACAACTCATCTTCTCCCTAATGACATGGTGCTCTCTGCTGGAGATCAAGCTTTATTTGAAACTGTGAGTCGTGAACATCTTTAAAGACTACATTAAACATTGAATTGTTTCATTGGCTTTTAAAAGAGGAGGCATGATGATTATGAAATATTAATTTTAAAAGAATATTCCAACTTTAATTTTGTTTTTTTTCTTCTTTACATATTATTGCTCTAGAATCAAATTGACACCAGCACATTCATAACAGAAATCAATAAACTCTTAGCCTACCTTGAATTGAAAAATATGCCCAGTCCAGATCTCAAAAGGCTTATTTCACGTTTTGTGAAGGAGTTACATTTACCTGGTATGTTATATGTCATATATTGTAATATTAAAATTTATATAAACATACTGTAGAGCATTTTATATAATCACTGTTATGTAGTTTTTAGTTTTTCTAATGTAGAAACATATTTTTGTGGCAAGCCATTTTGTATATCAGTGTCTATGAGGTCTCAACTTATTATGTTTATGTAGGTATTTCTGAAATTTACACCTAATTTTTATTTAAAAAATTGCTTTTGTAACTATTTTTAAAACACCGGCACTTGATATCTTCTAAAGAGTGGTCATATGAAATAATGTGATCAAAGTTGTGGAATTTACCCAAAAAAATATATTTTTGGCTCAAGGAACCTTGATCTTATAATTATCTAAATTTGTTCAATAATATTAATAAGAATGATAGATTGAAAAGAAAATCTGATCCATTCTGACTTTTTTATTTTCAGAGGAATTGGCATGCATCAGTTGCAGATTGGTCAACAAAATTCCATTCATAAAAAGAAGTCATTTAGTTTACTCAAAGAAAGAAGTGCTAGCCATGGGGTACATAATTCTTGCCGTCAAACTTGTGTTTGGGCTAAATGATGATTCAGAATGGTAATTGTGTTATTAATATTTTGATGGTTTCATGTCTTCTAGCTAGTTTCAACCTTGATCTTTTATAAACTTTTATATTTGTTACAAAATGATTAAGACAGAACTCGGTAGATCATTAAGAATAGGAAAACATTAAAATTAGTTTTTTTTAAATCCATTGCACTCATTTATTTTTAGCTACCCCATCCCCCTTCCTGTGTACAATTAAAAATGTGTGCCATCCCCTCCGACCTAGCTATTAATGGATTTGTGTGTATTTTGAGAGCTTAAATATAACTAAAACATTTTTTTTTAATTTCTTCTTCAAACATCTACCCCCTCCCACAAATCTCTTGTATGCAAATCTACTATTCAAACCACCACCATCCTTCCTCAGCACAAATTTAATGTACTTCATTACTCCTCAGAACTTAGTGTGGCTAAGTATTTATAAACCATTGAATAATGTTTTGTCTCTACATTTTATTTGGCCTTTAGGTTGGTTCCCGTACCACAAAATTAATCTCAACAGATATGAAAAAATATCTTTGAATGTCTGACATGGTTTTAATGGCAGAATTGCTTCATTTCAGGTCCTTATCAAAATACTCGAAACAAATTCAAGATCTTTTAAATCAAGGTACCAGTATATTATTAATCGTACTTTGCATATTGTTAAGTTCTAATCCAGGGGTGGCCAGCCAAAGGGCCACATCACGTTAAATACTGCATCCCACAGATGCCTGATTTATCACAAATAAACTTATCGTTCTTCAGTCAATTGGCAAAGAAATTGATTAAGAAGTGTGAGAAAAGATAAACAATTATCACATTAGTTTAGAATAGATAAAATATTCTATACAGCATTTTGGGGGGGTTAAATAATATAATTGTTTTTTTTAAAGAAATAATTTATTAAATATTTGAAAGTGAAAGGTTTACTCGCTATCAAAGTGGCCCTTGCAGCCTTTTGTGTTGAACACCATTGTTCTATCTATAAACATGACATAACTTTGTTATTTTGTATCTCTGTGATAACAATAAAATTTAAGCTTTAACTTAATATAACATTTCTATTTCAAATGCAGAAATAAAAATTTTTGTCTGGAGTGACTGGAAAAAGTTTATGATACGAAAATGCTCTAAGAACTTCAATGCTTACAGAGCATTAACCAGTGATGTGTGAGTATAGAGATACTTTGTGCATATAAATTTTAAATATACTGTAAACGGTAATAAATTATTGAACAAATAGTGTATCTTGTTCCTATTATTTAGTAGATAGTAAAACTATAAAAAAAGTTTCTATTGAAAACTGTTCTTATATCCACTATGTATTTGATTTCAGCAATAAATCTAAACTCTGCCACTTGGACCAGCTTCTTGCTTGTTATGCTGACACACAAATAGACAAGAAAAGACTAACAACATGGTCTACTTTAAATAGCAAACAACGCTTAGGTTTGTCTTTAAAAATTGATTGATGATAAAAATAATAAGTTTTTAAAATAAACAGCCTAAAGAGCAATTTGTTCTATCTGAAAAAATATGTGTTTTTTTTTCCTTTTTGAATATATTGTTTTGGTCATAGTAGTAATTTTATGATGAAGAATATTTCATTTTCCTGCAATGGATTTCTGAGATCTTGGTGGAGACTGAAATGTTCATGTGTATAAGTTTTAAAACATTTTAATTAAAAGTTTGACAAGTTTTAAAAAGCCATTTTTGGTCCTATTAATTTTAAATCTTATAATCATTTAACAGTAGAATACATGGACATCAGCTCTAAAAAAAAAAAGTTAAATTTACCTAACCGTTTTAAAGTCTATAAAGAAATTAGATCACATGAAAATCAATATGTCAATGATCTTTTTTTCTAGTCCATCGATTTGAAGCAGAGTTCAAAGATTCTTTAAGGAAACCTCTGGAAATTGCTTTATCAAGATTTGGTGCCTCACATAGCTTCACGGAAGGTTAGTGGAACATAATGTCTTAGTTCTTTTAATGTCCTGCTCTGGTTAAATAATCTATGGCATATTTGTTTTAAAGTGCTTTATTGACCTCCATAATTCACTTTACATAATTCTTACAAAATTTATTCTGTACACAGGACATGTCATGATAAAAGTAATGATCTTTTACTTCCATAAAAAACCCTCATATCTCATATGTTTACATTAGTAGTGGATAGTGTGGCTCTTCACTGGATGCAGAAAAAGAATAATGGTCAATCCCTCCTTTTTTAATTGACAGTGATATGTTACCATGATGCTAATTTTAGTTATCTGTTGGTTATTCATCATTGTTGATTAGCCTGGCTTGTTAGGTGAAAAGCATTTAATCTGAATTTGACGATTACTACTGTTATTCAAAATATGGGTCAAAATAATTTTCTCCGGTTCAGAAAGAAAAACAATACAAGTATTTGTAAAGTAAGGGAAACTATATAGGATAACCTCATTTGTGAAAATCAGAAGATTTTTTTCTCTGAAAAATTTTTGGAAAAATAGACATAATTATTCACGCAAAGTTTTTTATAATCAATATTATAACGGCTCTAATTTTGAGTCTAATATTCAGTTTCAGAGTCTCGTAACTTGGATGATGAACATATGCAGTTACATGAAGATTTTACTTGTGCAACAGTCGCTCACATAGTTAATGTAAATGAATTTAAAGATAAAATCGGGAAAATTGGTATGTTTTGCTAATAATAATTTTTATTCTTTTATAAGTAACTTAACTGGTAAGGCTAGAGACATTTAAAATTTGACAGCTGATTGGATGATGCCACGCCTAGTTGGCTGGTTTTTTCTGAATTTGGCGGTTAAAGTTTTGTAATATCTGCTCAAGGACACTGGACACATTCAAGAATTTATGTGTAAACTTTTTTTTTATCGCAAGATGTTATCAGAGTACATAAAGCTTTTGTTATATTTATGTAGACATATTTATTTTGCCTACGATATGATTTTGTTGCTTTTTTTCAGCTACAGATAAAGAAACTGAACTATACAAAATAATTGTGCAATATTCAACAGATAAGCCTGCGATAACTCAGTATGGTTATTTGACTAGAGAAGAAGATTTAGCTCATAATCGTCACTATAATTATTTATGGTTTCTACATGTTGCCAGTGAGAATATAGACTGTAAATTATTGGAACTGGATAAGCTGACAGTGAGATTAACTGACTACCTGGTCACTGCATCTAGTGGAGTTGATATGACAGGAGTTGTGTGCACATGGTTTGGAAATTTTCCAAACATTTATGAGAATCAACCTGAGACTAAAGATGCCTCTCAAGATTTGTTTGAATAAATATGTTGTGCAATTTTGTGTA
Source organism: Lymnaea stagnalis (assembly GCA_964033795.1). Taxonomy (NCBI): domain Eukaryota; kingdom Metazoa; phylum Mollusca; class Gastropoda; family Lymnaeidae; genus Lymnaea; species Lymnaea stagnalis. Next base: position 1,915,373 of record CAXITT010000008.1, read on the forward strand.
CATTACATTACAGCAATTAAAGATTAGAAATTATATGATTGTTTTGTGAGTTCAATTTTATTTTTTGTTACTTCTTATAACTAGTTCATGGCAAAAAAAATGTCTATGGCTTTTAGATTTATTTTAATTTAAAAATTTACAAATTAAAATAAAAGATGGCAATGAAGTAATACACAAAGTTAGAACTTTGTTGATATCAAATGCCATATAATTTAATGTAACTAAGCTAAAAATCACTGTTAATAATGTCAAGCTCTAAGCTTTAATTATGCAATGTGCGAAGATCTGGCCTGAGTCAAATGTTTCACTTGCAACCTATGAACTCCACTTAATTTCTTTGAGTAAGTTTGAGAAGATAAAAGTAATTTTCTAGAAATTACTGTCATTTCGCTTCTCATGGTCATGGCCATGGCTAAAAGTAAATTCACAATTACAAAACTGTTTAAAGATTTTGGACACAAAGCATAGATATTTCCGAGAAAGTATATTCAAGTGAGAAATATGAAAGTATAAGCATACATAGTTTTTCTCTCCCTGAATACCCGACACACGATGTGGCTTTTTCGGACCTTGCTTGTCACCTGTGGCATACCTTTATGAAATGTCACCCTGACGAAGTCCCAAAATGGCACACCCTCACCACGCATCCACACACACACATTTAATATATAATGTTGGTAATTGACATTAACTAAAACGCCACAGAGGAAGTCACGCCCCCCCCCCCCACGCTCACACACACACGACGGTAAAAACCTTAGATTCCGGTTTAAACCTTTAAAATTCTAGTAAGCCAAATAATAAAGGTAAGCCTAATAATAAAGGGTCTTAAAGCACTCGCACAGTGACATGACATATAAATTCAATAAGTTTTAGCGTGTCCCTCGTGTTAAACATGAATACAAACACATTTAATATATAATGTTGGTAATTGACATTAACTAAAACGCCCCAGAGGAAGTCACGCCCCCCCCCCCCACGCTCACACACACACGACGGTAAAAACCTTAGATTCCGGTTTAAACCTTTAAAATTCTAGTAAGCCTAATAATAAAGGTAAGCCTAATAATAAAGGGTCTTAAAGCACTCGCACAGTGACATGACATATAAATTCAATAAGTTTTAGCGTGTCCCTCGTGTTAAACAGGAATACAAGAACAAAGGGAAAACATTGGGGTAGCCCGCATTTGATTTGGTCCAAGCTTTCTAGGTTCTCTTGGCTTGTGGAAAATATTATTTGAATTGATGCTGTCGTGTAAATGAATGAATGTAAGCCAACGCTACATTTCGTAATTCCTTAAAATGGGAAGTAACACCTGATTAGTTGAGTTCTAGAATTCTCCAATCGGACCTTTGCATTCAATTATCGATTAATCGATCTACGCAACCGAGTTCTTTCATCGATCATAACATTTAGGCCTAGGTAAACAAACATTGAGACATAGACTAGAGGGGTTGAAAAAATTAAATCAAGTGCTCCAATCAGTTTGGTCATTTTTTCCTACATGTCATCGTTACTCAAATTTGGTGTAAAAACATTGGAATCATATTTAGGAGAAGACCATAAGAAACACAAGTCTAAAGGAAAATCTCATAAAAAGGTTTGCAAACTCAAACACAGTACACACATTAATTAGCGTACAGTGTAGTTTTCAGTTGTAGTAGGCTATAGCCTACATTTTAATCTTGCATTTTTCGTAGTTTAATTTGTGTTTTAGTATATGAGATTGTGATTAGCCAATTATATTTAATCATTATTATTCTGTTTAAATGTAACAAAATAAATTCCTATAGTTAAATGAAAATAATAATATATACGGTATTAAAATATTCTAATGATTATCTTTTACTATAAATTTTATTAACAAAGTTAAAGGGCGAAGATTTCATTGTCAGTTCTTTAGCCCTAAAAAACACATTTCTCTCACTTCCTTGGAGAAGGTAAACAAATGGCCCTTAAAATAATGTACCCAACATTGAATTTTTGTGTGTAAAATACATAATTCTAAATAAGTTATTCATTGGATATGTGGCTAGAGATGAAAATTGGTTTTCATTTTATTAGTGTTAAACCAATTATTAATTGAGTATTTCCTTTGACTTTTGAGGTACTTTGTCATATTTGTTTAGAATTTAAGGACTAAGGGCTAAGTTTTAAGTTTATGATTATGGGGGTCGTCCATTAATTACGTCAACAAAATAAGGGGTGAGGGGAGGGGGTTTGGAAATGTTTGACAGTTGTTGACAAGGGGGAGGGAGAAGGGTTTAGATCAGTTGACGTCAGCAATCATGTTTTCTCTATTAAAATTTTAATCTTAAAAATTGACTGGTTATTACATTATTTAAAAAAAATATAAGTGTAAATGAGTGTATAGTAAATTATATATTTTTTAGGCTTTTAACAATATAAGTAAGATTTATTTAATGTGTGTCTGTCTGTGCATTGCAGATGGCTGGTCAGAATGTTTGCGCACTTTTTTAGTGCAAGCGAAGTCAAAAGTTAAATGATGTTAATTATTAATAGAGTAGGAATACAATATTTTGAGAATTAGATTAGGGGAATGTAAAGTAAGTAACAATAATAACATTGCTGCTTGAACGGATTTACAAAATCTGTAACCTCTATTTTGCATCACAACTCATGTTGAAAAATTATGTTCAACAGCACCAACAATGCTCTCTTGAGCATAAGAAATTAGCACCTGCTCCTCAACAAAAAAAGGATTCGACCAATGCGAGTAGCTGCAAGGTGATAGAGAAAGCTTAGCTTATGGCAATTATTGCTCACACCGTCAATGCTTCTATTTTAAGTGCTGAATGGTTACATGATGATGATGTTGACTTTTCTGGTATATCAGTGCTGCAAGATGAAAATGATAAATCAGCTACCATAGTCTATGCCCATCAGGGGCGTCATTTCAGGTTTTTTCAGGGATGTGGGGGGGGGGGGGGGACCAAAGGTCAGCTTGTTATGTTGTTTATTGCTGGAGGGGCCACAGTACATAGCAATTTAAATAAAACCTGCAGATGCCCCCCTGCGCTACCCAGATGATGTCCGTGGCGCCCATTGTTGCGATAGCTCAAACCTGGCTACTCCTTGGGAAGATGATAGCAGCTAGAAACTATACTATAATAGTCAGCTTTACTGACAATAATCATATTTATACCATAAACAATGATATTTAGTCTTTAACAACCTTTCAATTGATTCTGCATTATAAAATTTGAGTGTAAACTTTTTAACTTGTTGATTAACAAGCTAAATATGTAATAACATGTTTTTCCTACAATTTTGTGTCATTAAAATAGATCAGCCTAAAGTAAAATGTATTTATAAATTCATTTATAATATAATTTCTTTTTTTTTTTTGAGGGGGGGGGTAGGAGGGGGGGGTGAAAATTGCTTAAAAATTGTTGACGTAATTAATGGATGACACATAACCATATTTTTTTATACATGAACTAAATAACTTAAACTGACAAAGACTGAGTGACTAACTTTACATTGACAATATTGAATATGTTTGTTATGACATTTCACTGCCAATATTCAATTTATAATATTATTATACTACACATGTAAATAAGTCGTCTAAAGTCACATTTCCCTTATTTTTTTTTTATAGAATATGCATATTTAATTTGTTAGGTATTATTAACATCATTGACATTTTGCACTGAAGTTGTGTAACTGATTATCACTGATTGTTTGGAAAAGGATTTTCTGATTGTTGAAAGAGGTGTATTCATTGTTGCAGCATTTTTAACAGGTGAAAAATCAATCAGCAATGCGATTTAAAATTTACATTGTGGAACATCAGTTCACAAAGTACACTAGAAAAAATAGCTTTGCTATACATGACTTACTGTTGGATTGAAATATACTGCAGGATCTCTCAAGCTCTTGTCATATCTAATAGTTCAACTCCCAACTCAATGTATATATATATATATATATATATATATATATATATATATATATATACATATCTTTTTACTCTTATTTTTTTTGTGTACTATGTATGATTTTGTGGTGTATATATTGTATATATCTATACTGTATTTTTTTTTTTTACTATAAATATAACTCTTGTCATATCTAATAGTTCAACTCTCAACTCAATGTATATATATATATATATATATATATATATATATATATATATATGCAGACCTGTTTACTCTTACGATTTTGGCGTACAATGTAAGATTTTGAGGTGTATAGATTGTATAGACCTATACTGTATGTTTATTTTTTACTATAAACATAGTGTATTGAACGATTTTGTGATGATATTGTACGATTGTAAGAGTTTGAGGGTAAACAGGTCTGCATATGTATACTCCTTTAATGACTCCCACACAACTTTGAACCAATGAGCTCACTCATCCTTGAGACATAGACTCTTATTCCATGTAATGAAAGTGAGTTCACTTAACCTATTTAATAATAATAATAATACATAGCCCACACATTGACCTTGACATATCATTAAATATAACTTGCTCTACTTTGAAAATTTAACAATAAAATATTAACTCACTCATGATTCTATGACCATGACACTGAAGAAAGTAATTGAAGTTGCAGTAAAACTTAGGATAATATTATTTAAAATATAGTTTTGAATTTATAGTTTGATAATGAATGCATGAGCATTACACATTTAGAATCTGTTGATTAAATTTCATGAACTGAAAATGGTCATAATTAGATTAGTCATTTCAATATCAATTTTTTTTTTGCCATTTTTAAAAAAAAATTTTTACTCTGTAATATTGTCGGCTTTTATAAAAAAATTGTTTAGGGCCATAATTTAAGATTGGCTGTAGATTTTTATTATTTTCAAGATAACCAGGTCATGTAAAAAAAAAAAATTTTTTTAAATTTTAAAAATGACATGATTTCAGATTTAGAATATTGATAAAGGTCAGTATGGATAATAGGGTCACTCAAAGAATGTACATTATGAAAAGATTTAAAATTTTGTCCTTACCCCAAAACCTTCAGATGTGGGGTTTTGTAAGAGCAAAGGCACTACTGCTATCACACACAAACAAAATTTAATTTTCAAATTTTAATGTTAGGATACAAAAAGAAGGATCAAGTTATTCTATATAGCTTTCCATTTTATTTTACCTTATGACAGTAGTTATTTATCAAAAAAGGGATAATGTTTATTATCAATTTTACCAATACATGTATTCTTGTAAGTGCTTAGTCAAAAGAAATAAGTGTCAGTACCATGCTTCTTATTATTACCTTTGCTAACAATCAACAGAAATAATTATTTCTAAATCAGGTTTAAGAGATATAGAGCTGTAGAGTTTTAAAGTTTATTTATAATAATTTTTTTTTTTCAACTATTAACCACAGGAAATGGCATACTACCAGACTGGAGGGTACCAGCCGTACCCTGCAAGTCAGCCATATCAGGGAGGACAACCCCCTCCGGGGCAATACCCACAACAAATCTATCAAGGTCCTCCACAACCTCAACCACAAGCATACCAAATGTACCATCAACCTAGTCAACACTATGGGAGTTACGGCACTTATTACACAAATAATGTTTTCAAAGTCAATGCTTGGGAGGTACCAATTACTATTACACCTTAAATATATTTTTTTGTATATATTCAATTTAGCGATTGATAAAAAGTAACATTATTTGGGTAAAACTAAAAGAAAAATAATAAAAAGATATGTTTTGAAAAATATATTACTGCTGTACTTATTAATTGATTGAATTTATGTCCTCGGCTCAAGTCCTTCATTTTTAAGGCTAAAACTAGGCACTTTTCGGATAATTAGATCTAATTTGTTTTTTTTTTTTAAATAATAAATAGCATTGATGTCACAAATCTCAATGAGAACTAATAAGTCCCTGATATGGCTAAGAGAATTCACTGAATGGCTTTTTTTTTTCACTTGTGAAATAATTTAATGAAGATGCCTTGTGTTCAAATTGTTTTATTTATGTGCTGAAAAAAAAAAATTTCCATTTGTTTGGATCAATAAAAGAATCTTATCTTATTAAAAAACAATAGTTCAGCTATGGAATTTCTCTCAACATTGTTTGATATTATTTATGCATAGTTGGAATGTATATAAACTTTGAAGCAATGAAATATGACTAATGAAAATGTTATCTATTAACTTTCTTATATCAGGCCTATCAGTTCAGGCAGCCAAGTGATCTTGAAATGGTTTTTGCACAGGAAATGCAGAAGAATCCAGAAAATGCTGTGAGTATATTAGCTAACTAAATCAACAAAACAAACATAAAACAAATGAATACAAATTCAAATGAAGTGTTTGTTTTTAAACAAACAGATAGCTTCATAATTTTTTTTTATGTATGTAAATTGGAGATACAATGATGTTTTAAATTTAAATTTTATTATTTTTAAGAGTGCTTACATCAAATAGCTATGTTGAAAAAAATATTATTAATGGTCCGTAAATAGTGATAAAAAAATAAAAGCTACAGAGCTAAACATTTATTTATGAATTGTTTAGCTAGCTAAACATTTATTTATGAATTGTTTAGCTAGCTAAACATTTATTTATGAATTGTTTAGCTAGCTAAACATTTATTTATGAATTGTTTAGCTAGCTAAACATTTATTTATGAATTGTTTAGCTAGCTAAACATTTATTTATGAATTGTTTAGCTAGCTAAACATTTATTTATGAATTGTTTCGCTTAATTTCAAAAAATTCTTGAGATTTACAAATAAAAATTCCAAAATCTGTCTTGTGGTGCTTATCAAAATTCTAACATATATGTAGATTATAAAATACTGATAGATATCCACATTTTGTGCTGCAGATGAGAAATGCTATTCAAGCAGAAGATTTAATGAATGTTTTGAACAACACACCAAGCATTCGGAACTTTTTTAGAAGTGAGTAATTCATCAAAATTTGTTACAAGTGAATATTTCAATAGTTTGCTGCAGGCACATTACCAACTTGAATTTTTTATCTTAATTTTTTCTTCTAGTTAAATATTTACCAAATTGTTTTTAAATTGTTTACGGCACAATAATATATACTTACTTTTTATCACTTCAAATTTCAGTTAATTGGAGCAGAGAAATGTGTAGGTAAGAATTAACAATATGTGTAGAAAATTAATGTTTAACTTTTTATTTTAATTTTTTAACGAGATGGTAACGTTTAATTAAAATTCAAAGATTTATGAATAAACCAACAAGCTTTAATTACTTTTTTAAATAAAAGTTTTTTACTTTCTCCACAGTATAATGATTGCAATGTTGGATGTATCCTTTACTTTCATTGTATAAGGGGAAAATGCAACTGCTTCTTTTACAATTAATTATTGGAAATATTATCTTCGCATAAAAATGTCTTTAAAATATTGGAAAGTTACTTGAATTAAGAATAATAGCAAATCAGACAGTGTCTCAGTTTCTTTGCTATTAAGCTCGCAATGCCTAAAACACATATTTGTGAAAAGAAATAATTTAATAAATCTAAAATATTTTGAAAAACTATCTTAAATATTTAAACACTAAACTCACTCTAATCAAACTAACTGAATGATCTCAATTGCTAAAATTAGTAACAATATTCAGTTTGACCAATCTGAAATAAGTAGATATTGATGCTTGTTTAAACCAAAATTTAAGTTTTCATTAGTTTCCACTAATTGAACAGTCAACAAATGTAACTTCTTTAAAATGGATCAGCGTTCCCAAGATGGTTTCATGCAGTGGAATGAGTTCTTAGAATTACAGCAGTGTCTTGTGGCTTGGTATAAAGTTTTCTGTCAGCATGATGTTGATCGATCTGGTTTCATTGATGCAGCTGAACTCATTCGTGTTATTCGACAATTGTTTGGTGAGATTCAAAATGAAAGAAGCAAACAACAAAAAATGTATTGAAAATTATTTCTAATGTCTGCTTTTGATTTTTAAAACATCTAAAATATATGCTACATCAAATTTATTTTGGCTTCAAAATACATTAATTTTATCCTAAAATTCAATTTCTTATTTTTATCATCAAATATATTTTAAGAGTAATTTTTTTTAAAAATTGACATAATAATCAATTGAAAGCTACATTTTAATTAATTTTAGGCATTATATTAAGAAAATTCTGTTTATATGGTTTTAAATTGTTAATAAAATAAATAATAATGTGTTTTCTTTAAAGGATACCAAATTCAACCAGAGACACTGGAAACTATTTTAAAGAGGTACTCACGTGTTGTTCCTCCTCGAAGTAGATGCATCATAGCATTTGATGACTTTGTTGCTCTTTCTGTGAGACTACGAGCATATACAGGTAGGTAGGATTTAGATTTGGAATTTTGACACAAATATTTAATCACTTAAGAGGAATGCATATATATTTTTTAAAATTATTATCTTTTTAACACAAATAAACGCTTAAATATTTCATTCATTCCTTGAGTGCAGATGCTTTTAGAAGGAGAGACAGCCTAATGCACGGAGGTCATGAGACAGGAAACTGCACATTAGGATATGATGATGTAAGTTGTCATGACACATATTTCTTAAATTTATTGTTAAGTGGAAAATAATTTTTGTTTGGATAACATTAATTACACCTGTAAAACAAAATTTTAAACTCTTTATTTACAGTTCTTGAGATGTGTCTTGTGTCTTTAAGTTCTGCAATCAATGAAGGCATAAGATGTACAGAAATAAGAGACATAGACATTAGGTTTATTTGGATCAAAATAATTACTATGCAGAAATAATGTTAGAATATGGGCACATTTGCAAATTAATAAAATTATTATTTTAAATTGTTATTAACATTGAAGCCATGCATTCCCCCCATTTTTGCTCAGAGTTTGCTTTTGGTATACCTACAGTCCTTTTTAATATAGAGTAAAAAGGTTTTTCTTGATTATGCAGGCCCTAAAGTTTTCAAATATGGCTATATTTTACTACATGTTTATGTAATTACAAAATTGCTAGCACAAACTTATAAAATGTGGATAGAATTTGTGTATTTTTTATGCTGTCATTCTTTTTAAATTCTTTTTTATTTTGTTCATGTAAAAAAAAAATATTTTATATACCATTAAAAATAGGGGAAGCTGTTTTTTTAGAATGATAAATGGTTTTTACAACTTATCTTATAAAAGAAATGCAATGTTCCAGGGCCGGCCCGACAGTTGCTGGCGTCCTGTGCAAGCTTAACTTTGGCGCCCCTTATAATAAGTTTAATTATTAAAGTTAAAGAACAAAACTAGTTAGTCGGTAATGAGTCTATACCTATGTTTTTGTTTGTTTTAAAAAAACAACAACATAGGTAATAAGCTCATTACCGAATAAATATTTTTTTCCTTTAATGATTATACTTATAAGGGGTGCCAAAGTTGAGCCTTTGGTAAACTTTCGCCCTGTGCGAAGCACCTGTTCGGCGCCCTCTTCACTGTCCCTGTATCCAAATTAAGAATGCAACTTTCATTGTAAGAAAACTCATTGTATGAAAAGCGATTGTACGAAAGGTTAGAATACTGTTTCTCGACCACGGACCCGAGGTTCACACTTCACTATAATAAACTAAGGGAATTGAAATATTTACTGGGCGCCCCGGGCGCCCCTATGGCCATGGCACCCTGTGCGAGGGCACAGGTCGCACACCCTAAAGGCCAGCCCTGAATGTTAATTTTCTTAAAACTTTTCATAAACATGCATAAACCATTACTTCACATAATATTGTTCAGTTTCAGTGGATGCAATAGCTGCTGCTGATAGTTTTTCAGGTGCCTTTTTTTTTTAGTTATAAATAACCTTGCTCTCAACATAGAGGTTATTTGCAGACAATTCAAATTCCTTGTTTTAGCTTTGCTTTAAATAATGAATAGAATATTTTTGCTAGTATTTTCAACAGCGAGAAGAAAAGTTTAACAAGTTACATTTATCATATACCAGTAAGTAGTTTGTTAAGTAATCATATAAGCAGTTTGTTAAATGTGATCAATCTTAAAAAGAATTGTTTAAAGAAATTAAGATACAGTCATAATGCACTTTTGACCAAGCTGAAATATATTTTTCAGTTGATGTTAGTGTTGACAAATTTATAAAATGTGTTGGATATGCCCTTGTAAAATTATAAATTTCACCTTGAAATAGTGACACAGGAAAGACATCTGCAGCAGACCATGGATAATGATATAAAAAAAAAAATATTTTATACAAGTTTTAAGAAAAATAAAAGTCCTTTGGCCCAGAAAGAGGAGAAGAATTTTGAACAACATTTGCAAAGGCAAATGTGTCACTGAGAGACATTAGTACTTAACTGACATAAATAGCATTTTACTTTTCTGCACTATTCGTCGGTTCTTTTAAATAGCCTTATAAAAAAAATTTTAAATATCTGTTTTAGTACATTTATTTTGGTATTTACAACAGTGTCCTTGTGTTGATTTTTTTAGCCCACCTTTTGTATATTTATATTCTTCAACATTTGTATATATAATTATAAAGTGTGAGAAAGAAACATAAAATTTTGAATGAAATATTTCCATAGATGAGACTTAACTTGGTATCCAACATGTACCAGTAATACAAGGCAGTTCGCATGTTAGGTTAATATTAATATGTACCTGTGGTTTGAAGCAGTCTTAACTGATTAGCTACCAGACTGAAAAATCCGCCGTGGCCAAATTAAATCTAGGTCACGTTCATCATTATGATACAAGCCATGGCGCTACCAGCAGCTCCTGGCCATAACAAAAGAAATGCCCAGCCGGTCCCACCGGCTCATGGTAGTTTAACAGTTAACCTATCATGTGCTAAGGAATATCTATCTTGTATTTAGATCTAGAATTACTACATACTTTCTGGAAGCTTCTGTCTTCAGCCTCATGATATAAGAAGAGCAACTTTTTATATTGATTCGAATCATTTAAGGAATGAAACATTCTTAAAGACAATGACAGTAGGTGTTACCTGTTAATACAGTAATTTAATGGATTCCTACTCTAGAAGAAATTTTCAGATACAAATATCCTAATGCTTTATTAAGATAAATACTAAAATGACCTTCGATAAGCATTTTCTGCTGTATACGTCCCCGTTTAAAAAAAACAGATTAGCAAAAAAGTTTTTCTAATTTCGGTTTAATTGCAGGTTGTTATCAGCAACCATAATGTTGCATAAAAGTATGATGTCTTATTAATGAATGACTTGGAAGAGTGGACAAGATTTTAAAACAACTCAGTCAGAGTAACAGGCAAACAAAAACAAAACATAAACTAAAGATCACTACAATTGTTTATTTTGACCGGGTTATTTACACCAAATAGTGTGTATTATCAAATCTCAAGCCAGCACAGATGTTTATTCAAGTTAGGGTCTTGTTTTTTTAATAAACAAAAAAAGTTAAAGATTGACATTTTCTGTAAAGGTAGAGGAATAAATGAACCAATCCAAGTGGTATGGGCACAATATACAAGAACATGATATTCAATGGCATTTGGTTCTTAAAGTAGATGGAATAATTCTCAGATTTATTCATCACTATCATATTTTCTATAAGTTAAATTAATTTTAAAAACAATATTTTGTAACAATATTTCCAAAAAAGAATTTATACCATGTTTGAATTTAATAATTTCATTTCCAAACACATTATATTTCAAGTTGTGATTTTGGCCAACAGATGGAACTGGCTAGTGATTTTCTTTAAAAGAAAATAAACTGAGAATAGTTCTATTTACATTAAGCTATAACCAAAAATATGTCAGGATATTCAGTGTTGGCAAAAAAAGTAATTATTTAAATATAACCGGAAACAATGGAACATTTTGTTTTAACATGTATTATTCTAGACATCAACAGAAAAGCAACAAAGCACAGTTTACTTATGAAGTCCAAATATGAGGATGCAAAAGGCAAATCATGGTGGTGTTGCATTTTCTGAAGAAATTGTAAGAGCACAAAGAGTCAAAAAATATTTTATTACTTGCCAGTGAATGACAGTGTTTGTTTAATTTCCCAACCTTGACAATGGTTAAACTTGATGCATTCTAAATGTACATATTTACAAAATGAAATGAAACCAGTTTGCTGAAATGAATGAAGACTTTAGTGTTATTCAAGTTTAAACTCTTTTTGCTAATGGCATGTTTAATGTGTTTTTATTCATTAGTGTGCTTGGTGGTGTTTTTCAGGGGGGTTTTTAAACTCAGGGAGGGGGCTTTAACCTATATGGATTGGGGAGCTTAATTGGTTATAAACTCTAAAATCTTATCCACTTATGAAAGATCTGGTTTACATTTGAGGAGCATTGGATATGAAATGTACAGAAGGATCTTAAGTTGGAAGGCAAAGGATCAGCTTGTTTGGAGTAGGAATAACTTTTATCTATAAGCCACTTCTTCAGAAAATGCATCATTCAACTGTATGCAAGTATTGAGACCCCAAAGAAATGATAATATTATGTAGTAGATAGTGAGCTTTTGTCTCCTATGTCCTAGCTGCCTGAGTCAAACATCAATCTTATGCACACAGGTGATAACAAATTGTCAACAAGCATAGCAAAATGATAATAAATGACAGTAAATGTGAAGGTCAATAAACAGTAAAGTCCTATGTGAACCATGAGAAGACAATAAAAATTTAAAAAACTATTGGTAACAGAAACATAAGGCACAGCCCTATTACTCAAACAAATTTCAAAACATAAAAATGTGGTGTCATTAAAATTGTTGAATTTTAATTTTAAAAAACAAACTATTAAGTCACCAGCATCAAAGATGTTGCCTTTCTTGATTTTGACAAGTCAAGCTTCCGGTAGTAAAAGTTAAAATGCCAAATTCAATTATTTTTAAAAAGTTTCTTTATACTCAAAATCAAAGTAAGAATGTTCATTTATTATGCAAAATGAAGTAAAATTATTCCTTACAACACCAAGTAGAGTAAAAGTGTCATGTCTAAAACAGGGATGAAACACATATCACAAAGTAAAATGTCTATTTTAACTGAAATGTAACAATGTATACCTTGTTCTCCCTTGGTAAAACAGTCTTATTTATTTACAATACAACACTTGATGGTGCCCCACTCCTCACTCCTTTTTCAGTTTAAATTACCTCTTCTGAAAATTTAAATGATATGCAAAAATACATGGAGTTTTTAAATTTTTTTCATCTTACTATTAAAATAGTTTTTAAGAAAAATGAAAGCTTTATCATTTAATTTATTGGATGCAACTCATTACAGTTAACTAGTTTGCTGCATTAAAATTATATAAAAAATATGTGTAATTTATCCTTTAAATTCTTGACTTGGGCTGAAATTAAATTGCTTCTCTCCCTACAAATAAACTATTTGCAGCCTTCACATTAAATAATTTTGTGAGATTTTTAATAAAAGATTTGGTAGTAAGAAAAAAATTAATAATTTGTATCCTTATTTTTCGTAAATAGTCATTAACTGACAGCTACCGGTATTTTAAAGAAGAAAATAAGTCTAAATAAGATACACTTGCAACTTTCACAATATTAAAAAAAAATGTATGCACATGACATAATTTTTAATGCTTTAAATATTTTCCAGTGAAATGTCTCCCCATGAGAATTGAACAAAAAGTGCTATCTTTTCTCTGCCAACAAATGAATGAATTATTTCTGTCTCTATTGTTCACTAATTCTAGGAGAATTATTTACTAAATTTTCATATTCACCACCCAACAATTTTATATCATAAGCAATTTGGCATTCATTTGTTTAAAAAAATCAAACACAGGTTGAAACTTATTCAAAATGACAAATCTATAAATAAAGTGATATTGCTTGCCTCAGCTTGAACAAGGCTGTAAACCAAAGGCACAAGATCAATTACAAATCAACAAACAAAAAATACAATAAAACCAACCTAAAAATGAACATAAACTTTTAAGTAGTCCAATATAATTTCAATTTCTATCAAACTTATATGTAGAGTTAAGAAATGCCTAGATCTAATGGTACCAAATGAAAAATAAAATGCAAAAAAAAAAACCCTGAAAAACATTGATATTGATTATCATTTGAGAAATACTTTTATGGACCCTTTTAAGAGGTATAGTCTACATCCCATCCCCAAAAAACATCCCAGATTAGTTTTAACAGCTTTGAACTTGATTCAACAGAAAAAGTTGCCATCTGAATAAAAACACATATTTTTTTTTTAAATTAAGAAGCTAACAAGACACAGACTAAAGGGTCTGTTTCTGAAATAAGTTGTTTCATGAATGGAACAGCAGATGAGTCTCAAGTTCTACTTTCAGTATTAAAAATGAATATGAAGTGGTTTATTTGTTGTCACTCCACTCTAGCGCATGCTTAAGAATTATTTTAAAAATATAATAATTTCAAGAAATGTACTTAGTTGACTAACTGGTGCAATTATTCTGGCATGATCTGACATCTAATCCTAGAATCTCTTTCGCTATTTGAATAGAATAGTGAGTACAGGGATTGACTTAAAATTTGATGACACTAACAGAAACCAAAGCTGGGGAAGGCACTGTTCTATAATGTTATTTGAAGAAGTTAAACTATATGTATATAGCTGATGTAAATGATTAAATTAATGGAAGCCAATTGCTTTAACATCAAAATAATGCACAGTTTGTTAAGCATTTTTCAAAGCTCCAAGTGTACTTTCTGAATCTAAGACTGCAGTATACTAAATTACATTTTTAAAGGATATCACCTTTCAAATCAGAAAAGATAAACTTAACCTTTCCCAATTTTTGCAAGTTTTAAAAATTTTTCTGCATCCCATCTTCATTGATAATGACACCAAATGAGTTAAAATATAAGAAACACAACTTCAAGTTACACTTAAGGCACAAGATGACATTGAAAATTTAACTGTTACTAATTTTAAAAAATGTTCCCTTATTCCACTGATTAATTAGTCCACTGATTAATTAGTCCACTGACTGTATGCATAGTCAGGGTATCTAACCTTTGTTGAGAGAAAAGATCTTATTTCAACAAGATAGAAGGTAACTATAGTAACACTAATGCAGTAAAAAAAATAAAAAATTTAAAAACAAGTTTGATTACAAAGACATTATTAATAAAAAGAACAGTCAGAGATATTTGTTTTTAAATCTATCATTTAAAATTTTTCAATATCTGAATATCTTTTAACAAACACCAATCATCCACATGAACAAAATAAGTAAATACACAAGTCTGATGACATTAGCATCAATTTTTGACCTCATGTTATCTTTTCTTTTTTTTTTTGTATTTTAAATGAACTAATAAAGAAATCTTTAATACTGTCATTGAGAGTTGAACAATGTTTTGTGTCCGCTAAAATTTTGAACAATCATGTAAACAATCTATCTGTTTTGGAATGTTGGCAAGCAATCAAATAAGCATTGCATGAATGCTGTTTCTTATTTAAAAGAAATTGTAAACCCTGTCAGTTTGTGTGTCATACAAACCAAGTTTAAACTAGACAGGGGTGATACATGTAACAGACACCATAGTTATAACGCCAAAGAATTTTGGGCTATATATGTCAGGCTAATGAATAATTAAATATTAAGTAATGTTAGTTTCTCCATGCAAATATACTATATATGCTATACTCGGCATTAAATTGATGATCAAAAGCATGTACACTCCAGTAACTAGCTACAACTTAAGACAATAACCAATATGCTAAAATTATGGTAAGCATGTTACAACAGTTGTTTTACATAATAGCCTTTTCAAACAGAAGCCTTTGTAATTGTTTATATTTTTGCACATATTCAAACAGGCATGAGTAAATCACAATTTGAAAGCTATCACATTACATATCTTTCCATTACAATAGACAAGAACCTGAATTAAAATCAAACTAAAGAAACTTGTTCAATAAAACTGCCATGTAAGAAAATGAAACAAATATTTCAACTTTAAAAAAAAAAACACTCTCTATACATATTTTGTCTGCTGAATTATTATTTATGTATTGTTTTATTCAAAAATTGTTTAAAATGTATGCCTATTGGCATGATTAATGTCATAAGCTAATTATGAGAACTTGATGTGCATGTTATCAAATATTGTAAATTAATTCTTTAATAATTTTGGGTCATATCTAATTATTACAGAAATAAATATGGAGACAAAATGTATTATTTGAGCAAGTATGTTGAAAAAGATATAGGACATATATATGTATTTATATATATATATATATATTCTTCATTTCCTGAGTTATAAACACCATATGAAACAAAACATGACAAAAAACAACATGCTATTTAGTTTATATTTCTGTGTGGCTCCTCAGATCTGCTGTGCATCATACATCACACAATCTAGTAGAATGAAATCATGTTTTAATCTTAATTTTTCACTAATTAAAACTAATTTTATGACTCCAGGTACATAAAAAATAAAAATTATATTTTTAACAAATATAAACTGAATTATTGATTACTTTATAATTTCTGTCTCAATACAAGGGATGAGAAGAGCAAAATCAAAATACATAATTACCAATGAGTGTAAAGTTTTTAGCATTACGTAACTTTTTCAATATAGTTACACTATAACTGTTAGACTGTAGAAATTTAGATATAAGAACCCCACTTGATTTTACATAGCCAAGAAAGTATGTTAACTGCTTTGTTTTTCTATCTACACAATGTATGAAAAGTATTGCATTTCTATTTACAACTATTTTATCATGAAATGTTGTTGAGTAAACCTTTTAAAAATTAAAATGGGATTTTATTTTTTCTATTTTTTATGGATGTTGCAACTTATTTATGTTTTGTTGATGAATTCAAAGAAATGAATTAATTAAGACTAGAAATGATATTTTTGGTGATGCGTCTTAATTTTTGGCATTAAGAAAGAAAAGGTAAAGAAAATATGTGTGGATTAAAGTAAAGGATATAAAATATTAATATATGAGAACTTGTTCTACGAACTATTAACGGTTTTCTTTGTTTTTTTTAATGTATTTTTAATGTCTCCCCTTCACCTAAGCCTTTTGTCTCTCTCCTTCATATTTAATTTGATGAAAAAGACAACTAAAATGAATTTAAGAGCAAGAATAAAACACAACTTGACAGTTTGTTTCCATACTAATGGGAAACTAAAATTGAACATGACAGCATTGTAGCTATTCCAGAAATGAGTTGAGAGGACTTGTTAAGTTTGTTTTCTTAATAATAATGATGTATGTCAAAGTAGGTAGCTTACAGACTTGGTTTAACACAAATTTGTATAACTGGTTCAACTTATTTTTTTTTAATGGTTAAAGTAATATCTCTTTTACAAAGTAATTATTTAATTTTCATATCATTTTATAAGATCTCATAAATAACTTTGGCAAACTATCAACTATCAATTGAAAAAAAACAAAAAATATCATACTTTTTCTTTTTAGTCTTCAATTTACATACATGTAACTATAGCCATCATAAAAATAAGTAGTATAATCACTATGTATTTAGTGTCAGAGATATCTCATGACTTGCAAATATGCCATTTTTGAAAGTCAATCTCAAATCTTTAATATTAGTTGCCATTTAGAGAAGTTGGGCAATTGTTGACAAAGATAATTTGAAACAACATAGATTTATTGGGTTCATAAATTTGTTTTAAACCAGTCCAGACGTAATATTTTAGTCTTGGATCTATGAATGGAAATTTTAAAAATTACAATTTTGGTATTCTTTAATTAGTTAATTTTACACATTAAAGAGTGTTACATGTGAGTTTCTTAAGAAGCCATGATTAAATGTTTTCTGACATTTTGTTTGTGACCATAAAATAGATGATAATCTATCAGACTGGTGTAAATGGACTTTGGACTTTTAATTCTGATGTTTATAGAAAAAATAACATTTAATAGTTAGATATTGGTCACTTTTTAGACCAAAAGGCTGGGCTTAACATAAAGTACATAAAAAAAGAGGTATTTGATAATCCTTACTCTTTTAATTGCCACTATGTCCATGGTAAACAATCATGCAAAGTTATTTAAGTCAAATAAGATTAAAACAAAAAATATCCTCACTTTTGTTATTTACATTCACCATGGGTGCCCTAAACATAACGACCTTAAAGTATAATTATAATTTATAACAGATGAACAAAGCTTACTGTTGATGTTGTAACGAGCACATATGTAATAAAAACTACAGGATACAACTCAGCAAGTGCTTGGTAATCCTTGCAGTCTTTGTGG
This sequence comes from Lymnaea stagnalis, assembly GCA_964033795.1. Lineage (NCBI taxonomy): Eukaryota > Metazoa > Mollusca > Gastropoda > Lymnaeidae > Lymnaea > Lymnaea stagnalis. The sequence continues at coordinate 1,933,586 of CAXITT010000008.1, forward strand.
ACTGGAGTCAAGATGCAGTACTGCAACATTCCCATAATTCACCACAATTTTCATGATATGTTGTGGCACACGTATTTAGTTATTATTATGTCTTCATGAAAAAACAACACATAATGAACATCAACTTTAGTTTAGGAGTATTCTCCACACACGACAGGTTTTCACTCTCATTGTTCCATAATATACCAATCTGTCTGGTCTATATGAATTTCCTCAAGAAAAGAACAATCATCCACATTGATAATATCCAAATCTAGTTGAAAAACTAGAACCGTTTTACATAATCCATTTCTTGCTGCCACATCCAAATTCTTCAAGAATTTTTGTGTTGAAAATCCTAATTTACAAAATAATTATTTACATCTCCAGACCTTGTTCTCAACAGTTATGCCACACAGTGAACCTTAGCTATGTGTAAAAGGTCATTTTCCATATTAGAAAGCCACATAAGGAACTGCATCAAAACAATGGAAAGAATCCTGTCTTCCATTAGTGTATATGAACATGTACTAATAATGAGACCATGTCATCATCAGTGGCGCTACAGCCCATGTAGGACCCTGGCCTGCTCAATAATGAGACCATGGGTGATTTCAATCTCTCTCTTTAGGCAATAATAAAATAATACTCTATTATATAGTAAGTATCATTCATCTTTGTGTAGCCAGTAAGTAGTCAAAGTACTGGCAAAAAATGTGGGAGAACAAACATCAGCTGTAGCACTTATTAAAGTTGCTATAAAAACAGTATGCACATCTGTTGAAGAAGAGTCACCGTACTGAACAAATATTACATTCCCAAACTGTCCTTGATATGGACAGTTGAGACTTGGCCTCACTTAATATCCTTATGTTACGATTCTAATTGCCTTCTGGGGGTAAGAGAAGAATATCTTTGATGATAGAAGGAACATCTGGGCCATCTTTCTTTACATCCAACTCCACAAGCACATTGGAGTGTTCTACACTAATGGAACGCAAATCTGTCAGTCTAGCAAGGAAACGGGCGAGAGCTTTACCGCCACGACCTCGTTTAGCTGTCTCGTATGCATTCAACAATTCCACATATTCACCTTGAATTTTCTCCACTTTCTGCTTTGCCTCTAGTCCAGGCCGTTCTGTGAATGATATGAAACTAAACTGAATTATTATGTTTTAATTAAGAAGAAAATATTAAATTATACTAATATCATGATCAAAATTTATTTTTTTTTGAAAAAGGGGGACGGGCAAAGTGGAAATCTCAAAACAAGCTAAAGACTCATAAGGAGGGAAAAGTTTTAGCTTATTTTATATGCTCTTGCAAGTCAGACTAAGACAAATATAAAGTAGGAATGGCAAAGAAATAGATATCAAGAAATAAGAAAATACCTGAGAAGATGCATATAGCTGTAAACAGGGCATATTCAGCATTATCTGTCTTTATTGATGCCATATTGTGACAAAATTCATACAGAAGCTCAGCATAATGACCCAGTCCAGCAGCTTTCATGTTATCTAGGGTACATGGCTGGCCATTACCAAACACAATGGACGATGATTCTAGGTCATAACATCTGGCTGCCCTGATGGACATCACTTCAGTTGATGATGACTGAAATGGCCAACGATCATCAATTAACATTTCTCCTACAGTTTATAATAACTAACCATCTAATGATAAGCCTCATAAAAAATAAAGTAAAGCCATCTATTGTTTCTATATATTTCCTTATTATATCATCATGAATAGTCTTTGAGTGTCCCTGTCACTAAATGCACATACATTTTTTTTAGAAAGAAGGTAAAATCTGTTTAATAGAGGACACCCCCCACCCCCACCCTCCCCACACCTAAATCCCCAATTTAGACTTGTTGATGTACATACAAATAGTTGTCATTTTATAAGTTGATGGAATATCTAGAATCTAATTATTTTTAAAAGCAAGGAAACTTTCCATAGATGTTTACAGCCTCAATGTTTATTTTCTTCTAATTAAAAACCTTGATCTCCATGTTTCATTATGTATGGAACACTTACCAAAAATTGTACCAATTACCTAAGACAGAGGAGAAACTATACAAACCTTGAGCAAAGTTATTTGATCTTCTTTGGATAGTGTGAGGAACCATGGCAGGCCTTTAGCAAACTCCACAATCAGTTGTGTAATGAGAACAAATGTCTGTGCCAGGGAGCTCATGAAGGTTTGAGGATCCAATAATTGGTTTTTCCGGGAATCAAAATCTTTCTAAAATTTAGAAGAAGACTAACCTTTAAAATAGTATTGACCTACTTAACTTGACATAAAGAACATGAGGCATATGACTTAACTAATCAGCATTTAGCAAAAATCTCTTGAAACTTCTTATTGGATGCATGCAGCGTTATTAGGCAGTCCTCACTTGGTCTATATTAACTTCCATATAAGAACACGAGCATTACCGAGTGGATGCGGAATTAATTTCTTTGAACTTGATTGTAACATTTCATGACAGTATTATGCAGGTATGGGTTTATATCAACTAAAGGTAGGAACATTGAACATATTCTTCTGTCACTTTGAAGTTATCTTAACAACAGGTTGCTAAATATTTAATAGTTTTATTATAGGTGTCCCGGTAAAAAAAAGATAAATGCGTAGCAATGAAATATAAGATAAAATAAGATAGATAAGATAAGCTTCTTTTATTGATCCAAACAAATGGAAATGTTTTTTGATTGCATTGTACATATAAATTTTCAGCACATGAATAATTTAAACGCAAGAGTGCTTACTAAGGTCTCCTCATAGCTTGCGTCATCAGCAAACTCATACTTGTCCTGTAAGGCAACCAACTTTTCAATAATTTCTCTCTGTTGCTCTGTCAACTTCTTCATGGGATCTGGGACATCATCTGAAACTGAGCATGGGGACCCTGCACCAGATGAGGTGGAGGCAGTGGATGGAAAGGAAAAAAATGAGGGTTTAATATCCAGATTGGGGGTCAGGGTAACCGTCTCAATGTCGGAGCTGAGGCCACCATAACTATCTGGGCTGTGAACTTCTTTCTTGGGCACAAATCTCTGTTTGGCTTTACGTCTGGCATCTCTGGCCTTACACTGGTCTTCTGATAAGAGACCTGAAATAATGGTTCATAACATAAATACTCATAAAACAGAGAGTTTTTTTTATTATATGTACCAAAGCAATTGAAATAAAATTTATGAAGCAAGTTTTAAATAACAAAAAACACAAAAAACAACACAAAAAAAAAGACTCCTCAACTCCTCAGAATAACAGTTGAGGGTTAGTTTTGTGGCAAAACTAATTTCTTGCATTTAAATAAATCTTTATTTAATAATTAGAGGTTGCAAATCCAAGTTTTTAAAAAAATGACTACATGACTTTGCAAGAGACAGCTTAATTAATTAATCAAAGTTACATTGAAATTACTGTCCTTTCTTCCAAGTGCCCTTGGCATGCTTTTAATGACAATAAAATAAACTTTCCTTATTCAAATACATAAATTTGTAATTTTTTATTTTATTAGATGAAAGAAATAAGATTTCATTACTTACATTCTTCTTTCATTCCAACTTCCCTACATCTTCGTAACCTGCATGATTGGCACTTTCGTCGCATCCACATATCCATCTCACAATTGCCTCCATATTTGCAAACATAGGCAGCAGTTTTTGTAATGCTTCGACGAAAAAAACCTTTAGAAAGAACACACCAAAGGATTATAAAATTGTTAAACATAAGTTGTATGTCATTAAATTTAATTCTAAAGTGATTCTTTTACATGTACAACTAATCTTTGAACACTACTTCGGGCTCCCCATAAAGTTACACAAATATTTCTTGTGTGAAAATTTCTAAAAGCAACCTTCAGTAAACTGTAAAGATACTTGACACAATATCTCACCTTTACATCCCTCACAGCTGAGAGCATTGTAGTGGTATCCTGATGCCCTGTCTCCACAAATCCTACACAGCTCCTCCTCTATACTTTTGCCCTCCACACCATTTCCCTTCTTCCGTTTGGGGTCTGATGGCCCCCCTGACTCATCAGAATTATCCAAAGTATGGTAAGCACTGCTGCCCTGGCCAGGAACGAAACTCATCCGATCCGCTAGAGATAACTGAATCTGGCTGCTGTCTGGGGGCATCTCACCCTCAGGGAGAACTAGTGAAATAAAACAACAACAAGGTAATTATACTATGGCAGATAATTAGTAATTATATTACAAGATATAAATTAAAATCAAAGCAAAACTAAAAAAAAAGGCAATCAATAAAAAGACCAACTATTTTCTATAGATGTAGAGCATAGAGTGAAATAAAAAACAACTTTCAGGACAGGTTGTCCTGATGGAGAATTAAATTCAAACCCTGAGGTCATGTCTCTCCTAATCCTGGAAAAGCCATGTCATCAGTCCACCCCAGAAAAAGGCAAGTGGACAATTATGCCAGAAAAACATTGAGGAAGTCGGAAACAATAAAACCAGGCCAGTTTCACCCAATAAACAAAGTTTCAGGAATTAATGTATGAATCAGATCAATACATCATTTTTAAAAGTTTCCTTATTGTTGTGTTTTCTCCCTAAGCTTTAAAGTATAATAGGAGGGCCCCAATAAGGTTATGTTTGATGTTTGTACATTGGTATAAGTTATACACAAGGATAGGGTGCCTTTGATGAGCCATTGGAAATCTTTACACTCCAAATTTTCACTAACCTAATACAAAAACAAGAAATGGGGTTTCAATGTACTGCAAGCACGTTACTTGGCCTAGTTCTGATGGTCGCGTGGTCCTTGTGTAGGAAGAATGGTGGTTATCAATAACAGGTTGATAATTGAGTGAGGTGGAGAAAACAGCACAAATGGTCATTATAATAATGGCTGCACTATATTTAGAGATAATAGCCAGTTGTCTATTGTCAGTCCTTCCTTCTTTCCTTCTGTCTGTTTGGCTGTGTACTTTTAAATTGACTCACTGAGATTTGCCTACTTTCAAGTTTCTATGCCACATTTCATATCTCATTATTCTCTATATACAGTTAACTTATACTTTATTATTTGTATCCATAATTAGCAACATAAAAAAAGAACTGCTCTTGATCCCCGAGTGTTGAATTTAAAAAATCAAGAAGAAAAATAATGAAACGAAAATAAATTTGAACAAGATCTACACATTGCCATCCATGTTAGTAATTTTAGGGTATGTGTCAGCTGGATTCTATGTAATGTTAGGGGGTGAGTGAGTATCGTGAGTTGGATTCCTCTAAGATAGTGCGACTAAGAGAAGTAAGGCTGGTGTACCGGAGCAGTAATGGTGGTGTATAGGAGCAGTAAGAGTGGTGTATCGTGTATAGGAGTAGTAAGAGTGGCGTATAGGAGCAATAATGGTGGTGTATAGGAGCAGTAAGGGTGGTGCTTTGACAAATACGACTTATGACAGCCATTAACACTGAACTCATCAATCATTCATAACAGAAAGAAAACAAACCAAACAACAGCCCTGTTACTTCTAGAGCAGTACACACGGGAAATACGCTGGTTAAGATGTAAGACTCGTAATGACACGTGAACATCTATACTTAAGCACATTCATGATCTGGAAGAAATGGCTGAGCAGTGCTCATTTGAAAAAATGACCGAGAACCTATTTCACATGTCCGTGTTTGGTGTCCCAGTATCAATGACACGGTATGTGGACTGTAATCAACTGTATGCTGTAGGTGACAGGGAAGTGTTGATACATGGATTACATGTGGTGGAGATGGGAGCAGCTGTGACCAACAAGTCTCGCTGTCAGGCTACACCACTCTTACCACGCAGCGTTTTGCACATCAATGAATGTATGCACATCCCAACAACAGACGCACAGGCGATTTACTTGCCTCAATGACCATTATTTCCTGTCTCTCTAATTCCCCAATGAACGTATTACTATGCCTCCCCGGTATTTAATTCCAGTTGTTACTCTGAGTTGACATTGTCCAGGCGCTAACGGGAGATCCAGACCACGCGCACACAGTGGGCGAATTGGAGCGCACACAGTATAATTGTCTACAACATACCAGTAATAATCCAAAAACCGTCCTAAAAAATGAAATGACAGCAAATCTAGGTCCCATGTGTCATGTGTGGTGAAATCCAAAGCTAAAAGTTAACAGCTGTACAAAACGGGGACGCGCGTCTTAGCAATAAGCCCAACACTAACAATCTTGTCTACCTCAGTCAGCCGAGTTGGACCACCGCGCAGCCATGCCAAGTGCTCATAAGACATGACCAGACTCACTGCTCGTGCTTTAACAACAAGGCGAGACACAACCCAAGGCGAGACACAAGCCTTATGTGATTTACAGCACCGCCTTGATGTCACAAAGTCTTTTAATGGTTACTGACAGACCAAGTAAAGCAGACGATAAACTGGATTTTAAGTAGTTGACGCATGCGCCGAGTGCATGAATCGGCGACATTCTAAGGTGCAGTGTTGAAATGTCGACATTAAATACTATGACATTCTAAGGTGCAGTGTTGAAATGTCGACATTAAATACTATGACATTCTAAGGTGCAGTGTTGAAATGTCGACATTAAATACTATGACATTCTAAGGTGCAGTGTTGAAATGTCGACATTAAATACTATGACATTCTAAGGTGCAGTGTTGAAATGTCGACATTAAATACTATGACATTCTAAGGTGCAGTGTTGAAATGTCGACATTAAATACTATGACATTCTAAGGTGCAGTGTTGAAATGTCAACATTAAATACTATGACATTCTAAGGTGCAGTGTTGAAATGTCGAAGCACTATGACATTCTAAGATGCAGTGTTTAAATGTCGAAGCACTATGGCATTCTAAGGTGCAGTGTTGAAATGTCGACATTAAATACTATGGCATTCTAAGGTGCAGTGTTGAAATGTCGACTGTCGACATTAAATACTATGACATTTTAAGGTGCAGTGTTGAAATGTCGACATTAAATACTGTGACATTCTATGATGCAGTGTTGAAATGTCAACATTAAATACTGTGACATTCTAAGGTGCAGTGTTGAAATGTCAACATTAAATACTATGACATTCTAAGATGCAGTGTTTAAATGTCGAAGCACTATGGCATTCTAAGATGCAGTGTTTAAATGTCGAAGCACTATGGCATTCTTAGATGCAGTGTTTAAATGTCGAAGCACTATGGCATTCTTAGATGCAGTGTTTAAATGTCGAAGCACTATGGCATTCTTAGATGCAGTGTTTAAATGTCGAAGCACTAAGACATTCTAAGATGCAGTGTTTAAATGTCGACGCACTATGGCATTCTAAGATGCAGTGTTTAAATGACGAAGCACTATGACATTCTAACATGCATTGTTTAAATGTCGAAGCACTATGACATTCTAAGATGCATTGTTTAAATGTCGAAGCACTATGACATTCTAAGATGCATTGTTTAAATGTCGAAGCACTATGACATTCTAAGATGCAGTGTTTAAATGTCGAAGCACTATGACATTCTAAGATGCAGTGTTTAAATGTCGAAGCACTATGACATTCTAAGATGCATTGTTTAAATGTCGAAGCACTATGGCATTCTAAGATGCAGTGTTTAAATGTCGAAGCACTATGACATTCTAAGATGATGCAGTGTTTAAATGTGGAAGCACTATGACATTCTAAGATGCAGTGTTTAAATGTCGAAGCACTATGACATTCTAAGATGCAGTGTTTAAATGTGGAAGCACTATGGCATTCTAAGATGATGCAGTGTTTAAATGTCGAAGCACTATGACATTCTAAGATGCAGTGTTTAAATGTCGAAGCACTATGACATTCTAAGATGCAGTGTTTAAATGTCGAAGCACTATGACATTCTAAGATGCAGTGTTTAAATGTCGAAGCACTATGACATTCTAAGATGCAGTGTTTAAATGTCGAAGCACTATGACATTCTAAGATGCAGTGTTTAAATGTCGAAGCACTATGACATTCTAAGATGCAGTGTTTAAATGTCGAAGCACTATGACATTCTAAGATGCAGTGTTTAAATGTCGAAGCACTATGACATTCTAAGATGCAGTGTTTAAATGTCGAAGCACTATGACATTCTAAGATGCAGTGTTTAAATGTCGAAGCACTATGACATTCTAAGATGCAGTGTTTAAATGTCGAAGCACTATGACATTCTAAGATGCAGTGTTTAAATGTCGAAGCACTATGACATTCTAAGATGCAGTGTTTAAATGTCGAAGCACTATGACATTCTAAGATGCAGTGTTTAAATGTCGAAGCACTATGACATTCTAAGATGCAGTGTTTAAATGTCGAAGCACTATGACATTCTAAGATGCAGTGTTTAAATGTCGAAGCACTATGACATTCTAAGATGCAGTGTTTAAATGTCGAAGCACTATGACATTCTAAGATGCAGTGTTTAAATGTCGAAGCACTATGACATTCTAAGATGCAGTGTTTAAATGTCGAAGCACTATGACATTCTAAGATGCAGTGTTTAAATGTGGAAGCACTATGGGATTCTAAGATGATGCAGTGTTTAAATGTCGAAGCACTATGACATTCTAAGATGCAGTGTTTAAATGTCGAAGCACCATGACATTCTAAGATGCAGTGTTTAAATGTGGAAGCACTATGACATTCTAAGATGATGCAGTGTTTAAATGTCGAAGCACTATGACATTCTAAGATGCAGTGTTTAAATGTGGAAGCACTATGCCATTCTAAGATGCAGTGTTTAAATGTGGAAGCACTATGACATTCTAAGATGCAGTGTTTAAATGTCGAAGCACTATGACATTCTAAGATGCAGTGTTTAAATGTCGAAGCACTATGCCATTCTAAGATGCAGTGTTTAAATGTCGAAGCACTATGACATTCTAAGATGCAGTGTTTAAATGTCGAAGCACTATGACATTCTAAGATGCAGTGTTTAAATGTCGAAGCACTATGACATTCTAAGATGCATTGTTTAAATGTCGAAGCACTATGACATTCTAAGATGCAGTGTTTAAATGTCGAAGCACTATGACATTCTAAGATGCAGTGTTTAAATGTGGAAGCACTATGGCATTCTAAGATGATGCAGTGTTTAAATGTCGAAGCACTATGACATTCTAAGATGCAGTGTTTAAATGTGGAAGCACTATGGCATTCTAAGATGATGCAGTGTTTAAATGTCGAAGCACTATGACATTCTAAGATGCAGTGTTTAAATGTCGAAGCACTATGACATTCTAAGATGCAGTGTTTAAATGTGGAAGCACTATGACATTCTAAGATGATGCAGTGTTTAAATGTCGAAGCACTATGACATTCTAAGATGCAGTGTTTAAATGTCGAAGCACTATGACATTCTAAGATGCAGTGTTTAAATGTGGAAGCACTAAGGCATTCTAAGATGATGCAGTGTTTAAATGTGGAAGCACTATGCCATTCTAAGATGATGCAGTGCTTTACTGCCGTATTGACCAGCACACTGAATGATGCGCCAGTTGATTCCATCTCTTGCCTTTGTTTGGTGCACGCATTTTCAATCAAGTTTTATTTTATGGGCTTTCAAAATTAGTCCATTATAATTATTATTACAGTTCAGGGGCGGGCATAAAGGGGGATCTGGGCAGGGCCGGCCCTAACAATTGCGGGGCCCTATGCGAAATGGATTGCGCGGGGCCCAGTCTGGGTAGGGTTAAGGATAATAAGTGAAAATTAAGAGTTTGCATTAGAAAATAAAGTGCGGGGCCCACTGCGGCCGCATAGGTTGCAGTGGCCTAAGGCCGGCCCTGGATCTGGGGTACATAGAGGGGGATTTGGGGCACCTAGGTAATTTTATTAATCGCTATTGCCACCATTATGTAGTAGATAATGTGTGTGTGTGGGGGGGGGGGGGGGAGGGGGGGGGGGGTCCTCTATGATTTTCCTCCAATGTTTCGAAATCCGATTGAAAGTTCCAAAATGAGTGGATGAGGTTCCACCCAGAAGTTCCGGTCTAATAACCAAAGGTGTACAAGACGGCTTAGGTTACAGGACAGCTCCTTCATAAAGTGTTGCGTCTAGGCAAAACTTGTTACAGATCCATTTCACGATCATTTTGAAAATGTCGTTGGATTGCAAAGTAATAACATCCACATTTCCTCGCCGTCAACCGATTTTAATGGGACGATTTGTTCACATGAAGTGTGTCCGTTCTTCAACCTAAACTACTCACTGCTGTACAAATGAAAGATTAAGTTCTTATATGAGCTCTGTCAATAAAATGACCCTCGTCTGATCGCACCAGACGAAACTTGGAACAAATGCACCAGACGAAACTTGGAACAAATACACTGGAGGGTTGTCGTCCTTTGAGACGCTATATCTCATACATTTTACAACCGATTTGAATGGGAAACCTTTTTAATTTTTACTTTTTATTTATCTGATGAGTTATATGAGGTCCTAATCTTTGTGATGATTAAAACGTCACATTAAAGAACTGGTCTTCACCACCGGGGTCCTTATCTTATCTTAATTGGAAAACTATAGAGCTACGCCATTTTGCTTGAGATGGTTTTTAAGTCTCGAAATAATGACTACATAATGACTACATAATGACTACATAATGACTACATAATGACTACAAAATGACTACATGAAAAGACATTTTTGTAATATTCTTTTCTTTTTTTAAAGAAATTATTTAAGGTTTAAATTTTTTTATTTTTTTTTTTTTAGATTTGATACTTTCCTGTGAATTATCCACGTTTTGGTTACCTGACCTTGTTAAAAAAGTTTCTTGAGGCTTCTTATTCTAAAAAAGCTCGATTTATTATAAGGTTCTTAATTATATAAATGCCTCTTTCATGTTTCTTATGTCTCAATAAATGTCTATGAAAGTCATCAAATGTTATGAAATCAGATTTAAAGATATTTTTAAAGTTTCTAGAACATTCCAAAGGAGTGTATGGGGGTTCTAAAATGAAATGCCCTTATGATAGCCAAAACTTTACACGAAGGCTTCGGTTACAATGAAGCTTCTACTTATACGTTATCTGTTGCATCTAGGCCAAACTTGGTGAACATATGTTTCATAATCCCTTTTAAAATATCAGTGGATTTCAAACTAATAATATATATAATTTCTTTGTGCAAAAAAAAAAAAAGGGGGGGGGGTGTTTGCCCAATTTTATTTTAAGAAAACGATGTATATTCTGTGTGTCTCAACAAATTGTAATGCGACAATGTCAAAATATGGGTTGGTGAATTTTATAAGAATAGCAATGTCTCAAAGGCATCATTTGTTAGACAGGGCACAATTTCAGTCCATATTAGATTGAACTTTTGTAGTTGAACTATTCACATGTACATTTATTGTGCGTTGTTTTAAGACCAGACACAATAAGGTCATGTCCAAATGTTCTTAGTGGCATCCGATAATCACACGGTAGTGTTACAGTGTCAAACATGTGCTCGAAATACAAAAATGGAGAGAAAACTATTCACCTGCGAGATGAGATGTCAAGAACAAGAAAGGGCAACATTCATAACCAGGAAATAAGACAAATGGTTTAAAAGCCTGCCCAGACTAAGCTGTGTAGTGTTTGATATGTCTGATGTAGTGCATTATAGGTCTGAAGTCTGAAGTAGTGTATTATATGTCTGATGTAGTGCACTATATGTCTGAAGTAATGTATTATATGTCGTATGTCGTGCACTATAAGTCTGATGTAGTTTATTAAATGTCTGATGTAGTGAACTATTATATGTCCGATGTAGTGAACTACTATATGTCTGCTATCTAGATCAGGCCTGCACAACTCAAAATGTAAAGCGGGCCGTAATGCTTTATGAAAAACTTAGTGCGGCGCGAAAGAAAACAGGCCAAGGGAGAAAGCTATTAAGAAAATAATAAAGAATATTTCGTTACTTCACGGGCCGCAAAGTGGGTTCTGGCGGCCCGAGGGCCGTAGGTTACGCAGGCCTGATCTAGATGGTAAGGAGATGATCTAACCCAGTGGTTCGCAAACCTTTTATGGCCGCGACTCATTAATATCATTTGCCAAGTTGTGGCGACCCACAACCAGGATTAGTCCCATGAATTGATAAAGGAGTGTTGAGAAGTTAAGGTTTAAAAAAAAAAAAGGGGTGGGGGGGTAATATATTAACTTAATTGAGTTATCAATATATTATAATTTATAAGTTTATCTTCCATATATATTTATCTTTAATTTTTTTCAAATTGAAGCTTAGTCATTTCAACAAAGAAACAAAAAAACAAAACAAAAAATTGATAGAATTTGGTGTGAATTTTTAAAAGTTTTTTTTATAAATGTTAAAAAAAAGAAGAAATGTTTCCTTTGATATGTGTTACTGTGCAGTGAACCAACAAAAACTTGCCATACGTCAGTGGAAAATGCAAACTTAAATGGTTTCGGAACAAATAAAATATCATAACCATAAGAAAGTTAAAAAAAAAAATACAGATAACATGAATATTGTATGTCTCATTAATGTAATGTAAGTCAAATACATATAACAATCAATATTGTATGTCTCATTAATGTAATATAAGTCAAATTCAGATAATATCAATATTGTATGTCTCATTAATGTAATTTAAGTCAAATACAGATAACAATCAATATTGTATGTCTCATTAATGTAATGTAAGTCATATTCAAAGAAATTGTCAAAAACAATAGATCAGTTGCTGGCCTCTATCGAATGAATTATTTTTTTATATATGTGGCATTAGTGTCTTCACAGAGTAAAAACAATAAGAAACTAACGGGATCACTGAATATAATTGAAATTTTCAAAAAGAAATGTTACTAGTTAGATAAAAATGCAGATTTTTAAACCAAAAAAATAAATTTAAAAAAAAAACCGCTAATGTTTGGAGTTATCTAGCGACCCGTGTTACTTTGTCATGCGATCCTTGAGAGGGGGGGGGGGTGGGGGGTCGCGACCCCCATGTTGAGAACCGCTGCAAAATTAAACGATCAACAA
>CAXITT010000008.1:1955826-2111633 GCA_964033795.1 Lymnaea stagnalis
CAGATATCAAAGATCAGCAGAGATATCAAAGATCAGCAGAGATATCAAAGATCAGCAGAGGCAGAGATATCAAAGATCAGCAGAGATATCAAAGATCAGCAGAGATATCAAAGATCAGCAGAGATATCAAAGATCAGCACAGATATCAAAGATCAGCAGAGATATCAAAGATCAGCACAGATATCAAAGATCAGCACAGATATCAAAGATCAGCACAGATATCAAAGATCAGCACAGATATCAAAGATCAGCAGAGATATCAAAGATCAGCTCGATCAGAGCGAATTCTTTCCGTCAAGGTTAGGACCGAAAGTTAACAAATGCATGTGTTCCCCAATCTTTCAGAATTTATCAGCGTGCTTACCCGGGTATAAAAAAAAAGCATAGATAATCACTGGGACAGTCAATAGTGTCCCTGTGACTAGGGAAAGACGTTCTTTGGCATACGGCGGCTGATTATTGCTCTTGAGAAATACTTCAGTTGTCTTGTGTTTAGATTTTTTTGTTAAACTGATCTAGTTTAAATATTTTTTTAAAGAATATTGATCTGTGTGCTGAAAATGAATGTGTACATTGTAACAACAAATAAACAAAAAGATCCCCTTTATTTAGATCAATCAAAGAATCTTATCAGAATGACTTGGCTTGTAAAGTGGCCGAGCCAATCGCAAACCTCTTCCCTTCACAAGTCACAAATCTAAATGAGAACATATAAGTCCCTGATATGGCTACGAGAATCCACTGAATGGTTGTTTTTTTTTTCACTAGTAAAATAATTTAATGTACATGTCTTGTGTTCAAATTATTTTATTTATGTGCTGATAATGTACAATGCAATCAAAAAACATTTTCATTTGTTTTGGATCAATAAAAGAATATTATCTATCTTCAATTGGATGTTTTTCAATGTCTCATCTCTGCCTGACTAATTAAATGACAATCATTTCAATACCAATCACTTCAATGCCATCACGTCAATGCATGTCAGGTCAGTGCCAATCATTTCAATATCAATCACTTCAATACCAATCATTTCAATACCAATCATTTCAATACCAATCACTTCAATACCAATCATTTGATTGCCAATCACGTCAATACCAGTCAGGTCAGTACCACCCCATTTCAATACCAATCGAGTCAATGCCAGTCAGGTCAGTGCCAATAACGTCAATACTAAAAACGTCCATGCAAGTCAGGTCAGTGTCAATCACTTCAATACCAATCACTTCAATACTAATCAGGTCAATGCAATTCATGTCAATACGAATCAGTTCAATAGCAATCAGTTCAATACCAATCAGTTCAATATCAGTTCAATGCCAGTCAGGTCAACGCCAGTCAGTTCAACGACAATCAGTTCAATACCAATCAGTTCAATACCAATCAGTTCAATACCAAGCAGTTCAATAGCAATCAGGTCAATGCCAGTCAGGTTAAAGAAAATCAGTTCAATACCAAGCAGTTCAATACTAATCAGGTCAATACCAATCAGGTCAATGCCAGTCAGGTCAACGCCAGTCAGTTCAATACCAATCAGTTCAATACCAATAAGTTCAATACCAATAAGTTCAATAACCGAATCAGTTCAATACCAATCAGTTCAATACCAATCAGTTCAATGCCAGTCAGGTCAATGCCAATCAGTTCAATACCAAGCAGTTCAATAGCAATCAGGTCAATGCGAGTCAGTTCAATACCAATCAGTTCAATGCCAATCATTTCAATACCAAGCAGTTCAATAGCAATCAGGTCAATCCCAGTCAGGTCAATGCCAATCAGTTCAATACCAAGCAGTTCAATACCAATCAGTTCAATGCCAGTCAGGTCAATGCCAGTCAGTTCAATACAAATCAGTTCAATACCAATCAGTTCAATGCCAGTCAGGTCAATGCCAATCAGTTCAATACCAAGCAGTTCAATAGCAATCAGGTCAATGCCAGTCAGTTCAATACCAATCAGGTCAATACCAATCAGTTCAATGCCAGTCAGGTCAATGCCAATCAGTTCAATACCAAGCAGTTCAATAGCAATCAGGTCAATGCCAGTCAGTTCAATACCAATCAGGTCAATACCAATCAGTTCAATGCCAGTCAGGTCAATGCTAGTCAGTATTTAAAAAAAAACATGGTCGCAACTTAGACCCGCTAAGACTGAAGTCAAAGCATTAAACTGTAATGCCCGATTTATCGAAAAGACTCTAGCAGTTCCCTTGAAATAAGACCACCCATATAATTATTATTATAAGATCATACTAGTATATAAAATAAGTAAATGCATGTGTCAATTGCAAAACTAAGCAAGTGTCAATTTAAAAAAAAAACTAAACAAATCTTAACAAGCAATAACTAATACTAATACAATAAAACAATGAATAGATTTAGATTATTTTTGTTTTCGAATAGATTTGTTAATTTTGTTTGTCCTCTGACTATAAACGCACACTTTTGGATGCACAAATACCGAATTACGAAATTCGCACATGGAAGTGTATGTATTTTAGGCATTTACTTCTAAACGGTAGAACAATCAGAAGTATAAGAAGCCCTGGTCTGAAAGTAAACGTAAGGTCCTGTTGGTATGAATGCGTGGTCTGCTACCAAAAAGGAACTGACTTTTTAACGTTTGTTTCTGTCTTATAATTAGATCGTCTCTATGCTGGAGTGTATTGTGGTGCAGGCACGTTTGTAAACTGTATTTACAGTTAATGTAAGGTATCTTTCTTCGTAAGCATTGTGTCCCCTTGAGGCAGGGACGTCTATCTCCCCCGAGTGGTAGAAGCCTCCTCCTCCCCTGGAGCTTGGTCATGTGGGTCATTGTTTTGGTATTTAATTTATTTGATTTTTATCCCCCCCCCCCAACAATCAGAATAGAAACAGCTGCCCCCCCCCATTTAGACGCCCCTGCCCATAGATACTTAATAAAATTACGGGTGTCTAACTTGGAGCTCCGTATCTCGTTCTTGGAAGAAAATGTCATTTATTATTTTACATGTTTTGTAGACTTTATAAAAGTTACTTTTAAGGGTAAATTTTAAAATAAAACTATATGTATCGGTATAAAAATATCCTATGATGTTTCCCTTTGCTTGAATAACATTCCAATACACTATTTTAATTCAGTGGATATAAACTTACAGCACTAGAATGGTCATATTATTTTGTCGGTTAATTCCTGAGTTTGCTTTTGGTGGTTAAAAATGCCGTTACAAGTTATAAATGGCATCTGCTTTACAGCTTGTCGTGGCAGGGAAAACCCTTGTACAACAGCTAACTTATGGGGGACTTGTACGCAACAGATTTACTGTAAACACGTGTTTAGTCGTGCTATACTTCTTAAACAACAAAAATCATTTATCATAAGAAGCAAGGGATAAAGTCGTTCAAGGTGAACTTTTGGGTTGAAACGTTCCACCTACTACAGGGTTTCATTGGTTTAAACCTTCTACAAACGCATTAAAACGCCCCTCCGTACTAAAATGAGTGAACCGATTCAGTTGATATCTTCACTGTACACCCCTCTGCTTAGCTAATGTTCTTTTCCGGTCGCGTGAATCGACTTTCAAATAAGAAACTAACAGGCCAACCGCCACCCCAACACTCTTTATCCAGGTATGGTGGTGTATTTGATTGATCATAACGCTCAGGGACCTTAAGCTTTATAGGAACACCATAAAAAGCAGGCGCCATAACATTGGGGTGAAGGGTTGCATACCCTCATAGCAATGTGTACATCAGAAATCCTATAATACACAACTAAAAACATTATTATTGTAAAAGCTTTTAAAGCTAAATTGCTTTAATAAAATCCCCTTCTATTTTAAAAACCAAACTAGCAACACTTTTGGTAAGTGACTAAACATACATTTGTTGGGGCACCCATGATAAATGGATAGTGCACCAAGTTTTTATTTTATTTGGGATCTCAAAATCAAGTGTTACGTTAAAGCAGATGAGTTCATTAAGTGAGCGTAGTTTGATTAAACCAGGAAGTAAAGTACCAGACACACTTCGCTGCACACAAACCACGCTGGTCGACCCGCTTTTAAATAGCGAGTGAGCAACCTGGCTTCAATGTTGGAGTTAATTAGTGGCAACATGCGGCCCTCAACGTACAATGAGCTTATTATGGCAGGATTTGACCTACACAGATAGACGACATGAAACCAGTCTACCTCCTAAATGAAACCGAGTAAAGATCATTCATTAAATAAATTATATAAAACAAAGAAGAGGGTGGGAGGTGTGCAAGGATACAATGAAAGAATGCCATTTCTAAGTCACGCTTACTTCAAAGACACAATGTGCTCATTCAATATGACTTGCTCCACTTGGCAACTAACGACTGTGCGTGGATAATACCAGTACTTCAACGATGTTTCATACGAGATTGTTCAAACCAATTTTATATTATACTTTGTAATGTGTACTAAAGTATTTATTATTCCTTAGCGACTAACATAAAACACTATCGATTGAATGAGGTGGCACCGGGGTACGTGCACCTAACCCTTCTTCCTCGGACGGCGAACATACGAAGAAATGAATACATCACCTTGAACACTACACTCTCTGCCATCAATAAGATGGCCTTCCTCCAGGTCATACACTACAGTGGACTGTTAAGTATTTAATTACTTTTTAAAAACAGTTCCAACAGACACGGGCGTAAAATAAGCAACTATTTGTGGTTGTTCAAATAACATAACGAGTGCAAAGTTTGATGGTATACCTTCACATTCCTGTCTACAGTCTTAAAAACGTTTACAAGAAGTACGATCAATTGGCTTCTGGTGTCAATAGATCCTCAAATAACTAGGGAGAACTTGATGATACCACTGTAAACAATATGCTAATCGTACGTGTCAAATACCAATCCAGTTTCCTCACTTATTGGTCGCAAATAAGAACTGACAAAGGTATGACCTATTTACTACAGCGCTTACCAACAGTAACGGGATTCACAGCACATTTTGTTATGACCTCACACCAAATACACAGCAGTTTCAGGTTAAAAGTGCAAGCACACCTAAATACAAAGACGTCTTCGCCTACCATCATATTTACATGGCTTCATGGCTGCCACACTGGCTTTAGCTTCAGAACCATTCATGACTTCATGTATAAGTGATAATTCACAACTAATGTTACACACTAGAACCATATGTTGGGGCTAATTCTGACCTTGAACATATAAAACTGATGTGAAAATATTAAGCCGCTTTGAAAGCCGTTCCTCCCTGTAGGTAAATTCCATATGTTAGTTATTTAATTCTATCTTATAATGTGTTCAAATTTTGAAATGACCTTCACACACGCTTGCATGCACACATTAATCTTCCCTTCGTAATCACAGAAGATAACAAATAAAGTGGTACAAAGGCCACACGAAGCCATCTTACGGTCAGCTGTGGAAGCACAAGCCTAGATGAGCGTGTTGTCTTATATAATTTAGAACACCCCCCCCGCCGGCCAACTTTCTCGACACTGTATGTGCGGCATTAACTCACTGATAGTGCTGCACTTTCCCCGACCCTTTCATATAGCAAAATTAAGATAACAAAATTAACTGTATTTGAACGCAAAGTTGTCAATTCAACCGCATATATGGCATTTGACTTCTTTTGAAATTTAACCCATTCATGTCAGAATTTAAAACAAAAAGAACACTTTTTTTAATGAATTTTTTTAACTGTTTTTTTTTGTGAGTAAAAACTGAAACGTTCGTTTCAAACGTCCTCCCTGATCAAAGGGCAGATGTTTACACGTCCTCCCTGATCAAAGGGCAGATGTTTACACGTCCTCCCTGATCAAAGGGCAGATGTTTCAAACGTCCTCCCTGATCAAAGGGCAGATGTTTACACGTCCTCCCTGATCAAAGGGCAGATGTTTACACGTCCTCCCTGATCAAAGGGCAGATGTTTACACGTCCTCCCTGATCAAAGGGCAGATGTTTACGTTTAGAACTACGCTGATGTTTTTTTTATTTCAAAAATTATAATTCTGTTAAATGTTTTTAAAAAAACGAATTTGAAGTGCACCGTTATTAAGTTCATTACAGGAACAAATGAGGTTTATTGCTCAACATGTGTTCTGTGTTTATCAGCTAAAAGCATTAAACAGCTGGGTGGAAGGTAAGGTAAACCCACTTATAGTATATAGGTGTATGTTTGTGAGGAGGAAGTGGTTTGAAAATATACGCGCACACAAACGGAGCGAGGTGTATTGAAAAGAATGTAAATGGACATCGTCATGACCATTTGTTGAGTTTAACCGATTTATTTTAATTATGATCAAAAAAACATATTTTAAATAGATCAGACTACTTGGACGTGCACATTTTCTTGCCAAACACTAAAATACATTATCTCACACAAGTACCAGTTAGGCTCTGATGTGAGATGATGATTGGCCTGCACGTAAAAGATTTGTCTCAAACCACTTCTGATGCCGGTGATACATATCTGTTGTCAAGATTCTCTCTGTATACCTACTTTTGCTAATACTTTCAGAATTCGCGTTACTGATCCAAGCATTAAATCCCTCTGTTCTTCTTCTCGAATTTGTGTGTGTGTGTGTGTTGAGATAGCAACCAACACTAATCCCAAAAACCTTTTAATGTAAGGGCGAAAGCGACCGAGACGGATGTAATCGATGTTTGGATAGATCTCTGCCATGGTTGTGGACAGTCCAATTATCATTGGATTTCTCTATAGATGCACGTAATCGACTCCATATGGAGTTATATCACATTAACGGGTACAATGACCAGCGAGCTGGGGGAACAAAATGACAAGTACTTTCACGTCGTAGACAACATTTCCCATCTTGTTCTGTGTTATTCTTTCATAATGATCTCTTTTTCCAAATAAACTATGGTCCTTCTATAGTTGAAACTGTGACAATAAACTATGAGGATGGGAAAGAAACCGCATATGACGGTACAATGGGGAAAACCAATGATGGATGCGAAGGGAGAAGGAGCATATTGAAAATGCATCACAGAAACCAAACTTTGACAAGTGATTAGCGGGATATTTGAAACTGGTGGTTTGTAAGAGGGCTTACATTTGTGTTCAGAAAATACTCAAACATTTAAAAGTCGCCATCAAAATAAGATGCTAGTGTAAGATATGAGAATATTGGGAGACGAGGGCACCATTAGATGTCACATGGGGGGAAAGGGCACAAACAGATAAAAAATGCGATAGGAGGGTACAAACGTGTTATATGCGAGATGAGGGCACAACAGGTCTCATATGCGAAATAAGGGCAGTAATAGGTGTCATGGAGTAGGATGGAACTATATATTACGAGATGGGGGAACTTACATGTCCTATGTTAAATGAGGGCCCTTACAGATGTCACATGCTGTAGGAGGGCACTAACATGTTATATGCGAGGTGATGCAGTAACAGATGTCACTTGCGAGACGAGGGCACCCTTGTTGGAATGCTGCACATGTGTCGACATCTATTGATACCGCTATTGTATAGAGAGCCTCCTTAGGTCAACTTAAACTGAAAACTATTTTTTCTTTAAAAAATTATTTATGCTCCTAAGCATCGCCTACGCGTATTTCTTACGCCACGAATCTCAATTAAGCAGACATTCGATAAGCTGGTGTCTCACAGTAGAAAAAAACAAGCATTTAAATGGAAAATCTGACCAGCAAAGAAGGGACAACTCGCAATAGCACCCCTTTCCCATCCCGGAAATGATTGTAAGATTGCATGAGGATGATCGATTCCATCCAGCAGATGGCTGCACTACGTGTCCTGGCGTGGCTCGACATTGTTCAACACGGAAGCTGGTGTCACACAAGTATTGACAATGCCTTGCAAATGCATACACACGCATTTTGTGTACTTGCTTTGGGTATCATTTTTTAGCAGTAATTTTTTTTAATAGCATTCGTCACCTATTTCGTTTATGTGGGCCCAAATTTTATGACCATACTAATACCATTTGAATTTGAATTTCATGGGGATTTGGTAAATGGCAGTGGATATCTGTAACTGTAACAGAAGCTATACAAAGTTGTATTTCCGTGACCAACTCATTCTTAGAATTCTAAAAATTCAGCAAATCGTGTCAGATCCTGACTATACTAAGAAAAGCAGGCTTTTCAACCTAGGGTGCTCTCACCCCCATGGTGTAGTGGGTGGGTTTTCAAGGGGGGCGGTGCAAAGAAAAATAATAATTTAAATTTGAATCATTACTTTTGTAGGGGATGCTGAGACATTGTCAAACAATTCGTAGGGGTGTAGAATATAGAAAAGTTTGGGAACCCTTTATCCAAAATGTCAAGGGACACACAAAAAATGTCACCAACAGAATTTCAGTGACAACAAACCCGTGGTTAATCCAGATTGAACGTTTCTTGGCCCAGATCCACTTAAATGGGTCGTAGTCAAGGTGGGTTTAGACGACCTTTCGTTTCCGTGTAAGAAGGTCGTGAAGAGGAAAGGGCAGTGTCAGAGAATAGGGACGGGTAAAATATCAGTTATCACCAAACGACAAGAGAGACGGCTGGGGGTGGAGGGGAGAGGACCTGGGGAAAGAATAAACAACAATTTGTCTAGATGACGTCCATGCCTGGCGGAAAGGAAAGAAAAAACTCAGAGCATCAATAACAAGTCTGGAAACAACTTGGAAAACAAGAATCGAATTTCAAATACCAATAATCGTCGCGACAGTCCACGGACTAATCAGAGCTCAGCGTGGATCAGCAGACGAGTCGGTCTCTTAACATTGGCCGATATGTTAGAAATAGACTTTTCCTAAAAGTTCGTGTCCGGTGAGATCATAAACACAATCATAAATCTGGAAGTAGCAGGTGCTTTGATTTCATCTACGGCACCAGTGCTCGCAATTGTGAATCATTTGGAGCTTTAAATAAAACAAAGCAAAAAAAATGAAAAAGCTTCCATTCTTATACCGTTAAAAATCTGTATATTACTTATATACCAGAGAATACATCTCCATTCATTGTATAAATAAGGTTGCTTACGGGCTGGATTTAGACTTGGTGAGACTATAAACCAGGGTGGCCCAACCTTTTCTATATTCTGCACCCCCCACCAATTGTTTTAGTCTCACCGTCTCTACAAATTAAACCCGCACAAAATTGTATTTTAAAACTTATGTAACAAACGTGTTACTTATTACAATAAGTAAAATGTAAGTGAAGAAATTTATAAAATAAATATACAGTATAATAACTTAAAACGTATATATGATTCATCTGTCCTTATAATTACAAACGAAATCGTGCTCTTTTACCAGAAATTAATCTCGGCTTTCAAAAGAACGTTTGACAAAAGTTCGCCCCAGATGTACACCAGGTGGCCAGTCGGCTCTTGTATTTTATTAAAAACTTCTGCTTTAGTCGGGTCTGAGTTAGCAGAACGAAAATTAAACCAATGAAATGAATGACTCCGTTAAGGATATACATTATGTTTGGAAAAAAAATGTGTGTGGGGGGAAATCCAACAAAACATGACGACTTTACTACAACTCTTAACTCCAAGACTCTATAGGAAGCACTTTAAAGCTTCCCTTGAACTACATCCCCAAAGGAATCTTCGTGCGATATGGTGCAAAAGATATACCGGTAGTTGGTTCAGACCGTTTTTGAGTTTTAAAGCAAGGATTTCAAATTCTTGTACATGTTTGCTATAATAATTGGGTTAATGGGTTTCTAAATTTTCAGTTTTTATTTTATTAATCTTTTTTTTTATAAAGGTATTCGTCCGTTGGTGTTAAGGCCAGGAGAGAAAGGTCATCGCAGTTGATGGTTTGAAACAACAACAAACCACAACGTCGGCCAATAGCATGTCGTGGTGTGCAGCTCGGGGGCTACATTGTTTATATATAAAACACATGTGGACAGATATAAGAACTGGGAGAGACTTGTGCAGGGGCAGGCAATGAGCGGTTTGCTACAAGTTGTCTCTCCCCTACCTTGATTCAATGTTGATGTGACATTTCGACAAGTTTTAAGTTCTGCATTTCCAACCACCATAGAGTTACGGAATTGAAAATTAAAACAATTTTCTTTTTTTTTAAATATATGGTGTTTTTTTTTTAATAGGTAGAGTCGGGGTCAGGGGGGAGGGGGCGACTAAATTCAATAAATGTGATTTGTTTCAGTAGAGGGGTGTAGGCAGGGATACGCAGGTCTGTTTGGTATTTTAAAATCGGACCTTGAGTTCAAAACGAAGTTTGCTTGAGAGCTTTTTATTTCACATGACGTTAGTGTTGATTGCTGCCTCTAAAATCTTTTAGACATAGTATCTCCAAGTCTGGCTTAACCCAGAAATTCAGTTCACAGCTTACTCTTGCCATATATTTTATTCTACGAAGTTCTGTAGAAAAAAAAAGGGGGGGGGAGGGGGGTCTGTTATTTAGCTAAATGTATTTCTTATCTGTAGTTAAATAAATGTGAAAGCCATAATTAAAGTGGTGCCAGCAAATAGCAGATACCCATTCTAGTCATTGTAATTGTTATTTGTTTTTTTCAAAAAAATATTTTTTGTCCTGTTTCATCAGTCCAAATTCTTCTTCTTTTCCTTTAAAATGCATACTTTGTTCCCAGTCAAACTTTTCACCCTGGGTCCACACACACCAACCCTGGCTCGCGACCTTGTTAAGGTCACTTTGAATGTTTAAATACATAACTAATATCATGGGAAGTAAAGGACATTGGCAAAAAAGCTACGCTGAAATGGATGACTGATTCTCTGCTAGTTGCATTTGTTAACGGCACACAGGAAACGGTGCATCGAATTTACTTGTGTAAAACTGAATATGAAATAACTTGAATTGCGTTTCCTTCTATTTATTTCTTTTCAAGGTAAAGTTAAAGTGGCGAATGCTTGAAGTCAATGAGCCTAATAAATAGAACTTGAATGTTTTGTTTAAAGGGCATTGCGAACGTCAAAGTGATAACACGTGAAATGACTCTTAAATTAACTTACTTCTCTCAGATCGACTTGGCCTATGCCGGACCTATAAGATGGATTTTGTCATGGTAATATCACAGCCATAGTCCTTTCCCAGCAGCTAGACCACCAACTCCTAAACGGGCCGAATAATTCAAGGTTTCTCACGGTGAAGACATTTCATTTAAAGGTTATATTATAAAAGCAAATGTACAAATGCAATTCAAAGATTTCCTACAGATTGTGTTAAAAAGCATCTTCCTTTTCAGCTAGCAAAATGTCTAGTTGCAACGTGTCAAAACTCTAAACATTAAATGATCTAATAGATACACGCCCAAACAAGTTAGTAAGCTTAACTGGCCGTAGTTTGTTCAATTTTATTCCAACGAAGAAAGAGAACATTAACCATTATGCCAAAAGAAGTGATCACCATCAAAAGTAAAATGTTTTGTTCACCTGAGACTAGAGAGCAGTGTGTTCAAATTAAACAGTAGAGCACTTGCTAAAGAACTGAAATACAGTTCCACATATAATATTAGGTGCAACTAATTGCTCAACTCTAGCCTATACGGTAGTGCACAAGAATAAGAAACTTTAACCAGGAACTAGTAGAGCATATATTTATAGGTAAGCGCGTCTGCCTCATGATAGGGTATAGCTGGACCCGTGGCCCGCTACACGCCAGTCAAACATCAGTCCAGCAAAGCAGCCTCTTGATTAAGTTAGCCATGAAGGAATTGGTAGCTTTTGCGGATAAATAGAATTGTCGGAATGACATTTTCGATAGGGTATCTAAAGTTGTTCCTTATGAAATTTGTATTAAGACAAAACTGAATAACCGTTGTTGTAGTAATGAGAAAGATATTTATAGTGACAACAGTGGTAGAGGTTTCACTAGTTGTAATAATAATCTGATAGAGATCTGCAGTTGCACTAAGATAGATATCCGCAGTAGTAATAATGAGATATCAGCGGTTGTAATAATGAGATACCTGCAGCTCATCCAGAAAGTTATGCAATTAAAACAAATGTTAACTTTACTTCCTGAGGCTGTAGGCAAAAAGGCCCTCGCCGCCAGCCGTACACACTTGACCTATACACCTGACATTGTTTGCATGCAGGACTTTGTGTCCGTGACATGCTGTAGTTTAGAGACGACCCACAGTCTCTATATCTGTTTTTATCAGTGGACATTGATGCAGATGATTCACGGTCATGTTAAAAAGTGCACAAGCGAATGGAGAGACACTTGACACATGTTTCGGTACGTCGTCTTCATCTGATCACTGAACAAATCTGATTTTGTTCAGTTTTACTTACAAGGTTTCCCTTACCTTCCCCTCACTCTTCAAATTAAATAAGTCTATTCCAACACATCAGAAGTATTTGAGGTTTACAGCGCATGCCTATTTCTTAGCCACTTTGGTCTCCGTGCTTTACCTGTCTCATTCTAAAGTAAAGAAAAGGTTGTTACCTCAACGGAATATACAACCGTAAACAGCAGTGGCGTAGCTATGGTTTTGGTGTCACCCGTTGCGGTCAACTCATGGTGTCATCCCCCCTCCCCGCGACTTCCACGACGGATTTTTTCTTGTAAAAATAAGTCCACAGTATGGCAATGACAAGAAGAAAAATGAATTAATTTAAGGTCAGGCGGTAAATGTATTTAAGAACTGTAACAGCGTTAATTTTAGTTATATTTACATTAAATTTACTTTATTTAAAATTGTCCTTTCCTGGTCTTCAAAGCTGCAAACCTGTCAATCACTTGATCAAAATCAATTTCCTTCACCGCATCACTTTTAATTGGCAGTAGAGCCAAATCAGAGATTTTTGACTGTCCCATGGTGGATGGTAAATAGCTCTTGATTAGCCTTAGTTTTGAAAAGCTCCGCTCACATGAAGCCATAGACACACAGATCGTAAGAAACATTTGAAGGCTTAGCAAGAGTATTTGAATAGATTCTAGGAAGTCCCATTCAGCTATGAATTTCAAAACATCAAATACAAAGACTAGGTGTTACCATTCAAAGAGAGGTCCGCTGGGACCAGCATATTAACAATGTGTGCAACCGGGCAAACAAGACCCTGGCAAACAAGCGTGAAAGAAAAAGCCAATAAAGCCTTTGTCCGGCCGCTTTTAGAGTACGCATCTTCAGTCTGGGACCCATTTACCCGGAAAAGCGTCGACAGGTTGGAGGCGGTCCAGCGATGGGGAGCACGCTTTGTATTTAACCGCTACAGAAACACCAAAAGTGTTGGCAGCATGCTAGAAACACTGGGCTGGTCAACATTGGAAGAACGACGACGACTATCCAGGCTCACCATGTTGTACAAGATAAAAAAAATGGGCTGGTCCACTGCTCCAGCATCAAACAGAAACGCATCCATCTCCCGCCTAGATAGCGACAAGGCCACGACAGGCAGTTTCGGCTAACAAAAACAAGAACTCAGTACAGGAGCTCCTCATTCCTGCCAAAGACAATAAGGGACTGGAACAAGCTTCCAAAAGCAACAGTTGAGGCGACTACACTTGACACATTTGCAGCTTTTGCCTCCTGTCTTCCAAACCCAGTTTATAAAACTCTTGCTGAGTAGCCCTTGCAACCAGTGAAGTATCCCCTTGAAAACCATGCACAGTAACATCGCGAATCCCTCTGAAACATAGGTACCAGAATGATCAATCCATTGATCGTGGGCCCTCAAAATATTGAAGAAGAAGAGTCCAAAACTGTGTGTCCCATTCAGCTATGAATTTCAAAACATCAAATACCGACCAGTCCAAAACTTTGTGGAATTCAATTTTAGCTGCCTTTAGATGTCTTCTAGGCCTTGGTATTTCTTTTAATAGTTCATCTCTTATAATTAATCATAGAGTTTAATTATGGAACGAACACCAATAGCCCTTCTGCACTTGGGTTGAATACCCCTAGACATATGTGCTTCTTCCTTGATCGCTGATGATCTGATCTGGGGTTCAGAATGAAAGCGATCAATAAACTCCAGCATCTCCCAACCGTTTTCTTCTCACAGAGTCCAGCATCTATTAATTGTTCTCCTGCCATTCTATTCTTAAACTTCAATCTTCCTTCTATTGAAATTTCATATTGGTCTGATTTTAAATGTGCCTTTTGAATAGAATGTTCCACCAAGTGACGTAGATACTGCCATGTAAGATTAACTTCCCCAAGTAAATGAACGTGAAATCACAGACAGCATTTAAAGATCTTGTGCTGTGCCGTACTCAAATGATAAGAGTAAGAGATGGTGCTAGTGGCGAATTCCGCAAAAATATTAACTTTTGAGTATTTCTTTGTTATAATATATATATATATTTATATATATATATATATATATATATATATATATATATATATATATATATATAGCTTCCTGTCAATTACGAAAGTTACCGACCACTTCAATCGGCGTTAAATAATGGTCAAAACGGTGTTTTTCTGACCTGATTATAGGGTCACCTCATCTCTGGCGCGTCAACCTTGAACTTTCAATAAAGCAAGCATTTGGATTGGTTACAAGTGTTGAAAATTAAAGTGTGATCATTTATCCTTTTATGAACTTCTGTTAAATGCAATTTTTCAATTTGTGTTGGGTCACCCCGGTGAGATCCGACCCCCCCCCTCCACCGCTCTAGCTACGCCACTGGTATACAGCACAATTAAACGTAGTACAAGCATGACAAGATAGTTTGAGATATGGTTGTCATGTTTCACAGTCATGATGGGGGATGGGGCGGCGACAATAAAGGTTGCAGTCGTTACCGTTAGTACAGGTAATAAATTACTACGGACTGAAGCTGTAATACATCCACAGACAACTGCGGCGATGCAAGCAAAAATATCAGCACATATTTCACTGGAAAATTGGAAGATACCGCTTCAGTTTATATACACTATTTATTGGTTAGGCTATTACTTAGAACTAATAGGCAAGGATTTTAAAATAGTTTATTATGTTGGACCATGGAAAAAGGAAATAAAACGTGATTTAAAGCACACATCTCAGTGAAAAATGTTTTAGAGTAAGAAAAGGTAATACAGACAGACCATGATCGTCCCGGTTAACGGCATACCGCATTTACGACCGGTCACCGATACCGTTTGAAGGCCTCCTTAAAACCAGCACGGGACATGTCCAGAAAAGAAAAAAAAACTGCAATACAAATCTTAGTTTTAAAAGACACTGAAATGGTTATTTCAAATGTGCACTCAATGAAACCCCAAGTACTGTAATAGACGCTTCTCTCAAAGTAACTATACTGAGAATCCCATATCAAAACAACTACCAACAACTTGCTACCAACAAAGACTTTGGGTTGTTATTGTAGCTTCCGTGACTAGTTATGAATGACTTGAATTTGAAAATAACAGATCAGAGTAACTAATGAGCTTCAAGCCTGTGGATCCTCCATTAACCTCACTTTTGTTTTGACTCACGACCGAAACACATTTTCTATAAAAAAAACAATTTTGGTGGCGCAACACTTGTTCACGAAGAAAAGTGTAACGAGAGAGCTGGGGGTGTAAACTGAAGGCTACCCATCCATATAAAAACACTGTAGAGTGGATAGCTCCGTAAGTATTTGACTAGTTTTATACAACGAAATTCAATTAAAAGAATTTCTTCCATTATGATTTACGAGTGTCCTTACATTTCAGTTTAGTTCATTCAAAAGCCTTAGTAATCAGGTCATAGAAAATGTGCGTTCCAAGGCTTCATTCATCTATTTATTTTAAACTTACCATGTACATTTCGTTTGCCTGCATTCTTGTTACTGAATGACTTCCTTTGAAAGGGGGTGGGGGTGGGCGGGGGGAATCGAAAGATATTGAAACGAGATCCAGTCGATATTTACAAAAAAAATCATGTTACTTGACACTTTTGGTGGTGCCAATGTTATCCTCATAGAGGTTTGATTTGTTAATAAGGTGGGCGTATGTTGATAGTTGCCAGGAACTAGTGACATAATTGTATGACAGCTGCACCAAGCATGTCACACAGTGGTTTGACACTAAAGAAACACATGGAAATAAGAGCACCGCCATATTTATTGTGTGTACATCTGTTCCAATAAACTAGTGATGGTGTATAGTTGTGACTGTGGTGCTGGCATTTTAAAAGGCCCAAATAATTCCTTCTCATACAGAAACATCATATTAAGGGCAGGGCGAAAAAGTTTCTAGTGACGGTTAAATTAAAATATGTAATGAGCCTCGGGGGCCAACATAAAATGGTTGTACTTGTCAAATACTTCCGGTCCCGCCAAAAAAATAAACTATTCGCCTTGCTTTACAATCTAGAGTAGTAAACTAATATAAAGATAAGTTTTACATGCCCTACCTTAATTTGTAAGCTGTTAAAATAGTATATATTTCCTATTTTAAACAAACGAAAATGGAACTAGTGTTATCCAGCAGTTATTGAGACACACAAGGAGAAGCTTCAGTATTGGAAGTCAACGTGCACACATTCAGTATGACAACAAACGCTATATCCGGGTATCCGGGGCCAAAGCAATGGCTGGACAGAAATACTGACCCTAACACCCAACCCTACCCCCGCCTCCCCGTTATTTCTCTCTCTCTCTCTCTCTCGTCCATCTTCTCTAGCTCTCTGTGTGTGGACTATCTCTGACCGAAGGCACAGTCAGCCAAGCCCACCCCTTCCTCTTCCTCCCACCGCGAAATTCTCAGTTGAACGGGGGCGGTTGGGGCATAAAATGATCGCTTTTGTGAGTGGCCGCAGTTTGACCCAAGAATAACCCTTTCACCCATACCTTGCACGGTGCAAGTTCGGGCTTGAGTGGTGGGCCCCAGTTCCGGTCAACAATGAAATACTGACCAGACTGTTCAATAATATAAAGCCCTTTTATTGAACCGGTAATGAAGTAACTGTTAAAATCAATTAAATCTTAGTGGCATACCAGTTCAAAACACTGTACAATCAATTGTCTAAGTGGCCAGGAATTATTTTTTACTTTAACTAGATAACTCGAGGCTGATTTCATCTGCTTAATAAATAGACACTTCAATAATGCCACGAGAAATTCCAAATGAACCGACTCTCTACGGGACCTTCCATCACTCAACACTTATATTACATTAATTACAACAGGATCAGCTATAGAGCAAGCAGGGCTACTTCTGCAGGAAGAAGGGGGTGGGAATATGGAGGCGGAAGAAAAGAAACGTGTATCTAAATGTATAATCTATGTATAGTTCTTGTGAGAATTAAGTACTGAGCTGTTGTTTTTTCCTCCATGTAACCCAGCTTTACATAAAACCTACACATAGACTACAGACTTACATTTCAACAACAGTAAAAAGTTAAGGTATATCTATTACATTCAAATGTAGGTATCAGTTTCCGATGCATGAAATAATTTCGCCGAAGTAGTCATAAAGAAGAGCGCAACGATGCTCTATTTTCAAGCCAAAGTGTAGCCTACACTTTTAAATGAAAATTATTTTTAACAGATAGGCTGATAATATTTAATAATAATAGCATTCTTCAATCAAAAACATCATCTCTTGCTCTATACACTAACGACGCTTCACGTTGTTTGTTTATTGGTTTAGTTTTATCCCGGAAGCGAGTATGTCGGCAAAGTAACAGTGACGCCGTGTACGGGTCTATTCCGGGTATATTGCTGGAATCAAATAAACTAGGCTGACGTGTGCGACAACCAAGTTATGTTACGAACAGTTTCCCATTAATAAAATGCAAAGGGGGTGGGCCGGCACACAGAAGAGCTGTAAAAACTTGAGGCTTTGGTTCCAGAGAGCTGAGCCAATTGTACATTTACATTATTCATGGATTTGTACTTTTATTCGGTTACCGGAAATTCATACGATAATAATTTTTTTAGAAACCAGTAATTTGTACCAAGGTATTTTTTTTTTTAACGGAAGTTCGTTCGAGCGAAAATGTTGAGGGAATCGGACATTCACCATCTTAATAGCCAAAAGCAGACCTGTAGTCCCAAGACCCCTCTTCCCACTTTCACTCGGGAATCATCGACTCCCTCGATTGTTCCCCCTCCCCCCATCCCCCGATGAAACCGCCAGTAAAGGCACCTTTTATTTCAAAATGCCGTGCAGCCGGAGAGTGTCCGCGGAAACTTGGGGTTTGCCTCTGCGTGGCGTGGCGGACTAGAATGGTGGACCTGTCCACCCGGAGCCAAAACCTCCGGCCGACCGCATGACTCCCAACGCAACGAGAGCAGTAACGCAATAACATGATTACATGTTGCCATTAATGGATATGAGGCTTGGGTCGTGGTAAAAACCCATGCCGTTGATTTTAGCTATGCAGCTGTGAGAAAGCTGCTCCAAGGCAACCGTTTCGTCCCAGCAATTCGTCCCGACCCAAAGACTCCTTGGGCGGTGGGCGGAAAAGAGGGGTGGGGTTGGGGTGGTTACGCCACACCGTTTCCCCAGATTGGAAGCAAACCCATCCAAACCCTCTGGGAGAGTCGGCTACGAACGCTTTAAACGCAGTGTTTTCGGTCGACCAGGCGTCCCCCAGGCCCGGGGAGGGGGGGTGTTCCCGGCTTCCCCCGCACGGTCTGGCGGCGGTGAAACCCGGCGTCTGGTAAATGTTGAGGTTGCCGGGGACAAGCCATTGAGGACCTGCGCTGTGATGATACGACGTAGCAGGAACAAGCCATTGAGGACCTGCGCTGTGATGAGACGTATTTCAAAAAGTATTTCATAAACATTTATAAATTCCTAAAACATATATTAAATATTGACGAAACGAAAGGGGGTAGGGTACTTTTAGGTTTCGCCCCGGGCGTCGCTTAGCCTTGGCGAGGCCCTGACGAAAAGCAGCCACATGGGAGACGACCACACACGCAAACATACGCTGACACAGCACACCTTAGCAGGAACGCTGTAATATGGTTACAATTGACCCTATTACAATTACAAGAGTTATTCTAATTCAAGATAAGCTGATAATATGATATCCAACTGCCATAAAATATGCTACTGATTTAGTTTTCCTTTAGAGCATGTACATGAACATGATACGGGCGGTAGGTTGGCCGAAGGTGGGTGTTAGAAAAGTTCTTGCTGGCTTTCTTGGAAGCTTTTCTGATTTAGAATTCATACAAAATACATCATATATATATATATATATATATATATATCAATCAATGAAATGGTTAACTCAGAAGAAAGATTTGGACTCGGCCCGATGTCCTTGAAGAGCTATAACATACTTTATGCTATGAACTTAAATTAAACTATTGTCTACTCTTAAGAAGCATGTTTTTATGTTGTTGTTGTTTTTTTAAATGACAGGTGCCCAGCATTGTCTCGATTTCATATTTTTAACTTAAAACATTAGTGGCGACAGTTATGAAGATGATATTTAAAAATTAGTGAAAAAATAAACTATTTGAACAGGCCAAGTCATGGTTGGCCTGCTACTGAACGTGCCCTCTCCTTCCAAACTATTTACACGGTCTTTAAAAATATGCATTGTTAGTTTATGCCCCATATGCAGGTAGAAGAGAACCATTAAAGCCTTTTCCCAGCTTGTCCTCGTCGTGACCTTTCACTGACCAGCTCGTCTCTGCACAGTCGCTGCTGCCGTGACCGTCATGGGCTATTGCACGTATCCCAAACACATGAGTCTACGCATGCTATATAATATAGAAGTACAGAGATGTGCCTAAAATTGCGTTCAGGTTAAATGCCCTACTACCCTTGTGATCCCTTATATATGTTTTGCTTACGGTTCATCCTGCTTCCCTTTCACACACACCCCTTACTCCACATGGTTTATATTAAGAGAACTGGGGGGGGGGGGGGGGCTGTCACGCAGCGAGCTTTCATGCACGACGTCTGAATTCAGAATCAAAATGATCGAGGTCGAGGATTGATGTAAACGTTAACATTCGTTGCTGGCACTCTTCAATAAGGCTGCAGTGAATCACGGTTAACATTCATGTCTACTTTTGACGGAGCACTTTTTTAAACTCCCCATACCCATTTCCAACCGGGAGAGGAGGTTGAGGTTGTGTGTCTATATTTTTTTATGGGGGAGTTTGGGGGTGGGGGTGATTAAATTAAACACGCAAAAACCAAGCATTCATAAATTGAAGGACAAATACAGCAGGCCAAGTTACATATACGTAATATACCTCCCTCATTATGACTAGCAGCGTTGGTTTCCCACACAGTCTTATTCGCCCCATGCTGAGACACTGTTGGTAATAGTGTTCTGTGACAGAAAGCTTACAGCGCTGTCTTAGAATTGAAACGACATGAAATGATCATTGAAATAAGACATGTCCCTGCAAAACTTGCTGTCGCCACGGGTACAATAGTTGCTTTGTCAATGGGCAAGTCCTAAAAATGCAGTGCATTAAACGGTAATTTAATCTTTTTTTATGGCAAAAGATCTTTTGGCAGAAGAGCAGAGATATTAGATCTTCTGTTACACATATGCATCAGCGCACAGCCTAACTATCTTTGTATGATGGTATAGAATTCATGCAAATCCTTTTTTTGTTATCAAAACTTTTGAAGAGAATCTATTTAATAATAGTGTACCTTTTTTAAAAAAAATTGTGCCACGTTAAAAATGTGATTAAAATGTTTTAAGTGTCAGGGTCCAGCATCTACAGTTACAATAAATATAACCCTATGATGACGTTATGAACGTGTAAATAGCAAGTCATTGGGAAATGTGTTGTTTTTCGACACTTTTGATACATTACGCGTTGTCGAATTTGAGCAACGATATATAAAACAAGTTTAAAAATAAACAAATATGTTATCATGACATTTTTTGTGTGTTCAATATGCCCTTTTATAATACATAATCTAATTTTGTCAGAGACCTAAACTTATGAGAATATGTCAAAAGATATATAATATATCATATTAGACGTCTAAATGCAGCCCCCCCCCCCACCCTTTTTAACCGGTCGTGTCTTTTGTTTTAGTGTATGTTTTAATGTACCAGGACTGCCCTAACGAACTGGACGTTCACATGATAAGCTTGACATGACCGTTGTCTGTTTCATGTTGAAGCTTCTGTAACCCACTTCCCCACAAGCTAGAAAGTTTAACCTCGACAGGCAACTTAATATTGTCAACGTTTTCATCTGCTAAAAATTCGGAAGATCCTAGATATACCGATTCCGAACTGCGTGCCGGTTAAAAAAAATCTATAATACTCGATCGAAATGTTTGTATTCCAGGGAAAGAAATCTTAAATAAATCTAATTTAAATTATTATTCCAGTTAATTACGTTAAGAAGAAGTGCCGATTATAACAAATATCCCACATTTATTTTCAAATGGAATATTCGTTTTCATCAAGCTATTGATTTATCTAGGTATTTTTTAATCTTATGTTTTAATTTTTTATTATTTTTAAAGTGTGTGTATTGGGGGGGGGGGGGGGTGTTAATTCCCAAGAAAAATTATAGCTTTATAAATTTAATCAGCTTTTTTTTTAAAATGAGGACTTTATTTATTATATTCTTTTAATGTTGCCTTCATCTCATAATTCAAACTCCATTGTGTTAAATACACTACGATACCTGTAACGTCTCAATTCTTACAATCTGATATAACGACACACTGGGTAAAGACTTAGCCATTCTATAACCTTCACAATACCATAAATATAGCAACGATTCAATCTACCAATAATCACATAAAAAATATAAAAAAACACATGATCTATAAGTTACATGCATGATTTAAGATAAGTCAAACTTTTTCGTTAAAAATATGAAGATCTTACAAGTGGGATAAGATGCAGTTATAGTTTTGAAAAGACGCGCCGCAGTGGGTCTTCCTCCTCCTACCAATACCAATCAATCGCTCAGTGGTGACATCGTGAGAAGACTACTGAACTACCGATAGTGTTGGTCGGCCTTCCTAGGCTATCGATTATTGCCATGTTTTTCTCACCTTGAGTTCAATACGAGACACGCCAAGCCCCGCCAGCCCCCTGCCCTCCAAGGGAGCTCACAAACTGGCAATGTCTCACTTTGGTGGTGAGGTGCAACCCGTTAGTCAAAACGTGAGCCTCGGCTCGAATCTGTACACGGCGAGACTACGGTTGCAGGTTTGATCTAGACAGAATGAAAGGAGCCGATATCTGACTTACCTTGGTAAGTACTGCAAGCTTCCAGCTCATAATCCGGCTGAAGGACGTCCTGTTCCCACTCAGCAGGCCACATTGTAAAGAAATCTATTCTTATTCCACTAGAGAGAACACATAAACATCAGTCTAGGGCCACTAGGGGTTCTTACGTTGATTTAGCAAATGAGGCCCTTTGTTGCAACACTAGACAGTTTTGCTGCTAAGAGATTTTAAGTTATTATAAGTTATAATCTTATAAGACTACTAAATTGAGAAGCAGATGTGATCATTGCAAGCTGAGTCTGGCAATAATGCATAATTTAATTATATGTTCTAAAAACATATTTTTTTTTTTTTACCTCCTGGTGGACAGGATATGTCAAGGCGCTGGGAGAGTACCGGACTAGTCAGAAATGACGA
This sequence comes from Lymnaea stagnalis, assembly GCA_964033795.1. Taxonomy (NCBI): domain Eukaryota; kingdom Metazoa; phylum Mollusca; class Gastropoda; family Lymnaeidae; genus Lymnaea; species Lymnaea stagnalis. Next base: position 1,978,325 of record CAXITT010000008.1, read on the forward strand.
AGAAAACCGATGCATATGCGTGGACTGATTATAGAGGACGTTTATCTCCTAGGAGCGTGAGTCGATAAACCGAAGGCACTAGCAATAGAAGTGGAGAGAAATAAAGCACGCCGACCATTTCCATCACACATTAATCATATTGACTTGACTTTGAGAAGTACGGTTTATAAATAAGTAAGTGATGGGCATTGAGTTTGATTTTCATGTTGAACTCATGTGAATTAAATGAATATGAAGGGGATAGATTGAATTGTTGATATTTAAACGAATTGCAAAGATACGCTTCACTATTAACAACAATGGACATCTTTGTCACGCAATAAATCATATCTACTTGCTCATATGTTTCATATCATTGCGGATCAAGTACACACACTTTGGAAAAACATTGATAACTATGTTCCAAATCTCATAAGCAATGTACTGTAAAATTGTATATAGCCCAAGTACTGTGTTGTAAAACTTTAAATACCGTAGCCAAAGCACCGAGTGTTGTGTACTGAAATGTATTAGAGCTATAGTTACAGCCAATTACAGATACTGTTAGAAGTTGGTCTTCTTGTGATTAATGCCATGCCACACACTACGTACCAATATCACACTAAAACAATCGGTAGAAATGTATAGTATAATAGTATATAAACTAAATCATATTAAACGCTTTAACTAGTTTAACTTGAGCTGACATCTTTCCTTTGTGTGTGTTTTTGTTTGTGTTTCAATAATTGTTGGTTATCAGCTATCTAAAATTTTGAAGACTCCTTTTTAACAAAACTTACATAAATATTAGAGAGCCGAAAGAGTCCACAGGTCCTAGAAGTCCATTTGATAAATTACATTTGTAATCACACCGGGATGGTAAAGGCATTTGTGTTACAGTGCACAGCGTGTTAAATTGGTGAATAGTTGGTCATGGTTCATTGACGTCTCCACGTAGGCCCGTAGTGTCTTTCAGACGTTTGAGGCATACACTCCACCCCCACAAGCAGGCCGTAATACTACCAACGATGATCTTTTGCTTGCAAGGACCAATCTCAAACCTTTTTTTTTAACAAACGGCTGCCCCACATCTAACCACGAAATTGGGTGCACAGCTTTAGTTAAGTAATAGTTCAATATTTTATCAATAGAAATCAGATTTAGTTTTTGTAAAGGAGGAATCTCGCAATCTGAAACCACGATGCTTGGCAGGATGAAGTTAATTTCGCCTTGTCCTAGTTACATTATAGCATTCATTCGATTCGTATAAATATACTTCATATTATGTTGTTTATTTAATATTAGATTTCAGTTGCCAAGAACATTGTAACATTAGCAGATACCAGTTAAAGAGCAAGTGGCTTACTATTGTGTTTACAAATTGATTTTTTTTTAAAGCATATCAATGTAGCTGTTGAGCTTTGACATATTTTAGAGCCTTTCATTGTTGCGTTTATGATGGGATATCACAATATTTTGAAACAAAAATGTATGTTATTGTTAAAGGATCATGTTTGCCGCTTGCGGAGTAAAATGTTTCTACTTCCACTCTCCATAAAAGTACACCATAAAGTCCTCTAAAATGGTCCTTCATGCCTCAGTGACCAAAGGACAAAACGCGTTCCTTTGACACTCTTGCTTGGAGTAAAGCGGCAGAATATTCTTAAATAAATCTTTAGTCAAACGCATATCTTAGAATGTCTTGGTCGATAAAGGGCACACATTTGGGCAAACCAGTGAGATAAAAGCAGAGTCGCAAAGTTGAACTATACTTTTACAGTCATGAATGTTTATGGTCCCTATTTATAGACTTTATATGGAAAACGCCAATGGTATTTATTCTAGAGGTTTCTAATATATAAATATATATACAATGTATATATATTTCTAATGAAAATAAAATTACCTGCTTGTTGTTTTTGTGTGAGTGGACAATGTCAAGCTGACTAGGTGTATGTGTAGATCTATGTCGCCATACAAGGCAGTAGAAACGAACCCCGGATGACAAAACGTATAGCCCAGCAAGTAAAATAAAGGGCACAAGGAACAGCTAAGAGTTGCTTTAACATAATAATCTAGAGTGATGGGCCACTTAATCCTTTAGGTATTTCCAGAAAGTTTGTTTTCCCCCCACTATGCATGAACTTAAAGTGGGTTTGTGACTAGGTTATTATTTCACACACATTTCGCTCAGATATCGGCAAAAAGGTTAAATCTGCTTAAGACACTCACATTACCATTGAACGAGTAAACTATTGTAAATTTGTTAGGATAAATGCATCAGTTCAGGAATATATTTTAGGTCAGAAGTTCTTGATCTTTGGGATCTGGGGGACCATGGGAGTCCCACAATACTTTAGGAGGTTTGTATGTGTGTGGGAGGGTGTCATTCATTGATTAACGCAGACCTGTTTACCCCTACGCTCTCGTCGTAGTAACTAAGTTTTTGAGCCTAAGACTACGGCACTACGACGAGCCTAAAAAAACTAAGGCTTTGGGAATTTTTTCGTATGTTTGGTTTAATTTTATTTTTTTTTCAAATGTGGTGTTTTCAGTAACAAGTTACCGCATTTTTTTGTGTTAACACCATTAACAATCGAATAAGAATATCAGTGATTGGCCTTTGCGATCTCGATCTTAATAAACCAAACAGAATATTATCTTTTAGAGCATTCCCCAACCGTTGCACATATGCCAGTACATGGATTCAGCAACGTACCCTACCAGAACCAGAATCATTTCGTTGTTAAAACTTAACTGTCAATGTGCTTGCCTAAGACCTTTTCTCACCCTTAAGAAACAAATCGCAAGACTATATCATGTATATTTATTTGTGTTATTTGTGTTAAGCAGTTGTTTGGATTTCCATACACAACTTGTATTTTGATTGCAAACCTCCCACCTGCAGCCCCCCCCCCCCATATTGACCAAACTACTCTTTGGAGCTTGAAGCTACATTTTTGAGAGCTGAAAACGACGCCGACACTAACCCAGGGGTAAACAGGCCTTTTAACGCATTGTTTTAATAAATAAGGTAAAGTGCATCAATTGTGTAATCTGGGTTACAAATCTCAAAAGTATGGTGTAAGCTAATGGGTCACAAACCTACCCTATTCAGAATACCCACTTTTCTCTACACATTACATAGGAGTGTCCGCATAGTCTACATGAAACAGTTTTGGAACCGGTGAGTTAGAAATAATTGGAATTATTGTTAATACGGGTACCATGAACTTAACTTGTTACTCGTACTAAATCACTATGTCGGGACATGAAATAACCCCGACAGCAGATATGGCTTTTAGGATATCAAAGGATATTGAAACACTTCAATATAAAATGACGGTAAAAATAACAATCGGTAAAAATAACAATCTGCGTGTATAATAACTTTAAAACTATGCGTACACTTCTTTGATGGTGCATTGGATTAATCTTATCTTGAATAGAACTGAAATGAATGTTTACATTACAATATACCCGTTCTCACACGCATTTAAAATTTCTATGTAAAAATGATTGCATTCACTACTTGTATATTTTAAGAGTATATATAAAATTTATAATGAATGTAAAACACTTCAATTAAATATCTTTGCATTATTTTCAGTAGTCAATAAAAAAAAACTTAGATAACAACTACAGTTCACAATGACCACATCTTACGTCACTATACATAAGCCAACGCAGGCAACGAAGTCCTGTCCTAATGTCCACTATCAGTATCACAATGACCCATGCACACGATGGCCTTACGGTCTTACCCTCTAATTATAAACAATAGTCAATGAAAACTGTGTTACCCTCTCGTCAGCACCTTAAACGCCTTAGTAAACTAATTCATATCTTACACATACAAGTCTCCCTATTAACAAGCATTCCCTGGTGGAAAATCGCAACAACGTTTAACAGTTATAAAAACATTTGGTTTAATCCACAGTGTGAAATAGGCCAGAGCGCCAGGAGAGACGGTAGAGCGCCGAAAGCTGGTATGGACACACGCCCGTCTACCAGCCAACCAACCGGTGATAGTAGTGGTTAAGGCGCTCTTCTAACGTTCCCCTCGCTTAAAGCGCCACTTACATAACCCAGAGGTTGTTGACACCGACGGCGTTGGTCAGCGCTATCACGTGGAGCGAAGGCCATTACTTTGTGGACTAGAACCAGGTCGCTAAGGTTGAGTGAGGGGTGGGTGAGAGAGATAGATACCTGTGGGTACATTTCGCTGACTCTATAACCCTAACTGACCCAACAGCTGACTATTGGGTCAATATGACACGTTAGTTAATGATAATAAGATGCAAAGAGATGCACGATTTTATACAACACTCCAAACAAAAAAGTTTGTAGCAAGGAGGGGGGCGGAAAATGGCTTCAATTTAACAGAGCGGGATTATCTATAGAAAATGGAAAAGGCTTCAAAAGGTGGGCACCATGCCCAGGGCCCTCGAGACTCACGGTGGTCACTGGTCAGGCAAGGTGACCAGGCAAGGGTGTCAACATGATATATTGCAAGGCTTGGGCGGGGGGGGGGGGGGACCGGTAGAATTAGTTGTACAATAAGTGATTTCATATAAAAGTTGGTAATTAAGAAATTTCAGGATGGGTTGACCAGAGCTCAAGACACTCCATATTGGTCCCTTAGGTCCTAAACAAGGCATTAACCCTTAGCCTAAGTGTATTTTTTATTATGAGTTGACGTATTCCAGCTTTTAAATGGAATGGGAAAAAAACAGCATGTATTTGGAGTGCCAACTTTAGTATTAAAATGTCAGCTAGTTTAAAGTGTTCGTTTTAAAGACATATTCTTCAATTTTTGCACTAGCTCTACACGTGTAATGAATATAAAACAAGGTATTGGGCCAGATTTTTGTTACCCCGCTCACTAACCCAGTACCCATAACTCGTGGTCAACCATAGCGTGTTAGTGAACCCTATGCATTTCTCTCCCCATTCATCGCCCTTAAAATAGACTAAACAAGGACTTCAAGAGGATGTGCGTGTTAGTCTTAGTAGGGGCGATGCTTTTAGTCTTTGTCAAAAGCAAAGCCATTCTTAAATGCCTCGTAACTTTATTGCTTTGGAACAACTAAAGTTGAGGTAAATTGTATTCTTTCAACTTTCAATTCGAATGCCCCTAGCACGCTTGTCAAGAGTTCCCATATTTCTTCGGTTCCTGGAAACTCGTGTCACTTCGCTGGGCCATGATCAAGACACGGGCCAAATGATGCACGTGTGGGCATACATCTTGAATGCCGTCTCTTAAATGACTTAATAACTCAACACACAAACGCACGCACCCACACGGTTTACATCCACTACACAGGTTCTTTCAATGATTAGGAGTTTGATGGTCCTTTGAAGTGTGTCAAAGATTTCGTTCGACTTAGTGCTATGAATTCTAACCAAATGTATTTAGTCATATGTGCACCAATTTGAAAACACTATACAGGTTATACTAAGCGCTTAATTATTATGTGCAAATGCAACATTTTAAAACGTTCTTGGATTTTAACACCTTAGAACGTAGGTTGATGACTTAAAATTTTTATCATATTCATTTGATGATTATTCTGACTGACGAAGACAGTCAAAAATGTAATATGACCTACTTAATTTGTATAGTACTAATAGTATACATTGTACCCCCTCTACATCCCTTTTGTTATAAACAGGAAGTAACGGTGCATGCTGTTATTAATGTATGGGGGTCATATAGCGCTATGCTATAACGCTCCCGGCATCAGAATGCGATAACACAAATGAAACGAACCATGATGAAGTGTGCAGCCATTTCTTTTGTCGCATTCAAAATATTCAAGTCCTGTATAAATAATAGTATTAGATATCTATACAATTGACGGCTTCGTTCAGTCTCACAGTCAATATTAGGCCTATACGTGGGCAAAGCTGTTTAAAGGCATATTATAAATGAAACTGTACGTAGATAAAAGAAATGGCATATGGTAAATTTAAAAAAATAGTTCCCTCTGGCGGTTTACGTATAATAAAAGTAGATAATTCTCTATGTCCCATGTGACAATGCCACTAACGCTACCAGATGGCGCTGATTTCACTTCATACAATTTCCGGATAACTGCGCTATAAATACGATTCTTAACAACACCGCAAGTTAGTTTGGTGCATACTATTGTCTTATATCTTTACGGGAATGGTCTCAATGTAAATATGGTGTTAGAGATCTTTGGTATAAAAGGGAGTGGGTCATTTAGACTATTGATAGTTCAGGGGTGCCAAAAAAGTGTGGTGGCTATGAGAGAGAGAGGGGGGGGGGTGGGGGGAGGGGAAAGACTAAATTATTATTCTTATTAAGTGCGTTCTTTGAATGAATGTTTTTAAATAATTTTAGTAGATGGGAAGTTCACGCATTGCGGCCGCAATTATTTAGCGGGCTATAGTTAGTACTGACGTGTTTCCTGATATAAAAATACCGAAGCTACCGCCATCTTGTTGAAAATCTGTCCCAATGCTTCCGTTTTCTATCTTATAATAAAGGGTTTTCCAATACCTTGTTTTTTTGCTCTTTTTTATAGCAATGTAAATTTTTGTTTAGTTTATCCAGCGATAATTGCTATTAGTTAAAAAACTCCGGGTTATACTTTTGTGAGGAAAAGATTTTTTTTTTTTTTTACTTGACTCATGGTTTCTGAGATTCCAACCAGAGCAAATATTTAAAGAATTGAATAATTGGACTTTTTGTATGAAACGTACATAGCGGGCAGGTTTTGAATTCCCGATTCTAAAATTACGGAAACTGGGGAGGGAAAAAAACTAGGTGGGTGGGGGGAGTTTCTTCTTGATATAAAATAGCTGTTTTTTTTTTTTTTAATTTGTGATATATCCACGAACTTGTTATTTAAAAAATCATCAAATGGTTACTAACAAATTCCGATTTATGAACCATTTTAAAATTGGCTTATGGGGACACTAGCAGCGTGCAACAAATGTGCAGTGGATACATAGCGATTTCTTTTTATTAATGTTTATTTTAAAAAAACGTGATGAAATATTTTTGTGTATGGATTTGATTTATAGATTTTGTCCCAGAGAGCACAAATTACGCCACAGTATTGCTGGATGTATTTGATAAATATAATAATATCCCAATACTCAAATACGTTACAAACGGGGAATTGGATTACAGATGATTTTTTGGTTTCTTTTCTTTTTCTTTGTAATTCATTGGTACGAAAAGGAGTCGGGTATGCATATATTGCATAGCAGATGATAATTTCTTGAAACTATATGATGTTATAAAAGTAAACATCAGGACACAAATACTTCTTTTAAAATAAGGTAAGTCTGATCAACTATTTCCCAAATAATCATTTCAAATGCCTGGAATATTGTCGTACCGTACATTGTTCTTTTCTTTTCGTTTTATTTTTTTAAGGATAAAAAAACACAAAAATCCGATTCCGTTCCATACTTAAATTTGGATTGTTAGATGTTGAGACTTCGCAATGGCATGGACAAAGTATCGCGAAGTGCCTTCAATTATTATCGGGTCATCTTTTCTAGTTTCTATTAATTGGCTTGGCACAAATTGGAAGAAAAATACTAAATACGGTAATATATATATGTATATAGTTGTTTTTTTTTGTTTGTTTTTTTAATTTCATCTAACCCTTATTTTAAGAAAGCCAGCAGCTCGTGCTTAGATTGAAATGCAAATCGTTATTACATTTCGAAAGTCAAGAGTTCACAGTATGGTGTTTAATTGAAAACTTAAGGGAAAGCTGACGAACGACAGAAGCCAAAGCGAAACCTTGGCAAGCCGGCTACGGGAAATGGTCTTTGTAAGTCATCTTTAAACTAGTTTAACTTTAATGGGTCTTTTTTTTAAAACTGTTGCTGTAACGTATAATTTATTTTAGTTTACTTTTTTGATTTCGTATGCCGAGAAGGCAGATTTATCGCAAACAATAGATACGACGAAAGAAAGTCTATATTCGTGAAATTAGAATTGGATTCTTTAATAATTTCAGATATGTGCACAAACTTCAATAGAAAAATGACACAATAATGATATTTTAATGTTTAAATAATACGAAGTGCAAGTAAATGGAGGTTAAATGGGCGTGCATAAGGTAAAAGTTCGTTTGATTTAATTGGATAAACGAATTTAGTAACTATGTCCCTTTATCCCCAACTTAGCCTATACCCGGTATCTGTTATATTGTCAAAGCCCGCTTATGAGAGTTACGTGCCTATGTGGTGTGTACTATTAGGGTAAAATTTTATCATACCGATATTAAAAATATAAATTAAAAATAATAATAGTAATTGAAACCTTAACCAGTGCGAGGTATTCGAAAAATATTAATGCTTTGTACTCAATAGCAGTGTGCGTCAAAAAATAATTACTAAAATAAAAGAACAAGAATATTATCTTGTTGTCATCTGTGAGTTTATTTCTCCTGGAAGAAATGACCATACGCACAGTGTTACTGAGTGTTAGCGGATTGATTTACCACGGTATGCATAATACAGAGTTAACCAACAGGTTGGGCTGGGCCAATATGAAGATAGAGGTGGGGACATTAGGTCTGAGACATATCCTAATGAAATATTTTGTTAAGGTGTGTGGGCAATGTTAAACTTCACGTAAGTTAACAGCTGCTATAATGTTTTATCCTGCAACGTTGTATGGTGAGACCTTAATAGACTGCCTTGTCGAAATGAAAGCATCCTTGGCGACTCTGAAACTTTTCAGCTCTTTATAGACATTTTTAGCTCTTCCACCAACAGTTGGGAAACACTAGCATAATGTTAACGTTCAAAATCTTCACCCCCTTGCTGTGCAAGACAGTGCACATATCGTTCACGGCAATGCTGTGCAAGACAGTGCACATATCGTTCACGCCAATGCTGTGCAAGACAGTGCACATATCGTTCACGCCAATGCTGTGCAAGACAGTGCACATATCGTTCACGCCAATGCTCAAACAAATGCTGGAACGATTACTGTAGACACCTCCATAAATAGACCATTTGCTCAGGTACTTCAGACACAGTTACAGTTCTCAGCGAATCTGCACAGTTAAACAAAATCTCCTTTAAGATCCCCACAAGTAGGTATCAGATGATGTCAGATCGGGAGGAATGGGATGGGTATGGGAGTCAGTAACACGCGATATGATTCGGCCTGGAAAGTTTTCCTGCAGCATTGTTGGAGATTCTTCATTTATCCTAGAGATTCTAGAGCGGCATGGCTGGTCACCACATCAGTTGACACCAATGTTCCCTTAAGCCTGCGCGGCTGCGCGGCCGCGCAGCTATCTCACAGACGCCGCGCAGCGTTTTGAGTACCGCGCCGCAAATTTCCATGTAAGTGAGTGGGCTGTAAAATTTTGCACAAAAAAAAATTGAAGCTGTAAAACTTTGCACACAACTGTATGATTTTGCACATGAACAAACAAACCTTAGAGGGAACATTGTTTGACACCACTGTCCAGTAACGTGAATGACCTTTCAAGGACATAGCCTATTGAAAAAATGACCCACTGAACATGCCAATGAAGCGTCATTGGGTGACGAGGTCAAAGAGCATTGCCGTTCTCATTCTCAGACCATTCGTGGTAAATCTCGCCAGGTGAAAGCAGCACCTACTAACAACTAGAGCAGAAGGGCGTGTTTCTCATTTATTAAAACGGTTACTGGTCCTCCAGACTTCCCCTTCTTTTGACACAGTACATGACCAGAAGAGCAACAAGAGCAACATTTTTGAACAATAGACAGCATAACTTGGTTCCTGCTTCTTTTAAATCCCTCTCGAAGTTGTTATGCCACCTTTTTTCTATCTCAGCCACCCCCGCACTTGCGTATGTGTGGAAATAATACTCAACTTTGATGACTTTGTCCCCCATTGAGAGACCCATTTCCAACGACTGCACAATACACCTTCCTTTTTACTAATGGTAGTCCGGATGAAGTTGCAGCTAGTCGTCGTCGGTAAATGCACGTAAGCATTCAAGATGAGCGAGTTTCGGTAATGTATATTTGTGTGTGCCTACACCGCTAATACATTGATGGCTTATCATACCCGGAATGTGATTAGCAACCACAATTCGTAACAACATCCTTTCATGTAGGCTTGCATTGCGTATAAAGACAAAGGAATTTACATGATAAAGAAATTCTTGCGAGATTATTAGCGCCTGGTTGTAATCTTTCTTTCTTAATGTATTTTCTGTGTACGGTATTAACATATTTACATTACTTATTCACTTCAATAATAGACGGTAATATAGAAAAGGCGGTCATCGGCAAGTAAGTAAAAACGGGTGTCGTAAATTAAGTGCAGAACTGTTTATCATCATGCTAAATGGTCAGTATGGAACAGTAAATACCTTAAACGTGTTCGGGTGTTGAATACAGGAAGAATTGGTCAAGTTTTAAGTATGAATTCTTTATAAATGATCCAAACAATTTATAGATTAAATGATGTATTAATACTGCATTAGAAAGAAGAAGAAAAAACTCGACAAATCTAACAACTATAGAATTGGGACTGAGTCCCTTTGTCTATAACATTTGACCCAATCTCAAAATTGATGGGTGGTAGTCAATAAGACATAAGTATGTGGACCGACTGATGTTCTAACGTTCACTAGTCTACTGTAAAATTATAAGTATAATCGGTGTGGCTGGTAACTAAAGCATAGCATGGATTTTTTTTCAAAATGGATCTTGATCCAGGACACAAACTAGCAACTAGATCTGCACCAGGCATCACTGTACCACCACCAAAATAGATCGTGAGCTGTGAAGTTGCTGTGTAACCAAAAAGCAATATAGCCAGAAACTCATGTCTGGTAACTTACACAGACATTTTTTCACGATAAAAATCAAATTATTTTGCAATAAGTTTAACAATTTCAGGTGACAATTTTAACTATTCTACACACGGGAATCCAACAGGATACTTTTATGTTACGGCAAAGTGCTCCTAAACTGAGAATGAAACTGAGACAACTACTACAAATATGGACCTTGAGAAAACGCAGTTTAACATTTCAACTAGTTTCCGTTCCAGCGGGCCATAAACGTGGGTGTATAAAAGAAATAACGTAAGTGCATTCTGTATAGTAGGGCATTTCTAAAGGAATGGGGTGACGCGATATGTGCCGTTTATGAAGAAAAGCTTTGCTCCGGTAAGGCCACTGAAGCCATCTAAATTTAACCGGGAAAAAAATCCTCACATTAACCCGGTTAGCGCATAACGTGACATCAAACGGTGAATGGTGTACTACTTGCTTATTACTACCATTTAGGCTAGAAAGACTATCAATGACAGAAGTCAAAGAATATTAATGATTTTTATTTGGTGACATATGTGAAATGGGTCAACCTATAGAGCTGATCAAGTTTCACAATTATACGGGAAAATGAGTTTATTGTGACTCCATATTTGAATGCCATCAGCTCATAGCTGTTTCTCCCACTCACCCCATCTTATCTCTATCGCCATGTCATCTCATTAATGTTGACCTACTCAATCTTACTCTGCTCAACTGCCGGTGGTTGTGGCTCTGAATTCACTGTACAGGTTGACAAATTGATTAGACCGCGGTTGCTGTGACCTGAATAGCACTTGCTGCTAAGATTCTAGTATCAATTTTTCAGCGTGACCAACAGTTCAACTTCGAAATGTTCAAGCGTTTAAAACAATTTTCTTAGCAGAAAAATGTGGATAACTTTTTCTTATTAGACTATTTTAACTTGAGCGTGAAATAAATTTTTAAAATGTAAAAAAAAAAACCCCACCGGTGCCCAATAGATGAGATGTGGAGCTCCCGGATCGGTGGAAATTGAAGGTCCGCTTGGATTGGCTAGATTTATACCACGCAGTGCATAATCCCAACCCCATTTCTCGGCTATAATCCAACTCGTCATTTTAATGTATACCGTAACTAAATGTTTATGTACAACATGGGGACAATGAGAGGGGTGGGTTCTTTTCAACTGATCGCCAATTTGTTTATACCTTCTAATCTAAGGTACAGCATGTTTATTTACTTTGACACGAAAACTAGTTCCTTGTCACTATTTGTGTCAAGGTTATCACGAGTCAAATGCAGTTACATTTTCGAAGCTAATCGCATATTATGAATAGAATAAATAAATTCCCAGTCGGCCTGTCCAAGCAGATAGACCCAGTGGGGTTCCGTGGCAGGGTCTAATGCCCATGATAGATGTGCATGTTAACAAATTGTCTACATAAAACACATGTTCGATAGTCCTAGGGCCATTTTCTCTAAAAATATCTCGGAACGCAATAGGTAAATAGATAAAAGTCATCTTAAAAATCTTGCTGCAGCGAACTCCGAGCGCTTGGTTGATCTGTGTAGGTAACAGCATCTCGATTATTGTGTCTTTTAATTGAGAACAAAGGCACACAGACCAACCCATCAATTAATCCTTTGTTCACACATTTCCACTCAAGGCATTATTGGTTTCATTGGCGTAAGCAGTGAGTTTGTTTTTGGTGGGTTTTTTGTTTTTGTTTTTTTAACCGGTCCTCACTAACAGTTTACATTTAGTCCGCTGAATCCTAACCTGTGGGAGATAAATAGAAAATATCTTTAACGACGTGCCTGTTGTGAGTTCGGGCTATCCGTTCCTATCTAGAACGTGTTCTACAACAAGTAAACTATTTAAACTACTGAACTTCCACTAATGTGATAGCGCGACTTATTTCATTTAATGGGTACCACCGTATACATGTGTACAACATTGTTTGTATTTTAAGATACTACATTACCACGTTATCGTGAAGTCTTTCAACAACTTTATGCATACTTTTTTAGCTACCGGGATGAGTTACTACGTGGGGAATGAGAGAGGAGAATAGAAAGGAAAGAGCGACGAGAGATTGGGAGAGAGATAGAGACAGGGGGGTAGAGAGGGGGAAGCGAGTGTCGAAGACAACAAGGCTTATTTTATTCATATAGGTAAGAACGCCAATAGGTCGTACACACAAATATTAAATACCTCGAATACATCTTTGGTTACATCAGTAGTTCTCCCCATTCGTATCTGTTGTACAACTATATTTTAAAACAATAATATAATGTCACTACTAACGTAAAATCTTTATCAACTTTTACCGATACAAGGTGGCAGACCCTATCAAAGTGGTATGGGGTCAGCGTTTGTATGTGTGTGTGGCTCATCCATCATTTTCATTAAGTCCTCCAACTGACACAAAATTGTGTGACTTCGAAAAGATTAGATAAAAGTCTGTATCTCCCTCCCTAAAAAGTGTATTTTTTGTATGTGGTGGTATTAAGAGCAGTGGCGTTGAACTATGAACTAATTTTGATAAATGGCTTAGGGAAGGAGAACATGTGGTAAACATGAAAAGATTCTCCGCCCCTGACTTAGCTATTATAAAAAAATAAAACATATTGGAAAGGCTACTAAATATTTGAAAAATTGATTCCTATTACTTAAAAAAAATATGTAAAATATATCTACAATTTCTCTCTGTGTGTTCCCAAGTGTACATTTTCAAAACCAGTCATTAACTTTTTTATAACGATTTTATAGTTAGTAGAACTGAGCCGGGTGCTGACCCGGACACCCGAAATGCCGAGTATTTAACAAAGGGAATAGACCCAGACTCGATCAATCAAACGGAACCGAGGCCGGGTGTTAAAAATATAAAATAATATTTTAAACATATTTTTTTGTTTATTGGAATATGGAAAATGAAAACTGGTACCGTGGTTTACCTACCAGCGACTAGCGGCACTGACTAATGTATCATAACTTCGCACCATGTTTGATTTGTGTCATGTTTATGGGTTAATGTTTCATGCTATTACACAGTTATTTGTGTTATCAAGCCGTCAACTATTATGCATTTGTGATCGCTAATGGCTCAGTACATGCAGTTTTCCATTTTCCCCATCCGTGGAACACATTTCTCGTTTTATAAAGTAAACTGCTGATTTGTAATGTCCCGACCCGCAGGGTATAGTCTATCTATACCTGGACACAAACTGCACCCGATTCATCCCTAATGAAAAGGGGTAGAGGGCTCAAAATGTCTACCCCCCCCCCCCATGGCACTTCAGGGCAAAGTAAGCATATTCCCGTATGAGTATGAGCTCGGCGCCTTTTAGAGGCCCCACGACGAACTATCATATTTTTCTTTAAAAACTGCTGATTTGTAATGTCCCGACCCGCAGGGTTTAGGCTATCTATACCTGGACACAAACCGCACCCGATTCACCCCTAATGAAAAGGGGTAGAGGGCTCAAAATGTCTCCCCCCCCCCCCCATGGCACTTCAGGGCAAAGTAAGCATATTGCCGTATGAGTATGAGCTCGGCGACTTTTAGAAGCCCCACGACGAACTATCCTATTTTTCTTTAATTGATCTGAGCGTACGTAATGCGTTGCATTGATGGTATCTCGTACATCTCAATACTTAACACTAACACATTATATAATTGAGTAAGATGAGAAAATAACGGGACGTTTTCTTGTGACAGTAATGATCAAATGACTTCTTAGCATCTGTGGTCTGATGACATCGAGGCAGGGCCGGCTCAAGGTACCGGCAACTCAGACAGTTGCCTGGGGCGCCATGTCCTTAGGGCGCCAACAACGATCTTCTAACATAGCAACAAGCATTGCATGGAAGAAAAATTGAAATTGCAATAAAAAGATTTACTGATCTAAGGCTAGGGGGGGAAATGTCATCGGTAGGCTAATTGTTCATACTGTCCAAATACAAGTTGGGAAACAAAATCGTTGTTAATTGTATTTTAAAAAAATAACTCATTACCTAACCCCTAGTTTTTTCCTTGCAAAAATGTTATGATTATACTCAAAAAGGGCGCCAAACATTTTAGCTTGCCCTAGGCGCCAGCAACCGGAAGGCCGGCCGTGCAGCGAGGATGACATGACATAAAAATTATGAGGTCATTTTCATTTTGAAATGTAATGATACATTTAAAGTAAGAGACAGTTGGAATCCATGGTATCAAAAAATAAATTATTTAATGATAAAATTTAAATGCACCGGTTTTAAGAATATATCTGAATATAGTACAAAAGTAGACTTAATTCAATAAATCCATTTCTGTAAAATTTTGATTTAAAAGATTTCGTACTATAACTAGGAATATGCTGCCTAAAGCCATGGCCTGGGGACAGTTAAGTGATAATTTGCGAGAGGTGGGTGGTGGGGGGTCAACTGCTAGGGCCCTCCGCAGTTATTTATCGGACACTGCTGCAAGGCCAAGGTGGTCGTTTTTAATGTCAAAGGTGGAGTCTGGACACTGTCCATGTCAATTTAATTGATTACAAGATTACGATCCATTCAGGCAAGAGCGTAACTCAAGCTGACCATGCCAACGTAACTCAGCTGACCATGTCAAAGAAGAGGTCCCACCTGCAATTATTATCTGATAGATATGTTCATGTTTCATGCAATGCAACAGTCATAAATCTTTTCAAATATGGGCAGCTAACAACCCCGAGACTGATTCCCACCCGACTCTGACCGATAAACGATGCTGCTGGGTGCCGTCCATGGCTTGACATGTCAAGAGTTCTGGGGTGGGCGGTGTGAATAATTTTTAACATTTTTTATACAACTGTTTGTTAATTAAATAAAAGTGTGTAAATTATTTTTTTAAGGTCATGATTATGTTTGCTAATATTTTTATATGAAGCGCGGTGAGCCCAGGCCTAGGCTGGGGTACTGCGCTATATAAGACCACTGTAATAATAATAATAATAATGATAATAGATTGTATGAGGAAAGAGGGACAATAGTATAAGGTATTAAATTAAAGTACTGGTTGAATGTACAGAATGCAGTGGGTGTGGGAGCGGAGCAAAAAATACAAGAAGCAATGTGCACCAACTAAAACTACCAACAAAAGTTCAATAAATATTACTTGCTCATTTATTCATGACCATGAAAATGTTAAAACCAGAGTTTTTAGTTTTTGTATCTAATGTATCATTACAGTAGAATGGGATTGAATCATCCAGACACAAACCTATCACAAATGGTTCATCCAGACAATGCTTAACAAAATTTGGTGATAAGGGAGAGAAAATAGAATTTTTTAAAAACATGCATAATATTAATCCTACAGTGCTATATACTTAGGGACGGTAATAACCAAGATATGAGACAAGCCAGTGATAACTGCTTTTGATAAAGATATGTGCCGTAGACTAAATTTGATTGTTTGCTGATTACAGCGATAAGATTTTGCAGAGACATGAAGTTAAAATAAGCCAATTTTTCTCACCTATTTGAAACTAAACTGGGGGTAATACCAGTAGAAATCCAGTACAAAGTCCTTGAGGTAGGATGGTGATGAACAACGAATGTATGCTCCATAACATCCTCTTCCTTAATTTCCCTTATTTCCATTTGAATTTTTTTAAGGGTTGCATATTTTAAAGGGGTGAGAGGAGACAAACCAGCAACCCCAAAAGTTAATTTGAATAAGACAATTTTAGAACAGGTAAAAATTTAGCGACTTGCTATCACATGGGATCCTTTAAGAATGTATTAAATGAAAGAATAAGTATAAAAAGTTCCTAATTTTTGTTCTAAAAGTACAGAAAGCTTACTCACCTTTGCCCATGGCTGGGTGTGCACTATTAACTGTTGATTTACTGAACAAGTCTGAAAGTTCTCCGTGCATTCCGTTTCATGAAGTCCAATAGATAAGGCATTTCACTTTGAGTCCATAGTAAGGTCTCCATAAATTCAAAAAGCCAAAATGAACACACTAATATCTTTAAGAAGTCAAGTCAGTGGTGACAGTATATACACAGAGCAGGAATTTTAACTGCGATAATTGTCTTTGTTGGTAAATAGACCCTAAAAGTAGCAGCAACAGAGCATGTAGAAAACCTATAACATACAGAATTTTGAATTTGTTCTTTTTCTTGATGGGTGCTGTTCGCAAAGTGACAAGGAATAATTGTACTTTGCATTTAACATTTAACTATCACTTGATATCTATAAATGACCCTATAATCAAACAAAATAAACACCAGATAATTATATAGCTGTCATAAAATTAATTCTAATCTGGATCTTTTTGAAACTATTTTTAAACTATTTAAGTATTTAATTTGTTTAAACTTTTTCATTAGTAAATGAATTTTTTTAAAGAAGCCGATACTACATTGCGGCACTTACAGTCACAAAAAAGAAGCATTTAATACAATATATATTCTGCTGTCTGGGTGCGCCGAGTAAGTTCCGGCGCAAACTTTTATATGAGGATTAGGGCCCAATGGCTAAAGAAGTGGTATCTGGTTTTTTTTTTTTAAATTAATTAATGGCAAACATTATAGGGGGTTCCCTACAATTTGGTCTTCTTTTTTATTGTCATCAAACTAAATGTTGAAACCAGCGTTCCCCAAATGGTGGTCCATGACCTGCACCAGTCTGCTACCCTTACATTGTTAGCCCACACAATATGAATATTTATGGTCAAATAAAGAAAATATAATAAATAAATCTGGCTCTGGTCCATTTTCAAAACTTAACCCCTGGTCCGTCAAAATAAAAATGTTAGGAGTTTGCAGCCCAGGCCTACTGAAATATTACACTGGGAAATGGGATCAGCGGGCCATCAAGCGTTAGCTCTTAATGCCCTCCCCAAAGCACCCCAACCCAGCCCGAAACGGGTCCCCCCCCCCCGATATCGGACCACAAGGCGGCACGTTAGGGACCTCCCCCAGGCAGGACTGACCCCACCCGCTCAATCGGGTTTACAAATGGAGGCCGTCCCTACTGTGTTTAAAGCGTCCGCAGCCGACGCTCCCAGGGAGTCGGGATCGTACATTAACTCCCTAATATCTTACCCCACCCATCCCGAGGAAGCATCGGACACCCTCTAAGAATGTTTCTACAGTGGGTTTCCACCCCGCAACTAATTTGCGAAGTAGCTGGGACGAAACAGTTGCCTAGGAGCAACTTTCTCAGGGCTGCATATTTAGAATCATCGGCTAGAGGCTTCCACCTTCACCTCTTGCCTCATATCCATTAGCCGCAACTTGTAATCATGATCCCTACCCTGTCTCTGCCTTTACTTCCATCTGTAAAATAGTCACAGCTGGTAGCCCTGTAGGTGGTACCTTTATTCCGGCAGGTACCATGCATGTCCCTAGTCTGTGTCCCTTGTCGGCCCAAGCTGAACACGCAATGGTGGTTTTGTTTTCTGGGAAATGTCGAGGGGGTCTGATGACTGACGCCTCCCAATCGGCAAGCCCCCACAGGCTTGTCAACCGGAGCCCCGGGGAAGGCCCAGGCCTACTACAATGAACTATCGCAATCTATGGACAATACATAACTTATGTTTCCTTATGTTGACTGTACTCAGAGCCTCAAAGGTCTTAATCTGACCATGCACCATCAAACAAGGAAAAATTAGAATGTAAACACATGATAATTTTTCAAAGTCAGAGTTGCAGTTTATTTATAGCAAGAATGAATGAAACCATGTCCTTTGGGCAACAAATCCCAAGTAGCTACATTAACAAAAATAATTGAAATTAATATAGAAAGATTAAAGAGATTTATTGAACTTGACTAATAATAAACTGTAATTACAATTATATGTGTAAAATTAAAATGGCTGCTTTTAAAATGAATCTGTATAAAATGGCTGCCTTTCCCCGGTCCTAACTTCTGAGTCTCATTTTATTTTAAAATCTTAGTATATTTTTAACTGAATTTGTGTGGGCCAAGGAAGGCTAAAGCCTACTTTTTATATTGTTTGGCATATTGGAGTATGATTACAGCTTTCACATAGGTCTGCATTGAGTTTGTCTTTTCACTGCATCATTTGATTGATTATCCCTTTAGTTGAAGAATTGTTTAATTCATATGCCCCCAACCCCCTTCCAATATTTCTACTTAACCGAGTCAGAAGGAAAAGCTAAATACACTGATTAGAATGTAGCCCATATTTTCAGAGTTCAGTATCTCATCATAGTGAGTAGCAAATGATGATAAATAAAACTATGCACTTGGCCGAGAATGCCACCCACCCCTTTATGGTCAAAAAATCTCCACCTTGAGCGGACCGCCCTTCTCTCCCACTTCCTAAGCCACTGCTTTCACCTTTTTATGTTTCCTTTCATATGAAGTAACTTGTGACTAAATTATTTTGTTTGTCTGAACCAAAGACTGTCTGTCAATAAAGATTCAATGTAGGTAGGCTTACTAGGGGAGAAAAACCCTGACATAATTTTTAACAGTTTGGTTCGTTTCATTGCAGTATACATCATAAGTGTCTATAAATAAAACGAAACAGTTGCTATGGGGCCCCAGGTGGGAGGGAGTGGGGGTGAAAATTCTAATTTTGATGTGGGCAAAAGTGGTGTGTCCAAAAATGTACGTGTGCAAGGGAGGGGTGTATGAAAATTTGATTTTTTTGCATAACCAATACATGGATGGCCTACTTGTCATTTCAGGATAAACTAAAATTTTAATAAATAATTAATAAATTACTAATAAACAACAGACTTAGAGACTTAGGTTACATGCTATTTGTTGTCAAACAAGATCAGAACAATTCCTTTTATGTAGAAATGTAGTTTGTTATCATTCAGCTTAGAATGAGCATTCTAAAATAAAGTCAACACTATTATCTGAATTTAATTTATAACTGTTAGTAGGCCCAGTCTATATTTATATTACATATTGACAAGTTAGATTTAAATTTATTACTTCTAAATATAATAAAATTTTTACTCAAAGTACTTATTCTACTATTGCTATCAACCTACAAAGCGCTTGTCTCATGTTGTCCAAAAGGTAGATTTATGATTAATCAAAGCACAAAATTAAATTTAAAAATAGGTTTACTTGTAGGTTCTACTGTTATTATGAAGGGGCTATTCTAGACAATCATTGCGATGAACTTCTCCCTCCACTCCTGTGTCCCAAAAACTCAAAATCAAATGAGTTTCATGGAGTATTATGACGTTTGCTGTTTCCTTAATATTAGTAATAGTAATAGGCTATTGACTTTAATTTATCATAGTGATTTGGTTAACAAATAATTAGGGAGTCTATGACTGTTTTAGCAATAATTGAGCAAGTGCATATGAATAAGCCACGTTAGCATAGTCCCTAGGCCAAGGGAACTTTTTTGTTTGATTTTGATGACTTTTTGTATATAGTTCAAAGTAATCATAGTAAATGTCTTAAATTGATAATTTAAGGCATAGGTGACCTTTTTATCATATTCAAAACCAGGTCATTTTAAAAAACTTTGTGCAATGGGTGTCCAAAAATAAATAATTATGTTTGGCACATTTCTTGGCTAAAAAAACAAGTAATTCGTTTATGTTGAGAGTAATGTTCTGTGTCATTGAGATTCTCATGAGGCATCCTTTTAAAAAAAAAATTGTATTGTTAATTTGTGAATTATATTATCTATAGGCCTATATTTTAAATTAATCATTAATGACCCCTAAGCATTTTTTTGGTCGTCTTAAACTGAAATTATACTACTAGTTTTACAACAAAGAACAGTCAATTTACACTTTACAACTCACACTGAGTTTTTGGAGATGAGTGAGCTCCCCTCATTTATTTGCGAATTGTTACTAAAATTAACTATTCTTTTTTTTTTTATTAACACGCTGATGGAATATAATTTTTAATTAATACAGGTATTTGAAAACAAGGTTGCCATCTGAGTCTGATTATATGATAAATGGATTTTGATTAATTCCTTTCAACAAAGTGTTTACAAGTGTATTCGATGAAACTGGAAGTTGGGTTTGTATTATTTTGAATATTTTTTTTTTAAAAATTTAATCTTACGATTTTCTCAGTACAGTGTGTAACTGTAACACACAAATACGTGGTTTTAGGGTTCACTTAAGGTCATAAATAATAGGTTTGAGATTACAGCACATTCAAGTTAGGGGGGACTAAATTTTGGGGTGAATCAACGTGTGAGTTAGGGATACTGACTTAGCATTCAGGTTAGGTAGAGTTGTAGATTTCATATTAGAATATTTTTTTTGCGAAACAAATATTTACTTAGACTAAATTTCATTTTTACTAATTTTTCTTTTTTTTCTTTTTAATGTGATATTTTTAACTTTTTTTACATTTGTTATTGAATTCTCTTTAACATCATCATTTTTATGGAACCCAAGTTACAAAAAAATGTCTATTTTAAAATGTTGTTCTTAAAAAAATAACCCATTCTCATCAAGTTCCTGATTTTCATTGGCCTTGGTAATTACATTAGCTAAAACAACACATTATCTCCCTTTCCCCTCCCCATTTTAGCAGACGTGTGTTTGCACCAATTTTTTTTTAACATGGTGATCATCTTTATCGACTGTCATCGCACCAAGGATGGCGATCATGTAAAAAAAAAAAGTAGTGCACAAACATGATAAATAGTGGGCATCTGAACTAACAAGGACAAACATCCAAAAAATAAGTGCTGTACTGATAAAAAAAAAACAGTACTTATAAATAAACTATAATCATAATGTTCACCTTAACTAAGCCTTAACTAAATTTCAAACTATTACTTTATGAATAAAATTAATAACTCCTATGCTATGCCCTGCCTATATTATTTAATTTTAAGTATAATATAGGCTATATGCCTATAAAATGCCTACATTTATATGCTTTTAAATCCACATAATCACACCTCTAGTCTAAAGGAAAAAACCCTCAAAATTACACTATAAATTAATCAGGATAATGAATGGCTACTATTCTGATGGGTCTATAGTCTATGGGCTATAATTATAGGCCTAACCTGTCATTAAAAAAATAAGACAACGTATGTCAGTGTTATTGAAGTTATTGTCTACTGCCTGCTACTATACTATCACAGACAAGTCTACTCTATAACTATAGTGTCTATAGGCCCTCTAAACTACTAAACTAAACTGGTCTAGTGAAGGTGTAGTTAGTAGTAGCAGCGGTAGACTCAAAAGAACAGTTAACTGTCACTTTTCATCTAGACTCTAATTAATAATATATACTTGACCTGTAAATGTAAACTATGGTAAATGACTGACAAATGTACTGTACTGAACTGTATTATTATTACATTTTGTAGTTGCAACTTCTAATCTTAAAATTCTCTATTAACTCCTAAGCTGCTCTGGTTAAGTCACTTAAATCTGATATACGTGAGACAAAGTCATACCACAACATCAGACTACCTCGACCCTTAAATAACATACAACAGTGGCCAAAGATGAAAGTGAAAATCGGTGAAATATTTTAATTCCGTACTTGTTGACTGTAATAATCACACAACACGTCTTCCTGCTAATGGCTGCCGTCGAGTCCTTGAACTTTTGAGGTCACAGATTAGGCAAAAATGTTCATTCGCTCCGCGCGGCTGTGTGCTGTGAGAGGCCGAATGCGGACTTTGCTGACATGACGAGCGGCCTGCTGTTTCCATTAAAGTGCAGGATGGATGCTGCAGTCTGTTAAACTTATCATCTGGTCCTGGATTAAAAATCTGGTCCATTTGTTTTCATTAATTTTTTTCCCGTTTTTCACAATTAACATTTATAATTAATAAACAAATTTCATCATACAATACCTTACTCTTGCCCATCGGTGTAAGAAAGTGTGTGGGGGGGGGGGGTTGCAAGGAAGAAAACGGGGTGTGTAGGGGGGGGGGGGGGGGGTGCGCTCAGGGCAGCACTATTTTCTCTGTTCATTGGGGGCAGCATTTTCGGCCAACACTACCAATAGTGGGTAGCTATGATTAGTACCAAATAGTACCGCCTGGGGCGGGCCGAGAATAATGCCACTGCACTTACCGTTACTGTTTACTCGCCCCAATATTTCTTTTTAAAAAATAATACTGAAAATTAAGCCTACAGCGCGTGCATTTTTCTTCTCACCAAATCAGAGAAGGGGGGGGGGGGAATCAATCACAATTAATAATTCTCTGTAAGTGTGTGCTCGGCGGTAAGAATGTGTTTAACAGACGCGCAACATAAAATTCCCAGAACTTAGCACTCATGGGGATTTGGGACTGTAATAAAGAGCGTTACTTTAATGAATGTGGTGTCAAGTTCCTTAAACTTATTAAGCCTACAGCGCGTGCATTTTTCTTCTCACCAAATCAGAGAAGGGGGGGGGGGGAATCAATCACAATTAATAATTCTCTGTAAGTGTGTGCTCGGCTGTAAGAATGTGTTTAACAGACGCGCAACATAAAATTCCCAGAACTTAGCACTCATTGGGATTTGGGACTGTAATAAAGAGCGTTACTTTAATGAATGTTGTGTCAAGTTACTTAAACTTTAATTGATGGAAAATTAACCCATTGCCGCCGCCACTATTTTGCGGGCTACTCCTTGCAACAACAAAAGGGATGAGTTTTTAATTTTCAATGAGTAAAAATTAAAGTTGAAGGTCATGTGTGTTTAACTTGGGGGAGAAAAATGCAGGAACAAAGGAATCACTAGACCTAGACCAGGGGTGTCAAACTCAATCGCTCGGCGGGCTAAAATCACTTGTAAGGTTGCAGGCCAAACAGGATAAACATTCAATAAGCGGAAAATTAACTTTTAAAAAAAATATTTAGATAAATGAAAACAGAAAAAAGTTTTAATAATAAAAACTTATTGGCATTCCCATTTTCGTTCTTATGCCAATTTGTCAGAGTTGGATGTTTGACACATTTCCTTGGCTAAAAAAAACAAGCAAATTCGTTTATGTTGAGAGTAATGTTCAGGGTTTTTGGGATTCTCATGATGGACTGCAGGTGTCCATCAGTGAGACGAGTCCTGTGTGATGTTTTGTAAATCTTCATCACGGAAAACAGCTGCTCACACCTATATGTGCTACCCAACATGCTAAAGGTTCGAGCCGAATGTAGACGAAGCAGGGGCATCTCATTAGGAATTAAACGAGTGAACTGTGCAGGCCCAACTGTGTCGTACTTTGCCTTTAGTATCTCATTACACTACAGCTCTAGTAGCTCCTTCTGAAAATGTACAGGTGCAGTGTCCAGGTCTATGACAAATGGATTACGAAACAGCTCGAAATTACATTTATGTGCTTCAAAAGCCCTAAAGCGCCGTGCGAACTCTGCGTAAAGTAAGCTACGTTTTTCAGCAAAGTGTTTTTCAGCATTGGGAAACACCATAGCGTTGACTTGGATATAAGTGTACGCCGGTCAAGACCTCGCGAGCCTGATATAATTGTACGGCGGGCCGGATGTGGCCCGCGGGCCTTGAGTTTGGCACATTTGCACTACACCATCTTTGGGGAAAAGACTTTAAAATTGTATGAGACGAATAACGCTACTGCCGTTTACAACTTGGTGTCTATGATAGTGTCGATGTTTAAATTTTATGTCATGCTCAGCGTGGATTACTTCCGCGATAATTTGGCTGATTCTAATTATATAGCCTACAACACCACAAGGACACGTGTATCCTTCTGGTGAACAAACTTTCCAGACACAAATAGGACTCACAATCCACCTGCGTACTCACCGTCGAATATATCCTCGGCCACCTTCGCACGCGGAGCACGAGTTAAAGGCTGTGTAGATCGAATTTTAGTTTGTTTTTTGTTTTTTAATTATAAAACGTAAGCTTTGAGAATGCTAAGGAAAAATGTGTCCACAGTTATAAAATCTGAATTTAATTTTTTTTTTATTTAGGCCAAGGGGGTGGGTAAATACTATTTTGATCAGAATACAGTTAGCGACGTCTTAAAGCAAAAGCATGGGCACACTGGCCACTGCTCCATGGCCTCACGCTTCTAGGAGACTCACTCTTTTAGGGGCATCATGCTGCACATAGTGTTAATGAATTTTGAAATATTTTGGCAATTTAATTTGATTTTAAAATCAGTAGACAGCACGTTTCCCCATTTTAACACACAATATTATCGGTACATTTCAAAATGAACATAATAAATGCGAATCACAAGTTGGATTGTTCTTGAAGGGGAATAGCTCTAGTCAACAAATTTTACCTCTCCCAGATATTAATTCGAAAATAATAAATTACACATTTTTATTTACAATCATGTCAGACTAAGTTGTTAGCCCGAGGCGGTAATCGCCCTGGCTGCGCCACTGCTCATTATTGAAATTAGTGGGGGAAAAGTATTTTATAGCACCAGTTCATTTACTATTGAATTAAATTCGCATTACATAAAGGAATTCGTAGGAAACCAATGAATAATTATTTTTAAATGTAAATTTCTAGCCAAAAAAAATATAATAAAATAAATAAAATGTTAAAAAACAACAAATAACTTAATACTTTCAAACTGAATAATTAAACATGCCATATAAACAAAGTTTTTCGTTAAATCCTTTATAAAATGTAATATCCAGAGTTGCGGGGGGTGCGGACCGTAACGGGTGACACCATCCGAGGGGCTAACACCAATTTGAAAAATTGCATATTTACAGAGCACTCACTGCTCGGTCTAACCGAATTTCATAAAGGATAACCGATCACAAGGCAATTTTCCACACACGTAAAAATCTAAATGCGTGCTTTATTAAAGTTCAAGGTTGATGCGTCAGAAATGAGATGACCCTACAATTAGATCAGAAAAAAAACCTTTTTGACCATGATTCAACGCCGATTGAAGTGTTCGGTAACTTTCGAAAGTGACAGGAAGTTATATTTATCTAAATTCTGAGAAATAAAGCTTTCCATTGTTAACAAATACGATGCTAGTCAAAATGGACCCGGACACGCATCGCTGCCATTCGCACCCGGGTCCTATTAGACTCAATAATGCTATTCGGATGTCATTTGTGGTAGTTTATTAAACTGAAGAAGTCAGTTTACAAATATTCCATTCAATTATATTTCATTTGATACTTCATTTTGTCTTACAAACACAACAATAATAGTTTAAATAGTTTTTTTAATCCCAACCTCTCACTTCTGGTACCCGTGTGCGAATAGCCACTTCGTTTTATCTTTTAATGAAATAGTTGGTTAAATTAATCTGCGGTGTAAAATTGAGTGAGCAATTAGAATATTAATATAGTTCAAGGGCGTGAAAAATGTGTGGTTGCAAGCCGGGGGGGGGGGGGGGGGGGGGGGGACTTTTTTGGGTTTTTTTAAAGGCGGTTTCTTTTTTTCATTTTTTTTCCCATTTTTTGCCCCCCCCCCCCCCCCCTGGTAGATTTTACATTTTATTAAGGATATATACCAAAAACTTTGTTTTTAGGGGTGTTTGATTTTGAAATTCTGAAAGACGATATCTATTGTTCGTAATATAGTGCTGCGAATTCTCCAGCGGTATTTGAATGAGCAATGCTAGTAACGTTTCTCTGGAACCGAAGTACTCCTATGAGACTTGCATCATATGCTTCACTCCACCTGGAGCGGTCACTGCTCGAGCGGTCATTTCCGTGGTCACTAGAACACGACTGTGCTGACCGCTGTTTGAACTTGGGCATTCATTCAATGCAGTTCACTTTGCCTGTTCGACAATGACACAGAGAAGAGAGGTTTTTTTTTTTAAAGCCCATGAACCACCCTTGACCTCACCGTTCAGCAGACAATCCCACTTCCTATTCTGGTTACACATTCAAGTCAGTGTGTAGTGCTGCACTAGTAAAAAAAAAATATTTATAAGCTAGGCCCAAGGCAGGCCTTAGCACTTTTGGCGCCCCATATAGTTCTAAATTTTGGCGCCCCTACCTCCTACAAAGTCTTAGGTCGGTTTTAACTGTGGATAATTTGAAAAGATGCTGCTGGAGAAGGCAGAATAGAGTCCAAAAATAGCAGTCTCATTCTGACAACTAAGTATAGAAAATAAAACATAATTATTATATAGATTTTATTCAGAACATTAAAAGCAAATATGTTTGAATTGAAAAAAATGCTTTATTGAAAGGAGTAGCCTACCTTTAACAAGAAATTTCAGCTTGAAGTAACTTAACAATTGTTATTATTTTTTTAGAATAAATAATTGGCATTATAACTAGTATACTATTTTTCAAGTAATTTTTCTGGCTTTTGTAGCAAACGGGCTGAAGATTGAAGACATCTCTACAATCTAGTGGATAGGAAACATCATTTTCAATAGAAAGCATAGCCAAAGATGTGAGCCTTTCCCGAGTTATAGACGTTCTTAAATATATTTCAATCAATTTTAGTTTAGACAAAACAACTTCTTCCTAACGTAAGAACTTTCAGTGGGCATTT
The DNA here is from genome assembly GCA_964033795.1 of Lymnaea stagnalis. Classification (NCBI taxonomy): domain Eukaryota; kingdom Metazoa; phylum Mollusca; class Gastropoda; family Lymnaeidae; genus Lymnaea; species Lymnaea stagnalis. The sequence continues at coordinate 2,005,525 of CAXITT010000008.1, forward strand.
CTTGTAGAAAGTAATTCTTCGCATAATACAAAGTCATCAATAATCAATGTCTGAGATATTCCCATTAGTTAGGTTTTGTGTAAATATAAAAATATGCATACATTTTCAATAACTTAAAATAATGAGTTTAACCACTTAAAAACTGTTGCTATGTTGTTTAATTTGACCGAGACGACGTTCTTTCAAAGAATTAATAGCAGTAACAACTACAACATATAAAATCTCAATACGCTAACAACTCTCGGGATGTTCAAAACTGACTTTTCTTGCGACGAACTCTAAAACTGTGTTGTAGGTTGAAAAACTGGTTCATCACTAGTTTCTACAAGTTCCTTTACTGCAATCTTCATGTCCTGAAAAACCTTTGTTGACTCTGAATATATATAAAAAAAAAGTTTCTGATTCTTTCATAAGTCTACTAACCATTAAAATCCCTTTAATAAAAATCAAATTAAAATCATTTAAAATATAAATTAAATTGACCACAATATAATGGTGTACAATTCACTCACGTACATCTTTTTCCTAGAAGAGCTTTCTTATATTAGGTTGTATGCCAATATTTAATCAGGGCCGGATTATCCATAAGGCAAGTGGGCGACATGCCAAGGTAAGGGGTCCCAGGCAGAAGGGTCACTAAGGTTGGTGTCACCCGGTGGGGCAAGCTCATGGTGTCACCCCAACCCTTCCTTTTCGCTACCCCCCCCCCAATAAAAAAAAACAATAAAAAAAACTTTAAAATAATGTGAATCGCGTAATTTTTAACCAGATATTAAAGAATCACTTTTAGTATTGTTTTTAATTTATCTAAAAAAGCAATAAAATACTTTTAAAACAGAAATCATACAATCTGAGGTAACCACGTTAGAAAATGGAACAAAATTACTATTTACTGAAACACTAATCTTAATGGTTAAAGCTTTACCTATGATCTGGTCTTCAAAAATGCAAACTTCTCAAACACATTACCACAGTTAGCATTCTTCACCTTACCACTTTATACTGACAAAATCGCAAGACCAGAAAGAGTGGACTGTTTCATATGAGATCGCGAATACTCCGAATAGCTCTTTATAAAATAATTTGTTTAATACTCCTCTTGCATGCAGCCACGGGAACACATATCGTCAGTATAATTGTAGGCTTAATGAGAGGAGTGGAAGAGATTCAAGCAAGTCCCATTCAGTTTATGGATGTTAAAACTTCAAAAATTGACCAAACTCTAATTACGTCACCCAGGCCGGAGACCCTTGGACAAACAAGTTTGAACATATACAGACAATGACAAACTCTTATACTTATATAGATCTTGTTTCTGGTTCATCCTGCTTCTTTGTCGAAACCACCCCCCCCCCAATCCTCATGTTTTATATTAAAATTAATGGGTGGGGGTCTTAGCAACACCAGAGGCCCTGGGCAATGCAATGCACTGGGGCCTCAAAACAACCCAACCCACCAGGACCGGGCAAAGGGGGAAAATGTAAAATAAATATAAACGTTCAATAAATTTCAAAACAGATTGATTTAATTTATTGATACCAAAAAAGAAAAATCAATAAAAAATAGTTCTAAACAATTATCAGAAATAAGCTATAAATAATTGCAGATGGTGATAAATTATCATTATAGTCCAGGGTCTCACACTCAAATCATCCGGGGCCGCAGAAGGTATAGTCTGAGTGACATTGGGCCGCATCAAGTATTCCACACAAAAAAGGCGATTACAAAGTAAATAAAGTACAACTGTTACAATCAGCTCAACCTTTATTAAAAACAAATAAAGATTTTAAGGGTTCTCAAGAATTGGCTTCGCTTTCTTCCTCCTGCTCATTGTTGCCAGAGACCTGGCAGCGCTTCTTCTTACACAGCTGAGCAACACTAGGCTTGAGGGAGGAAGAAACTGAGACCCTCAGTATAGCTTGAAGATGCTCATCAATAATTTTGGCCCTGAATTTTGACTTGTTTAAGTTCATAGACGAAAAGAGCTTTTTACACAGATAGGTACTCCCAAAAAGGCTCATGATCCGCTTGAACAACCTGGAAACATCAGGGAAGGTGGAGGGCAATCCTCTCATAAATTATCCATGATTGTCTGTTTTTCCATTCACCTCCTTGAACTTAGAATTGCACTGAAGATCAATTAGCTCCATTTGAAGCGCAAGTAGGGGGTGGGTGGTGCATCTTCCAAATTGAAGGAGAAATGGTCAGCAAAAAGTTGAAAAGTGGCTCTGTCTGTTTTGAAGTCTAAAAACATGTGATCAAATTCTTCCTGTAGCTTTGCAATGGCATCAGTATGCTTACTACTACGTTACTTCTGAATGATGTGCCAGAGTCCATGAGTACTTTGCATGTTGGGAAATGGCAGCGGTTTCTCTAAGAATCATAAGACAAGCGATGTGCAGAATGCCCTGACGTTGTCGCAGGCAACACTGACAAGCCGCCCCTGGCCTTGTGACTTCTTGTTGAGTACATTCAGCTCCTGTGTAATGTCACCAAGAAAAGCCAAGTCAATTTAGTAAAGGAACAGCCATGCCATCCTTCTCCATGAAGGCTAAAATGTGTTCAAACTGTAGGCAGGGGCAGGCAATATTTATGAATTATTGATGTGATGGACATATGCTATTGCAAGGAGAGTGAACTTTGATTTTTTTTTTATCGAAGAAAAGGCCTTTTTGACTAGCCTTATTTTTAAAGGGATCAAGCTGACAGGCTCGGAACTTCGCTCACTTGTAAACACTAGCGGCAATTTTAATAGGGATTCTTTGATACTTTGTCAGATTGCTACTATTTACACAATTATGGTTGTACATTACCCACTAACTGACTTTTTAAACTTTTCTCAAAACCACACTTTGGCCGCCATGTTTGTCTCATAAAATGCTATAAAATAAAAACTTTTAGTCCGATTTTTACAACGGTTTTTACCATTATAATCAACGTCCAAATCTATACAAACATAATAAAATCAGAATTTGACTAGTCGGTGAGATTCGACTAAAGCCGTCGCGGAGGGTCACGTTATAGATATGAGAATAGGGAAAACGCGCGGGCCGCATTAACACTAAATTTTGCTGTCATGTAGCGGGCCGCAAAATATCGTCTTGCGAGCCGCAAATGGCCCGCGAGTTTGAGACCCCTGTTGTAGACAGATAGATAAATGAATTGTTTCAAGTACAATGTAATCAGCACAACCATTGGCGTAATTTTTTTTTTTTTTGCAGAGCATTTTTCTATAAGTGGTTTAAAGTCAATGGTCATAAGGATGTTATTTTCCAACCACATGAGTGAAAGCCAGGACAAACTTTTTTTTGAACCCATTGTACTGCCTAGCTGATTCTTTATGAGCTTCAGTCTTGAAAATGAACGTTTATCTGTACAGTTGGTTATCATCATATACTTGAAGACTCCGAGTGCAATTACAACAGTACGAAAAACAGATTTCAAGTTGTCTGTAATCATTTGTTGGAACAACGCAACGAGTCTCACAATTTTCACCATTTATAGAACCAGATAGTTCTTTCTTGGACAAAGATGGTATGAACTTCACCATTCCACAGGGCACGTTTGCACAAATTCAGTGATAGTTCGTTCTTCTTCAGCTCCACTTTGTAGTTTGTCTGAGCTTGAAAAGTTGCAGTCAAGATCCTGACCTACAGCGAATCCAGTACTCGACTGTACCGGAACAAGTATTCTTCATATTCCACTGACCGGAATCTGTGTCTTGAATATTACTCATGTTTTCCGACACAGCTTTGCGCAATTTCCCCAGCAGGTAATGGTATGCCTGGATACAACAGTGGATGTAGATGACGCCACTGTATTTTGAGTACCGGTAACTGCTAGTGCTATTTCGCTTAGGTTTCACCAAGCTGTTCATTTTGCAAGTTTAACCGCTTTCCTAGTTTTCTCTGCAGCTCTTTTCTCTTCTGTGCTCCACAAATACAAAGTTTCATATCCGCCTAGGGTTATACACATAGAAACATATTAATGTATTATAAATATGTATGTTGTAATGGAAAATCCGCTCGAATGATCAATATTAAAAATAAGCGTCCATCTTGGGGGGTGGGTGGGGGGATTGGTCTGTCCTTTCCAACTCACAAATGCCCCGCTAAAAACGAACATTGGGAAATGATTATGGTGCAATTAATAAAATCGATCTCTATGTTTGAGCTATTTAAGAAGAACATCACCTTGGTCTTAAACAGGGAGTATAAATTATGCCTAAATTTTTTTTGCCTTTAGCTCAGATCCACAGTGACATCTTACTCTAACATGATTGTAAACAATATGTGAAACATGATGCCTCTAGAAGCGTTAGTCTCCTAGAAGCTTGAGGCCCTGGGCAAGTACCCAAGCCTTAAGACGGCACTGGGGGCGAGGGGAGCAGTATTAACGCTGGTTTAAAGAAGATTGAATTCACACTTTCCTGCCGTTTTAGGCCTTAAGATTCACAAATGTAGGATAAAACTAACAAAACTTTGGTGTGCATTTGGTGCGTATGCGCTCGTCAGGGGAAGCAACGAATAAGAGTTCAGCACGGTTAGCAATGACAGCAGGGCGGACAATATCCACTCTGGATTTACTATTATGGATTGCAATATTATTTCTACGGAATGTGCAGAAAGATGCACTGGTAAGGCCATGTAAGGAGAATGGAGAAGGGCCGTATTCCAAAGGATCTGATGTATGGAGAGTTGGCAGAAGGGGCACGATTTATTGGACGGTCACGAATTAAGGACGTTTGCAAAAGGAGCATGAAAGAAGCCAGCATAGAAATCAACGAAGGAGAGATCATTGCTGAGCACCGTTCCTGTTGGCGAACAGCAGTTTATGAATGTGTGAAAAGGCCCAGCAGATGCGCGAAAAGAAGCCCTCGCAACAAAGAGAGCATTACAATTACAGACAGCCAAACTAAACGAGTCAAGGATCTCCTGCGAGAAATGCAAGACTTGACTGTCATTTCAGGATATGTAGGCACACATAATAACAAGTATACAGTAATACCTCGCTAATTTGCATCCTCACTCCTTCGCGGGTTTTCTTCTATACGTTTTCTGGGATTTTTTCGCTATTTCACGATATATCGTGTATTTTATAATTTAATTATTTTTACGGTAAAATAAACATTTTCTAGCCTCCGTACGGACATCTTAAAGCACATCATCAGCACTAAGTAGTATCATATAAATCCTACTTAGCAGTTTATAGCAAATTGCGCAGGGGTCTCAGAATGTAACCCTTAAGATATTTGAGGTATTACTGTATAGGCCTATATTTAATGATATTGTATTTTAAACAGAATTTCCTTTTGCTTTTCAACAATATTTCAGACACTGGCACACACTGTAGTAGTAGAAAATTTTAAAAAAAAAATAAAAAAATGAAAGCTAGGCAATGAAAACAACCAGCGAAGTCATCTCCCTTGCCAGCATTTATTTTGAATTATTCATAAAGCTCAGCCTTTTTATGGACAGGAAGTGAAGAAGAATATAATTTTGCTGTTGTGTTGGTACCATCAATATCAATGTTTTTTTGTTGTTTTTTTTTATACAAGAGAGTTAAGTGGTATCGTGGTATCTTGTTACATGGCGGGGAGCGACGTTTGCTGGTACCGGTATTGTTATACCGTAATAAACTAGACTTTAGAATTTGTTGAAGTTTGGTCTAGAGTTGTGGGTAATGAGGTCAACATCATATAATTGGTTCATCTAGGAATGCGGATGATAACGTCAACAGCCTAGCGATATAATTATAATTAGGTCAACATATATTTGGTCTAGCTAGGGTATGGGTAATGTGGTCAGCATCATATAGTTGGTCTAGCTAGGAATGCGGATGATGACGTCAACAGCCTACAGCAGGTCCAGCTAGTGATGTAGGTAATGAGGTCAACATCATATATTTGGCCCAGCTAGGGATATCGGTAATGAGGTCAACAACATATAGAGTTGCAAACACTATTTAAAAGAAACAAACGTGCACTCAAATCAAAACTAAAAAATATTGATCCTTTCTTTAATTTTGTGCAATGCAACTACTTTTCCTATTCACTGGTCATGGAAAAGCCCAGCCAGAGTGAATTTACCCTAACAATAATTATACACTTTTAAATGGGGCTGCTAATAAAAAAGACTTGAATCCAATGTAAGTAATGCACTCCAACTTCTGGCTTGACGTAAGCAACCTGAAACATTCCTTGGAGTCAGTCTCAGAACCCTGATATTCAAAGAAACTTAATACCAATCATCATGATCAAAAATACTTTTAAAAAATAACAACAAAATATATGGCAGGCAGTTATAGTGGCTGGCAGTTAGCACAAGGCAACAACAGATGTATAGGGTACAATAATTATAAGTTCAAGAAAAACCTGTGATAGAAGGTGATCTTAATAATTAATAATAGTGGTGTAGCAATAAGGACTGCCAAATGGCTTCCCAGTTTTTGAAATGTCTCATTCTCAGTGTGTAATCAGTGAAGTGACATAGGATGCGGGGGAAAATGTTGAGACAAATGTCATGCTGTATATTACTAAGAGTTATCAAAATTCTTTTGTTCCCCTGTCTGTACGAATTTATCAGCGTGTTCCCTGAGCTGTTACCCATTCTAATTGATCACTAATTAAGTCATTATTGTCACTAAAGGAGTTCATTGACGGCTGATTTCTATGGTAGAGAAGTACTTTAGACGTCTTGTATTTAAATTGTTAAAATTTTGTCTTAGTTAAAATATGTAATTATTTACGTGCCGAAAATAGACGTGTACAATGTAATAAAAAATTCCATTATTTGTTTCCATAAAGAATTTTATCTTTACTTATCTTCTCTTAAATCTGGGCAATGAATGCTATTGACCTGTCAATTAAAAGGTTCAAAATGTCCATTTAATTTAACTATCATAACTCTCAATACTAAAGCGTACAACATAAACATCTAGACATGATTTCTAAATAAAAATTAATATTGAGCAGGAAGAGAAAATATTTTTTTTTACCAATTAAAAACGAAATTGTTTGAAATTAGAATGTGTAAGTTACATAAGAATGATATGATTTTTAAAGTGACTAGACAGAGTGACAAGAGCACTCATAGACTATTTCATACAATGTAATAGAAATATAAAAGGCATATTTTAATATAATACATTATTTTAAAATGATATAATAAAATATGTACTAATTAAAAAATTTTTTTTTAGAAATTATATTTAGTTATGGTATAAAAAAACACCATACTGAAAGAAGTAGCGCTTAAGAAATGAACATTTGAACAAAAAGTAAAATTAACTGATAAATAATTTTAAAAGCTTCAAATGGGTTGAATTTTTAAAAATACAAAAATTATTTATCCTCATAAAATAATTCTTTAACATGAAAGTCATTAACAAATCAACAAGCCAAAATAAATGACAAAAACACACTTAAATTCTTATACAAGTAGTTTGTGAAAAAAATAAGTTGATTCTGTAAACATACCAAATTTGTTTCGATTTGAACAAATAAAAGAAATATTGTTAATATTTAAATTTAAAGTACTAAAAAAAATATTTAGATTAGAATGGCAAGTCACCCAAAGGCTTGCACATAAGCAGATGTCAAATTATTATATTTTTTCAACAATTAATTTTTACATATGATCATTCAGTAAATATAAAAATCAGGAAATTCAAAACAGAGAGTCAAATGAAAGCACTGATGGAAAAGAACTTTAATTTTAAACATAAACATTTTTCAATGGAAAAATATTTTGATTTTAAATATAAACATTTTTCAAAGAAATAAATATAAGGTGAAAATATGTACCCGTAACATATTTATATATTGAAACAAAATGAGTAAAAAATAAAATGAAAGCAATATGAATGTTAGAAAACAAAGCAGTAACAATAACCAAAAATTTAAAGGAAAAAAACAAAAAAAACCAAATAGAACTGAAAACTTTTCTCTTCTGACTGTTTATTGAGGCATTTAACCAACCCCAAAAAATCTGAATCTGGCATCTTTAGTAAAAACAGATCATTAATGTAATTCACAGCTAAAGAATACTTCTGCTATTTAAGGCTACGTTGTTAAAGAAATAATAATTTCAGTACAGTACAGAGCAATTGAAATCATGTAAAATACATTATTTGACAGGATCTCAGACTTGTAACCTTAAGCCCTACATGCACAACCCCTCACCCCAACATTTTCGCATGCCCAGCAAATTGATTTCTTTTAAGATTGGTATTAAAAGACAACACTTTACTTTATAATGACATTAGTAAGTGTGTTGCAGCCCTTGGGAAATCACATTATCTTTATGTGGCCTTATGGTGTTAAGTTTGAGATCCCTGGCTTAAGTTATTAACCAGGAATGTATGTTACTGTATTACTGTTAAAGTTCTGAGAATAATTATAATATATATATATATATATACATATAGATAGATAGATAGATGTAAGTACAGTAAAAGATACTTAAATATGGGTATCTTGATAATGCAGACTTTACTAAAGTGTTCTTATTGAAACATAAGAATATTAATATAGTAAAACTACAAATTTTGCCCTAAGCTTGATGTGCAAAACCAAAAAACCCATAGAAACTTCATCTGACCTGTTCATAACAACAAAATTGCTGTTTTTACGCTGGATCAACTTAATTTATAATTCTTCAAAAAGTTTTAATATGGGGCAAAAACTGAAAGTTAAAATAATTATATATTATGTTGAAAACTCACTGGCATAACTAGGGTGGTGGACAAATGGGATGACTGCCACTGGTGCCACCTGGGGGTGGGGGTGGTAATACAAATTTTTGTTAAATATCAAAAATATTTTTTTAGATATTAATTTGTAGTAAAGAACTAATTAGATTTCATTATGTTATCTTTTGGAACATGTGTGATTTTGGTTCCAAATGTTCCTTTCATTAACCTAGCAAACATTATAATTTATAATAAATATGATGTTTTCAAAATGTCACAATAAAGTAACCAAAATCATTATATAAAATCTATTTTTAAATTTAGAAATGAACAGTGCTTTAGTTAAATTTGAGAACAATGTTCAAAATCTTTAATAGTCAAATTTAATAAGTTGCTCTCAGGTCTTATAGCCATGATTCCATTAAAACTTTTCCCACCACAATATCATCTAACACAGAGATTCAACTGAATATCTTATAATTAATATAATGGATCTAGAATGGAAAAAACTAATGACAAAAACACATAGAAGTTAAAAGCTTTACTCAAAGATTAAGAAAGAAATTACCTTTCAATTTCAATTATTTAATTTTCCTTTATACATAAGTTTCCACAAAACTGAGCATATTAGTTTTGCTACTGGAAAATTTAAATCGCTACATAGTAGCACAAATGTGGAATGCATATTCTTAAACAAGACTTCATTTTGAGGATAACAATATATTTTCCCTCCAACCAATAGTAAAAATAACAATTTTACAGGGTACTGTAGTGAAATTTCAAATAAGTTAGTTACCATCCTCCATTCCAAGCTTTCTTAACAACACTTTCCGTTGAGCTTTTACAAGCCCTACACACTCTGCCAAGAGCTCTTATACTTATATGAACAATAAGTACACATTAGGACCTTAGAATCCTAGCCCCACGCCTTATGACAGCAATGAAACTACCCCTACGATGCATTTTGTTTGTTGTGTAACAATCATGTATGTAATCCAACTTCACAATTTAAAATTTTAAAAATGAATTTTAAAGGTAAAATAATCTGATCACACATTAATTTTTACAGAATACACTCCTTAATCTCAATTTTAATCACATTAAACGCTTCATAAAGAACCCCAAAAGCACCAAGAGCTTTTTTTTACAATGACATATTTGACCCCTGAATATTGGTGGTAAAAGCAATTGGCATATTTTTGGAAGGATATTTTTCTTTTCTATTTAACACAAAAAAAAAACACACTATGTTTTTAGACTTCTTTTGCTCTTAAATATTACCTAAAGTTATAAGTAAATCTACACACACATATATATATATATATATATATATCTATATTCAAAAGCAATTCATATACAGTATTTTAATAAAAACGTTTAAAAACTATACAGCATATGGTTCACCCTCACATTGGCTACTTGTCACCATTGTTCCATAGACCACTCTTTCATTAGAATTTATTTGTGATACCATATTTGTTCCAAATGCTATTTTTTCATTACAACTTTGTGAGACAGGGTTGCTGGTTACATTTTGTTCTGGTCTGACTGCTTTGTTTTTACCTAAGCCTTCAAAGCTGAAGACATCTATGTAATAAGTAGCTCCATTATAAATGGCTACAATTATGGAAAAAACTACAACTACGCAGTGAGGGATGAAGAAGTTGTACCAAACTGGGGTGAAGAGCAGCATGATGAGAACAAGTGTAAGACCCCAGGCCACATATAATTGTACACGAAATCTGAAAGATGCAACCCAAAAATGATATTAGATAAAGATCCCCGAGACCAACAGTTAACAAAAATATATAAAACAGTTGAACTGGCAAATAAATTTATTAAACACATTAAAATTATGTAGCAATTTACATGAGGATTTTGTAATAATCAAAATGAAGAGTAAAAAAACTAACCAGGTTATACTTCTTTAAACATACCTAGGACCAAACAGGTTACACATTCGAAATATAAGAGATGATTCCTTGCTGGTTAGATATCTATACATGGTCAAATACTCTTCATTTGGTTTGAGAACACAGTTAACCAGAAATATGTACAGCACCTAATAAATGAGATTTCGAAACTATTTAAACCTTTGATTTTTTATGACAACTTGAAAAACTTTAAAAAATTAACTTTACTTATTTCAAAGCTTAAAATCTAGGGTATATTTTTAAAAATTCCTAAAATACAAGGTAGATTTAATGACTGAATGCCCCCTGCTCTCTTTAAATGTCCAAGTAACTCTAAGGCATATTACTCACCTGGTGACACACTACAAAAACAAATGGAATAAAAACTAGCCAGAAGAATGAAAATCCAACTTCATATTGTGCAAAAGGTTTATACCAATGTTCTGATGTTTCATCAGGATACCATCTGATTCTGGTGATGGAATAGAATAATTTTACTGGAGTTTCAAAATGAAAAGAACATTTTTTAATGTGCCAAGCAAGCAGATGAATAAAAAATTTTTAATATTCACAACAAACCTTATTTTGATCTTTAAAATTTTCTGTATTATCATTATCATCTTTACCAAACTGGAATACACACCAGCTCCGTAAATTCATTTAAGAAAGAAATAACTCTTATAATTTTATAGATCAATGTAAAAAAATTAAATCTCTCTGAAATCTTTGTCATTTTAGTTTTAATATAAAAATTTAAAAGAATTGTGTTTCATATCTTATGATGCTAAAAGATTCTCTTTTTTTTTGTGTGTGTGAACCTGATAGTTTGCAATTAACTATCTTAAGTGGACTATTGGTGTATATTTTCTTAAACACTTTTCCACAAGTCAAAAATTGAATGCATTCCTGCCTGTAATATAAAACCTCATATATGCTGACAGCTAGTCCCATAAACATACATGATACATGTTTTGAAATTTTTTACAAAGAAAGAAAGAAAATATAAAAATGTATCATTAATTTTTTTTAAATTAGTGATAAGAAATTAGTGAAGCTAAATGATCATGATTTGAAGAAGAATATATATAAATTGAAAAATAACCTTTCACATATGAAATCTGAAGTGATTATCAGTACAATAATTTTTAAGACATCATTAGCCTCAATATTAGGATCATCAATATTAATTACTGTATCAATTTCAATTGATTGAAGTTTCATCTGTTTGTTTATATTTATATAACCCAATATTGTTAAGAGACTTCTCAAGAGCCTGGAAAGCTATCCTGAACTTCTTCTAGCTCTTGGAACTTTGTAAAAATGGAAGATCAAAACATTCAGATTTCTTCATAAATGAAAGTGACGTTCTTGCAAGATTAGCAGCAATCTTTAGCAGTTGCGTTATATGGGAATTAAGTTGCAATAATTGTGCATAAGGCGGTACACAGTTTCTCAGGGACGTTGGGAGGGCTCTGAAAAAAAAATTATGAAGAACTGGGTTGAGGAAAGAAATTTAAATAAACACACACAAAAAAATACTGTATTTATTGGCAAATAACACGCACCTCAATTTAAGAAGGAATTTGAGGAAAAAAAAACTAAACATTATATTGGCGTACAACACGCACACATTATTTGCCCCCTATTTTCAGGGAGAAAAAGTGCGTGTTATACGCCAATAAATACGGTACTTTCACAAACAGGCAAGCTTACACAAACGACAAGAGACATGGTAATAGATGGATATACAAAGAGGTCACTTTGTCTAAGCTATGAAAAACTAGAGAGTTCCGAAACACAAGTAGAGCCCAAATTAGAGGTCCATTAGCCACAGCATAGCCAACAACTAATGCCTCCTTATTATCTGGTGCAAGCCTGCATAGAGACAAAAAAAATTTATGATTAGGACCAAAACCATAAAGTACAATTAACTAAATATTCCTAGAAATATTAATACCTGTGCTCTTTTGTTGATATTTTTAGTGATCAAACAGTAGGCTGATAGGACTTATAAGGCTACATTGATCATTTGGCTCAACCCTCATCCTCCTTAACTTTACACAATGACAGTGATTAATGCTATCTCAATCATTGTATACCTAATTTTTCTTTGGTCATCAGTTATTGCATTTCTTCAAAAGAATTATAGCTTTTCAAGCTATTTCCTATGTGGCATGACCCAAAACTTACAATCAAAGGAGTGAAGAAAATTTTAGTAAGCCAAATCAGTTAATTTAAAAAAAAAAAAAAGAACTACAAAAACAGCTTTTAAAAATAAAAAAATAAATGACTCTGGTAATAGAATCCCTTTTACAGTATTTGAAATCAGGCAGTTTAATTTTGTTGATAAAAATATAACCAATGAGGTTGCAGAATTCAAAATGTTCCAGACATTATTTAGTCTGAGAATTTTATAAAACTTAAACAAAGATCTTTGACATCAAAGTCTCTAATCATACACACAGCCCTTGTTTAATGATTTTGATTGGACGGGGGGGGGGGGGGGGGGGGGGGGGGGGGGGGGGATGATATTATATTTAATATGTGGGTCCTGAGGTCCATATTTAATTTCTTTACATTAATCTTATACAACAATTTTTAAGCCAAACTTTTGTAAGCCATCTGTTGCAACTTAATTTTGCTGTATTTATAATACAACGCATAGTTATGCATTTTGTTCATAAATTATAGAAATGTATAAAGGAGGCTTGCTTTTTTAACAGTGCTACTATAATTTCATCTCTCATACAATTTGCAAAGTCATTTATAAAATTAATTTATACATTGTTTCTAAATACACCATTATTAAAATATCATCTTTAATATATATATATATATATCTGAAAGACTTACCAGATGTAAAGGAACCAGTAGGTATTGGCAAAATAGCAGAAATCCAACAGAAAATACTGATATTTCATCTTCCTGCAAAAGAATCTGTCAATCAGTCAGCAGGCACAGTATATATTTTGCTTAGGATAAAATGTTTATAATGAATTATAGGTCTTTGAATTAAAAAGACAGAAAACTAATCTCAACTTTAAGAACTTTTAGAGCTTTAGTAACTTCTCTACTCACCAGTACATTATAAGCCTTAGTATTAACAAAAAAGGTGTTGTTATAGAATAATAGTAGGGTAAAATCCACTTGACAGTGAGCACGAAGTGAGATATTGCTACAATTGCAACCACTGTCAACACATATACCAGTTTGCTTTGCAGGCGGTGATTTTTCAGCACCTGTTTTATTTTGAAAACAATTTTTTTTTCCTTCAAAATATCCTAATTATAATTAATAACTTAACAGGTAACTAACTCTTTTACTAACAATAAAACTGTTCATAACAATTTTTGTATAACTTTACTCATTATGAACTAGGGGTTGCAAAACCGGTCCCTTTTATCAAAACCGGTATTTTTGATATTGAAGTTTACGAATACCAGAACCCCAGTATTTTCTATATTGTCAATGTTTAGGGAATTTAGTGTCGAGATTAGAGGTGATGATTTATTAATGAAATAAAAACAATAAAAAAGAAATAGCATTTCGATTTTTAACAATAACACAAATGTCTAACTTCAGACATTATCAAAAATTAATTTTTGTAGTTTTAATCTTATTCAAATAATGAGATCGTAAAAATGAAAATGTGTCTAATGTTTGATCACTTAATTTTGAGCGCAAATGGTAACAAAAGTAACCAGATGATGTGAACTTCCGCTCAGACTCCACAATACCACACTGATGTCTTTTTTTCTGATAGTTTCATATGCTTTTCATATTTTGGTTTATTTTATTCAGTGTCCCCCATTTCTTTCTATCAACATGAAAGGAAAATAGATCACTAACAAAAATGTATTTATTAAATCTATTTGATTTGACGTGTACAACTTTTTGAAAAAAATGTTTAAATTTTCATGTAAATGTTTGGCTAAGTATGGTACAGACAAACGGGGACATTCATTCATGAAAATGTTTGGCTAGGTAAGGTACAGACAAGCTGGGACATTCAGTCATGTAAATGTTTGGCTAGGTATGGTACAGACAAACGGGGACATTAAGTCATGTAAATGTTTGGCTAGGTACGGTACAGACAAACTGGGACATTCAGCCTGGGATAAAATAGCTCGAAAATCAATTATGAGGTGAATGTGAATTATTAATATTGTTTTCACAAAATAGTAGTAAAATAATTTTTCTATGTCTTAAACTTAAGGTATTTATTATCAAAATACGGATTTACTCATAATTTTAAATATGTAGATACTTTGGCATAAGTAAATGAAATCAAGAAATCAAACATTTTTGTTATTAAAACCCAGTGATTCGAATGCAGCGTGTTAATATTTCCATATATTTCATGTTACAAACAAATTTTTAATGTAAGTCAACATTCTATCTTCATTGGAGTATGCCAATACTATTTGTTAATAATATAAAAACATTTACTTTCCAATCATGTACCATCACGTCTCCACTTACACACTACACACGCACGTTGTAAAAACAAAACTAATCACAACGCTGTGATAGTTGACAAATGAAGAGTACACGGATTTAGCCTGGCGGTCAGCTCTCTTTGAACTTGATACACGTGGTTTGAGGGCATCGCACTTTGCACACCACATAAATTATTGATTTGTCTTGCTTTAACTACGACATGGAAACTAAGAACCGTGATACATATTTTTTGAAAATGAAATCCCTGGATTATCGAAAATCTCGGTTTTCATAAATCCAATCCCGTTTTTTCGATCATCGTCCGGTATTTTCGAGAGTCGGGATCCCGGATTGCAACCCCTATTATGAACCCAGACTCCAACCTGCATGACAGTTAATTGAAAATCTATATTCGCATATTAATAAATTTAAAACTTAATCCTTTTTTGTAATACAAGTTAAAGGACAACTCACCTTAAAAAATGCTTTGACATCAGGTTCCTCTCTACTAGTTGGTTCAACTGTGATCTGTGTGACAGTATCATATAGGTCATGGATATGCTTTAAAGAAGACCTTTGCCAGGGTACTCCTTTGGTTGGTGAACAATCTCTTTAAGGAAATAGAGTGAAAACAGATAATAATATTATTTAAATAGACTTGCTGTTAAGTTTAGTGCAGCAAGTGAAATGTAGAAAGATTTTTAAAAAAGTAAGATATTATTCGTTCATAGTTAGCCTAAGATAATGAATTTTTAAAAGAAATACATTTTTATTTGTAAAATATAATAAATAGACCCAGCAGCAAATTGAGAAGGAAATAGAAACTGAGAAAAAAAAAAGTCAAAAGAAAATAATTTCATAAGTAATGTCTAAGACACATTTCTCATTCAATGCAAGATTGTCATTGTGGTTTACAAGTTAACTTTATGGAAATGGTGTTAGTGAGCTGTTAAGCCAAAGCTCTTAATATCGGCCCACAAAGCGGCACCTACGAGATCTCCTCCTGTTAGGACAGCCCCTCGTAAAACTCATACAAAAGTAAGATTATTTATTAGTTCTAAATATCTTATAAAAATTAACGAAAAGTTATCACAGCCTTAAAAAAATGTATTAAGTTTTCTTACTTCACATCACTGACTGACTTCTGAGGAGCTGAGCTGTTATCAAAAACATCTCTCACTCCAGCATCAACACCATTTTGTTGCTGCATCAGAGGAAAGCCATCCCCTTGACCAGTGAACTCTGAAGTCAAAAGCAAAAATAATTTTTTTTTAAAAAAGTCAAATTATCCTCAATATTTTATTTCAAAGGTTGAATTATCACAATTTGAACAATTACCCTACCACAGACATTGACAATAAATACCTCAAATAAAATTTAATTATAAAATTTCTTGAAACTAAAGGTAACTAAAAATATAATTGCATTGATTCGAATCATAAAACTCAAAATGAAAAATAAAACAAAAACAATTTGTTCTATAACAGCTGCTCTCAAAAAGGTTCGAAAAAGCTCCTTTGGGAAATGAGTTGCCCAAGGCAGACACAGCAGGAAAAGCTATCTAGATAGCGATATGGGACATCCATAATATAGCAATAATAAGGGGAAACAAAAATATTTTTAAAAAGTTTATGTGGTGTTGACAGGGTTGAGTAAGATTTTCAGTAACGAAGTGATGATAGTCACCTATGAAAAGTATGGGATTCATCCTGCTAGCATTAGTTTATTTCTCATAAATTTCAAACATACACAGATGACAAATAGAGAAATATTTATTTGACCCGTACCTACCAAGACTTGGTGTATCAAAATATTTTCAAATGCATTTGTGGCAACATCATTTACAATAAAAAAAAATTCCTTGTCTAAATTATTATAAAATTATTTTTTTACAATTTAAAAATTTTTGCTGGATAGAGATAACTTGCTTCAAAGTCCAGATAGAATTGTTAAATTATTTACTGAATAAAAAAGATTTGGGATTTCTATGCTTTAAAACTATTTTAAAAAATCTGCTGAACCATAAACAAATTTCAATAATGTGTAATAAAAATATGTATGTATAATGTATAGTAACTAACTTAAATCGTGAGAAAGTAATTTTATTAGGGTATCAACTAAAGGTCATCATTCAGACCCAGTGGCGATTTGGGCATGAATTAAAGGTGAAGTAATAAAGTTATTTGTAGTTAATGCAATACAAATGTCCTTATGAAGCAAGTTCTGTTAAGTTGAATTTAAAACCCAACATACTGATTTTTGTAGACTCTGAAGGTGATTGATTCTGATCCTTATTAACTGGAAATTCTGGTGTTACTGTGGCCTGCAGAAGTATTATAAAAAATATAAATACATTTTTTTGTTGCTTCCAATATCAAATACAATTGAGCTGTAAAGCTTACTTTGAATAATGGAGAAAAAAGGAATTTATTTATGAATGCCAGAGAATTCTAGCTTGTGCCAGTTAAATATTATCAAAGGCATACTGATTTCCAGACATCAACAAAACTATGTTTTTAATTTAGTCCTCTTTGGCAATGTACAATTGTCATTCTTCAGCATAGTTGAACTGGTTCAAATAATGCATAGCAATTGGTTTCAGTGGTGTCATCTAAATTTTCAAAATTTTATCCAAAAAATGAATGTATGAAGTACTAGTGTAAGCAAATCGGCAATAAGGCTGATATTTTTTTAAAATTCAGAATTTTAAAAATAATTATCCTGTAAGTAAAAGACTTAAAAATAAGAAACCTACAGTATAATGTATAAGACAGATACTCTGCGGATCTAACCAAACTGCATATTACTTTTAAAAAATATATAAATAGACTGTGACTTTGAAAGAAATATGTTCCTCATCTTTTCTAGCGAGTATCCTTCTGTAAATATCAATTAACAAGTTTGATTATGTGCACACCACATTAAGTAAATATAGGATAAGTGTTGGTACCAAAATAAGAGTTGCTCTGACCATTCTAAAAATAGTTTTTAACTGCTGCTACTATCTTATAAAATAGTTAAATCTCACATTTCATTATTCAATATTTTTTTCCCATTTTTTTAGGTAGGATATATATATATATATTATGTAAATTTAATTTATACTTATATAATTTTGTTGTTATTGTACTGATTAAGGCATGCGCCGAAACGTCTACTTGTGTATTATGTAAAATTATTGTTAAAGCTTAACATATATTGTTATATTGACACAAATTTTTCGTGTCTAATTAATATATTTTAAAGCTTTATCGCAGACCAACACTTTTTATAATTAGTTAATACTAAATTAATTATCCTGCAAAAATGCTTCAGTCTGAAACACTCAGACACAGTTCAAACCAAAAGAAAATTGCGAAGTGGCATCAGAAAGTTCAGAGACTGTATTTGCTGTGACCGTACCATTCACAATTATTATGATTATGACCCTAAAGGTCACTGCTCCAAAGCCTCCAAAATTATAGCAGTAGCAAAAAGTAATTTTACTCTGTCTACATGCCTTCTAAACTTATGTAAGGCTGGTTGGTAATATTATGATGGCTCTCAAATGGAACAACAAACTAGCATTAATTTATTTTTTCTTTTACAACCCAGACCCTACAAATACTTCATCAGGATTTTCGCAAACATTCCTAAGATGATGCATATTATTTTTAATGACCTGATGTTTCAAGGCTCGTCAAAATGTGGCTGAAGATGGCAAATAAAAAAGCCTGCAATCACCAAGACCAACTAAAGCTGGCC
This sequence comes from Lymnaea stagnalis, assembly GCA_964033795.1. Taxonomy (NCBI): domain Eukaryota; kingdom Metazoa; phylum Mollusca; class Gastropoda; family Lymnaeidae; genus Lymnaea; species Lymnaea stagnalis. The sequence continues at coordinate 2,024,313 of CAXITT010000008.1, forward strand.
CCAAGTCCAATGAAATTCTTTTTTATTGTGTTTTTCAAATGAAATAACCTTATAATTTTTAAATTCATACAAGAGTGGCTGCACGCTTCAAGTTTTAGTGGATAAAGTTTTTTTTTACGCATGGTTGGCCTCCTCACCAAGAATAAATGCCTTACTGATAACTTTATTCTACCTGGCTATTAGCGATTCAAATTTCCTATTGGTAGGACAACCAAATGGATGCAAATGCAGACCAGACATATTAAATTTATTAAATAAGAAGACATAGAAAGTAATATAGTCCCCATAAAACTTTTTAAAAGCTTCTTAATCACTTACCATGACAAAGGACCTATTTTAAGTTTATTTGAGTTTTTTCATGTCGTTTCTTGTTCAAACCAGATTTTACTAAAATCATCTTTTTATTGCTGCTCAATTACATTTAAAAATTGTCCATTTGATAGATTATCCTGTAGGAGAAAAAAAAATAGGCAAATAATTTAAAATAATTGCTACCATCATATTTTATCCTCTACATAATAATTAGGAAAGGGTTATCCATGAGGACTTTGGTATATGCACATGCTCTTTTTAGTCTTCTAAAGACTAAAAAGTAAATTATAAATTAAGAAATAAAATTCCATGCCATCTTTTCAAAAAATACAAACAATATTTGGGTCAAGCTATAAGATCAATGTCAAAGACCTACATATAATATCCTAAACAGTCTGGAAATCACTGACATTCAGCAGACAATGTGTTATCCAAATACAGTCATAAATAAAAATTTTACAAACACATAAATACAAGCTGAGACTTCTTCAACAGTTTTTACACATAGAACACTAAATTTTAGTGTAAATAAGGTTTTAGATACACACCAATTTCTGATGATAACAAAGAATTACAATGTGTAAGCCTAACTGTAGGACTGTAATGTAGGTAGAAACTTTAAAAAAAAATTAAAATCATTAATTCCATAGATAGGTCAAATTAGACCTGAATTTCTGGCAAACAGGGGTTGAATTAAAACCTTGATAAAATTCCCAACAACCAGCCAAGCCCTGTCAGTGTCAATCGACCATGACCACCTTAATCATTGTATATGCTAATTATGAACTGGGCTGTGGGTGTGCAGATGACTGATGAGACAGATTCTGGCACAAAATGTTCTTGTGGAGTAAGTGCAGGGTATTGATGGGACATCTCTAGGTTTAAAGTTAACCCAGGCTGTTCTGGCATGTCTTTTGTGCTCTGCAACAGCTGTTCTGTTGGCTTCATGTTGTATGGAGGAATACTACAATGCTCGATCCTTTTCAGATTCTTTCCATGCGCCCAGGTACATATAGAAAATTTTAAGTGAGGCTTTTAGGTTGTCTTTAAAGCATTTTTTCTGTCAGCAAACTGCCTTTCATGCTCACACTCACCAAAGAATAGAATATACTTTTGGGCAAGCAGTCATCTGACATTCGCTTAGTCAAGATTGCATTAAAGTGGTAAAGATGCTGGGGACAACTGCTTTTTTGAGTACCTCAGTGTCTGGGATCCTTTCTTGCCATTTGATGTTGAGGATTTTCCTGAGACTTGTCTTATGAAAGTAATTCAACATGCTTGCATAGTTTTGATAGACTATCCACATTTCACGGCAATGAGAAGTGTAGGGAGCCTAGTATACTTTCACTTAAGTTTGAGTGCTGATACCTTGTCTGGCCCATACATTCATAGACATATTGGCATAGGTTACACTGGCTCATGCTTTGCGAAGGTTAATCTGGTCATCAATCGTTTTGCTTTGAAACAGTGCGCTGTTCAGGTAAGAGGTTCAGGTATTTACCACTTTAAGCCATTCACCATACACTTGAAAATTGGGCTCAACATAAGGACTTCAAGGAGTTGGCCGGTACAAGACCTGTCTAATAGGTGTTAATGGTAAGACCGAAATTTGTAAAGGCTTTTGCGAAATAAGTATTTATTTTTTCTTCATCCTTGGCACGCAAAGATAACCAATGCAATATTTGATTTGAGCAGAATAGTCTTGATCTGAGCTTTATTTTGATAAATGAGGGAGAGTTGCTCAATTTGTCAGCCTCACTCTCTAATCCTTGCCTACTTGATCCAAAGGCAAGACTTAGTCTAGACAAATGGAAATAGACCAGGATGCAGTAGATGAACTGCAGTTGGTTGTTGTTTTTTTGTGTTACACTGTGTATGATTGTCCTTCCTATTGATGATAACATAGTTGATGAGATGCCAATGTTTTGACCGATGGTGCATCTAGGATGTGCGATTACATATTAGAAGGCAAAATACCATATTTGTAATCCGCAGTTCATTCTCTGCACATGTCTGGAGCAAAAGAAGACTTTTATTGTTGCAATGACTTACTCCATACCTTCCTAGAACCCCATCCCAAGTGATGTGGTGGCCACCCACTCAAGCCTTGAAGTCACCAGTGATAAGCTTGTCCTGTATTAGAATGCCAACTATGACAGAGTGAAGAACCTCGTAGTACTTGGCCTTTATTTCATCTGGGCTTTTCATAGTTGGACCATAGCAGCTGATGATGGGGAGGTGTTTTTTTTCTAGATAAGAGAGGGAGTTATATTGTCATCCTATCACTGACTCTATTTGAAGGCTGCGACTATTCGCACCCGGGTACCAGAAGTGAGAGGTTGGGATTAAAAAAACTATTTAAAATATTATTTTTGGGTTTGTAAGATGAAATGAGGAATCAAATGAAAGATAATTGAATAGACTATATGTTTGTAAACTTACATCTTCAGTTTAACTAAAATAAACTACCACAAATGACATCCGAATAGCATTGGTCTAATGGGACCCAGGTGCATATGGCAGTGCTACGTGTCTGGGGATTTTTTAACCGAGTGTGAATAGCCACTTTGCTATTTGAAAGACCAGCAAGCATGTTAGTCATTGTAGATTTGATAGTAGAGCCAACACAAGCCTCACAATGCTCCTCTTGCCACTTCAAAAGAAGGTATATCCAGAGCCGCTTTCACATAGTTCGACCTCTCCTGCAAGTCAGACCTCACTAAGGGGTGCTACCTCCACCCAGCACCTGACAGCTCATTTCCTATATAAGGACTGTACTCCTCTGAGGTCTGTTTGCATTGTCTTTACACTGAAGATTGCGCACATTCCCAGGGCCAATTTTCGGAGGTATTGTTTTGATATTATGCTTTGATTTCTTTGAATTTTGATCGCATATATTTCAAAGAAAAGATAGAATCCCCCACCAACTTTGGTAGGCAGAATAGGCAGAGGGAAGAGTGTAGCTGAGAACTTTTAGTTTTAGGGCACCTTTTCTAGCCCCTTTCTCATTCCATGGAGGTTCCTTAAGCCTTAAAATAAAAGAGGTCTGCTCAGTCACTCAGTGGCTGCTGGACAACACCTATAATTTTAATGGAATGAATGATAGTTAATAATTAAAGTGAGACATGATGTGACTTGGATTTAAGTGCAGAAGAAATGCGCGAGTAGTCAGTCTCACTTCTTGGCCATACCTTGCACCTTGGGCGGCCTTGGCTTTGGATCCAGCAGCGAACGATAAAGTAGACTTGACTACACTATATTTATAGTATATAATAGGTAAAAGTGGAGTTCAGGTGTGTATATTATTTCTGTTGGAATTTCTTATTTTCGCATGTAAACTTAAGTTAATTCTTTATAAAAGTATTTTAAAAGTAAAATACCATTTTTTTTATTGGAATACAACAATTAAACAAATTTTTAGATATAAAAAAAGTACTTTTCATGAATCTTTTGTCTTTTACGAAGCCATTGTGGTAAATCAAGGATAACTCTTCTGTCTTTAAAGATATGTTATAAAATTTGCCCGATTGGATGAATCTTTGTTAAAATAAATGTTGTATTTATTTTACAACTTTACTATCAAATATAACCGGAGTTGCCTGGGATAGCATTCAGAAAAAAAACATCTGCTACTTCCTTTAAATTCAGATTGCTATTAAGCCAAATTTCAACAACAAAACAACACCACTATATTAAAAAAAAAAAAAATTAATTTGTCTCCTATAAAAACACTTAAAATAACCTTTCGTTTTTCTCGTTTTCCGATGGCACCCCGTTGTCCCGACGATTCCGGTAGAATTCTGGACTTGGTGGTATCCCGATCCTGGTAGAATCCCGGTCATGGTGGATCCCGAAACCTCATGGTGGGATCCTGATAAGATCCCATTTCTGGTGGTATCCCAATCCAAATGAGATCCCAATCCGGTGGGATACCATTTCCGGTGAGATCTCGAGCCCGGTGAGATCCCGATGGGATACCGATTCCGGTGGGATACCGTTTCCGTTGAGGTCTTGAGCCCGGTGAGATCCCGATCCCGTTGGGATACCGATTCTGGTGGGATAACGTTTTCGTTGAGATTCCGATCCTGATAGGATCTTGATCCCAGTGAGATCCTGATCCCAGTGGGATCCTGATCCAGTGGGTTTCCGATCCTGGTGGGATACCGGTTCCGGTGAGATCCAGATCCCGATAGTTATAGGGAACGCTCATACTTGACATACGTAGCCAGTTTCCAAGCCACATAGCAATTGTTAAGAGCGCCTTACGAGAAATGCCATAGTTGTATTAACGTTATTTGTTGCCTCACAAAGTTCGCATATAAACCAAATGCTGCACCATTTAAAATTTTCTTTGGATAAACAATTTCAATTATCGTCTCTTGGTCATCCTGCCATTTTGAACAAAATGATCCCACTACCAGCAATACCGCAAAATGAGTAAGTCTTATTCTATATAATGACTAGCCCTCACCCTTATTTTATTCAGCGCAAATCAGTCACCATTAATAAGCACATTTGCATACCAAAAAAGGGGAGGGGTGCTCAAATTAGAGCTGACCAATCATGGACAACGTATTTGCAGCCATCAGTATGAGATGACTATCAATAAATTATCCGATTTCCCCCATTCCTGCAACGTCACACATATTTTTTTTAAAAAGCGGACACGTGATCACATGTTCATGGACACACCCCCTTCCCCTTTTCAGCTTCACTCCAGGACAATGATGACGTGTGTCCCCGCTGCCTTAGTCCGGTGATCCACTTCTAAATCCCCCCCCCCCCCCCCCAAAGACTTCAAGGGACAACCCGTATATTCCAAGCGCTCTGAGAGGAAAAAAAAAAGAAAGTGGGGGGTGGTAGTGAAAAATCTAGTATTTCATTCTTTTTTGTGAACATGCCTACAGTTTGAAAATTTCGTTTTGCATACTAACTTATAGGTGGTTAAAAATCTGGCCATAGGGTGAAAAAAAACAACAACAAAAATAGGGCTATGTAACTTTGGTTGGGGGATGTTTAAAGACTCTTTAAAAATCAAAAAAAAAGAAAAAAGGCGATTTAAAATTCAGTAGTTAACCATATAACTGCCTGTATTTCATTAATTAATAAAGAATACACATAAGTTTACATGATATGATAAAATGTGTTAAACTGTTAAGACATAATATACGCACCTGAAGCCTGAACTCCACTTTTACCATATAATTTATTGAAAATTTATATATTGATATATTATATAGAGTATTTTTATTATAGTCTATAGTAGTACTCTATTATAATTATAGAGTGCTATAGTATAGTATAGACTGTAATAAAAATGAAGTAAAGCAGGCCTGGAACTGGCTGCACAACATACGGCCCGCCAGCACCCATTTTGCGGCCGGCGAGATGACGAAATATTCCTTATCCTTATTATTTTAATACCTTTCTCCCCGTCCTATTTTCTTTTGGCCCGCACAAGTTGTTTACGGCCTGCCTTGCATTTTCATTTTGAGTTGTGCAGGCCTGATAATTTAAAGAATTGTGATAAAAAATAATAGAAATTAGCTTGACCGAGTCGTGTTATTGATTGATTGTAGAATTTAGCGCAAATATTACAACTTTTAAAAATTCCTAATTTACCAGTACCAGTTTGCATTACTAAATGAAACTATAGTTACCTGCTTTGTACTATGTTGGCGATGACATTTAAGCCATATCTAGTTTGTCAGGCAGCCCAAAATCAATTTTCAGTCGCGATAAATATTTTAAAACATCACATCAAAAATACCGCTTCCGGTTCTCTTGCCTTAAAGATAAAATAATTCTATATAATTTATAAATTGTTTGCAAATTCAAGGACGAGGTGGCCGAGTGGTTAAGGCGATGGACTGCTAATCCATTGGGGTCTCCCCGCGTGGGTTCGAATCCCATCCTCGTCGGAGATTTTTTGCTCTCTCCTTTGTTATTATTTATTTATTTAGGCATTTATATAGCGCTTTACAATTATTAAAAACATTTAAATAAAATAAAAATAAGACACTGGGATAGTAACTACTATACTATAGATAGAAACAATGAAAATGGCTATAAAACGAGGACACCAAGTTTTGGCCTATACTTCAGGATCAACCCGAAACAGAAAATGAAGGAGGGTGCATCACAGGACCTAAACAGATGAGCTGTAAGGGACTTTTTGAAAATGGACGAGGTTTCACAATGACGGATATGGAAGGGGAGCTGGTTCCAGATCGTGGGCCCATGGATGCAGAAGGAGCGTTCACCGATGGTCCTAGTTTTGGTTCTTGGGATTGAGAGGGTTCTACTGTCAATGTAAGAACGTAGTTGTCTTGTGGGGATGTAAGGAAGCAACAGTTCAGAGAGATAGACAGGAAAGTGAGGGTAAGTGAACGAGTTGAAGCAAAGATTATATATATATATTATAATTATACTGGTAACTATTGTTTCTGTTACTCATTACACTTACACACCAACATTAATAAATTTCATGATTTGAGGGATTAACCATACCAACCTATTACTGAAACTGCTAACCGGTAACCAAGTTCCAAAACTAAAACTTACTGTTATGGACTTAAGGTTATTTTAAAGATACTGGTATTTTTTAAAAAATATTTATTAAAGTATCCCAGTTGTGATAGGTGTGAATTAAACTTGCATCATTCGTCCAGTCACCCCTCGTGATTCCAAAATGTTTCAAGCAAACCCCTTCCCAAAATGCTAATAAAAATGCCAAGAAACCTGATTTTCTCTGTCTTCCCGTGGCCCCTATGTAACAATTCTGATGTTACATCATGGATATGTGACTTTCAATACTAACATATCACCAGCATGCCCTTTTATCATAGAAATTTGTAAAATCATTTATTGCAATGCAGATTTTTTCCACTCAGGTGGCTCTCCTAATATTTTTTTTAGTGGAAAAGGTAGGCTTAACAAGTAGATGTTTGGAGACATATCATTGAGAATATAACTATTGTAATTTTATATGTAAGAATATAGGTAGAGTGCTACCAAATAACAATGCAACATTAAAAAAATGTCGGCCATTGAACTTAAAAATACAAAATTCTGTGTGTAGCAGTTTATTAACAAAACATTTTTTAAAACATGCCATCAACAAATTCTTTTCACAAAATTTTTTTTGTTAAATACAAACACAAGCTTTGCAAAATGAGTTTAAACTGCAATTTTAACATTATTACCATGAAAATTGCATGTTACTGTTAAAAAAATTAAAGAGGGTGATATGCTATTATTTCTAAAACTGGCATCTAAAGAAATTATGAGCAACTGCCGAGTTCTTAATGAAAATCACTTTTATGTTTAGAACTTTAATGACTTGGTTTATGTCATTACTAACAATATCCCTGTAAGAAAAGCACGGTGTTATTTTTTAGGCAGTGTATTGTCAAGAAGAAATTTATTTAGTTCTTAAAAAGACATACTCAAAAATTGTATTGGAAGTAAAGTATAGTCATTTGGGGCTTTAAAATTAGCATATTGACATGCAGGACAAATGTGGAGAGAGGAAACCTCATTGTATCCTTTATATTCTGTATGTTTCAGTAATTTTAAAAAGTTTTAAAATTTTGAAAAAAATGCTTGAATGTTAAATTAGCAAGTGAGGATACAGCTGGCAAAGCAAGTATTTTATTTGACCTGACAGAAGCCGATTTTCATTTGCACCATGACCACTTATTCCATCCATTGGAGATTTGGCTACTGCAACAATTTTCAGATCAGTGCAGTGTGTTTTCTTATACAAATGTCAGGAAATCAATGAATAGATTTTGAGATGTTTACAGTTCCAATATTTGTACTCTGGGGTTCTTACAGTTCCTCCAAGCATGAATCCACATCCAGTTGGTTTAGAAATTCACTTATTTTTTGTCAAAGTCCTTTGCTTTTCTGCAAACTCCACTATCTTTTCATTAGTTGAGAGACCTTTACGTTTGCGCACCTTGTTCATGTACACCATTGCTCTGTTCTGTGCGTCAGCTTTTTCCCCAAAATGCAAATATTCTTCCTCAGTGGTTGGTACCCAGAAAGGATCTACAGATATGATCTGTGGAAAGTTGAGACCAGTGCACTTTCAAGTGTTTCTTGATTTAAAAAATGGGCATGGTTTTCAAGTATAATTAATTTTGTATTCCCATTTACCGTACCACAAATTTTATCTAATAAAAATAACTGTTTATAGATTCTATATTCTAAACTAAAATTTAGATTTTACCAGCTTGAAATAAATTCATTACAAAAATTTGTTAGCTTACCTCCCAGTGTGAAAACTTTAACTGAGGACTAGCAAGCCCACTTGTTTTTTTACGCATATCTTCAGCAAATCCAAAGCTCTCAATAACAGGAAGAGCGGCAGTAATGTTAAACATGGCAGTGCCTTCAAGCATTTCATCAGACAATACCTGACCATGACGTTTAGATAAAACTCCATGGAGTTTTCCTGAAAGGAGTTTCATTAAGATTTAAAGGCTTCGTCAGGGGCTTTTGAATTCCAATGATTTTAATTGATTAACTTTTAGTAACAGAGTTCTATATCTAAGGCTCAGAGTTTTTTCTTTCAGTCAATAATGCTTATGTTAGTTTATCAAAACAACACTTACCCAGCACATCCATGTTAGCTTGAATTTCACATCTATACATCGCTGCCATTAATCGTTGAGGTTGTGCTTGGAATGCTCTCCGACAGCCCTCTTTCACTGTGGATATTATCAGGCCAGAAAGAGGTCCATATACATTAGTTTGCCATTGAATATTTTCAGGACCATGAAGTGAAAACCTTGAAGAGTTTCCATCTACAGATAAAGTTGATTTATCTTCAGATATAGAGGCTTGTGATTTAAAATTAGAACATACATGATCATATGTGTCTCCACTTTCTTTTTGTAAATTATCTGACCTTTTCACATTTTCTTCGAGATTCTTGTTAGAAACTGTCAATAGAGTAGTTGATTTTATCTTGTCTCCATACCACCAATTCTCAACAATTATACAAACACCATGCATAGGTTCCTCACACAAAGGGCCGGCTAATGTTGCCATTTGAAATCCAACAACCACGCTGTTGTCGAATTCAGCTAGTTTGCAGGTACCTTGCGGTTCAGATTCAACTGCATGCCAAACAGATGGTCTGTTATAATCTTTCACATGGTTAAGAAGTATATTTGGCCCACAGCGTCTTGGTCCAAAACACCAAATTTTACTTTCTGCCCCATTCCATTCTGGACCTGCTTTGTCGAATTCTTCTTTGAGCTGAAGTTTGATGTTTAAAAGAGTCTCCTTAGCACTCTCTGTAATAGAGTAACCTGACTGGAACATGCATAAGGATAAATCTTATTTAAAATGATTAATTCACAGGGTTTCATGGTCTATTTAAATATAATATAATTAGTTTCTTAATGGGTTGAAAAAAAATAGCTTGCACAGCTTTTCGGTTAGTAAATTATTTCAGTTTCAATATTTTACAGTACTAATTGGCACTCAAACAAAATTATTTAACATACATTAATTACCATAACAAATTAGATCCATCACTTTGTTACATGTGCTCAACATGAAATTCTAAATAAGATTTTTAAGTACCTGCACATCTGAACGACCAGTTGTATTTGCTGATATCAAAGAGTCTAGAGCCTTCAAACTCTGCTGATGTTGTAACAAAATATCTGCAACATTACCAGGTAGTGGTGTTGCTCTCAAAAGGAAATGACACTGCCTATCAACAGTTGAAGCCTGTATTATATTCGAATTTCAGATTATTTATAATCATAAAATCAAAAGAGAGTAAATACATTTATCAAAGAAGTGGTAAACATGATAATGCTGTGACCAAAATCTAAAAATATTGATTCTTTTATTTTTATCAAAGTTATCAAAACAGATAATGATGTGCTGAAAAGGATTTTGATCAAAGGAAAAAAATGTGTTACGGCCTGGCTATTAAGGATATTATCAAAGTAATATGCTAATAATTTTGTACACAAACAAAATTGTATAAAATGTAAAAATCTCACCCAACTTCCCTTTTCTTCCATTATTCATGAATGATGCATGGAAAGAGTGTTTTTTTAATGCATTCAATGAATCAAAATTTCCTTAAAATGTTGAACTCACTTGAATTAGTCGCTTGTTATCTTCATCACCGTTTTCTTCATTTTCTATACTTTCATTCACCATGTCAACTTTGGGAGGAAGAACTATTGTCTCCCGAAATGGAACTATTGGTTTCGAGACATTCACATCTACCTTGCCATATCTGGTTAGCAACAAAAACGGAATACAACAAATGAACATATAAGCACTTTTAAGTATAGTTGTATTACTATTTTTTGTACCATGAGGTCTATCTATGATTTGATATGGACCAGAGCTTTTTTTTTTTTTTACATTTATATCTTGTGCATGCAAAGAGGTTTTCTCCATGTAATGTACTCACAGAGACTGACATTGAAAAATATTGCTTTTTTATAATAATAATAAAGTTATTTTTAAAAAATCACGCTTCATCCCCAAAGTCAACCATATTAAAAGAGAAATGAAACAATCTACATTTTACCACATTAAAACAAAACGCAACACTACAAAAATTACAAACTAGCATATCCATTCAAAGTCTTTCATCCCTTTCAACTATAAACAACACAAGCCAATATAAATCTAGGACAGGGATCGGGAACCTATGGCTCGCGAGCCAGATGTGGCTCTATTGATGGCTGCATCTGGCTCACAGACAAATGTTCGATTATAAAAAAAAGTCACATTAATGGTAAGAAATACTCATTATTGATTAGCAACAGCATAACAATGTTATTAAATAGAATTCAGAGACATAATTATTGCATTTTTAGTGTTGAAATTATACAAAATGCACACATTTACTTGAATTTTAGTTTTAAACATAATGTATGGCACAGAATTACTTTTCAAAATATGTGGTGTCCATGGCTCTCTCAGACAAAAAGGTTCCCGACCCCTGATCTAGAAGATAATAGCTAGCTGGAAAAGATGGTAGACAACATCACCCCTGCAGATGTTTGCGAAATAGATGTGCTTTCAAATCCGTTTTGAAGGATTCGAGTGTCTGGCTGAGAGCGACAGGAAGGTTTTTCCAAATTGTTGGGCCAGCAATGGCAAAACTGCGTCTTCCGTAAGTCTCAAGGCGAACACGCGGTATCAAGAGTTTGCCACTATAGGATGAGTGGTGTTGTCCAGTGGGTACATGAGGCATCATGAGCGATTTGAGATAGGACGGCACCAGGTCATGCAAGCGGCGGTAGCACAGAGTTGCAATTTTGTACTCTATGCGAGTACGGGCAGGCAGCCAATACAGCTCTCTCAGAAGTGTTTTAGCATGGTCGAATTTGCGTTTATGAAAAACAATGCGAGCCACATTATTCTGTGCTTTTTGCATTTTATCCAGGAGCATAGCTGGAAAACCCACCATGAGAGCATTGCAGTACTCCATGCGTGATAACATGAATACAGATATCAGCCTCTTTGATGCATCAAACGTTAAACGTTAAGAAAGTCTGATAAAACTAATTCTGTGCAGCTCTAGAAAATTTGCCTTGCAAAGCACGTTAATGTGATTTTCCATAGTTAGTATTCTGTCTAAGTAGACACCAAGGTTTCGCACTGTTTGAGCAAACTCAATCTGCACAACTGAGAGAGTAAGGAATTTTGTTATTTACAGATTTTAGCTTTTGAGCAATAGCAATTGGGATCAGCTCGGTCTTTTCATTGTTCAATTTGAGCTAGTTCATTGTTATCCAGTGCTTAACTGACTCCACTGTCTTCTGCGTCATACTAAGAAGCTTAGGGAACTGAGAGGGGGTCACGGATTGCTGAAGTTGGGTATCATTCGAGAACATGTGATATAGCAAGTCTAACTGCTTGATCACTGCACCCAGGGGCTGAACGTACATAGTGAAAAGCACCGGTCCTAGAACTGAGCCCTGGGGTACTCCAAATTCGATAATACATTGCCTCGAGATCGGGCCGTTTGCAATAACTGACTCTCTAACACTATTTAATGACTTGAAAAAAATTGAAATTTGTTTAACAAATATATTTTTAGTAGGATATTTCTAGCCACTAATTACCATAACGTCATTAGAGGCATGGATTAACGTCGTCTGTTAACATTTGGATGTTAAATAAATATAATAATAATAAATAATAATAAAGTTCATTTCAAAAACACGCTTCATCCCCAAAGGCTCGAAGCGCGGTACAAAGTCAACAAAAAACAAATCTATAATTTACCACATTTAAAACAAACGCAACACTACAAAAACTAAGTACAAGCATACAATGGCAAAGTCTTTCTAGCCATTTCAACCATAAGCAACACAGCCATTATGCATTAACTGGAAAATAAGGTTGACAATCATCCCAGAAGGTGTTTGCGAAATAGATGTGTCTTTAAATCGGTTTTAAAGGACTCCAGTGTCTGGTTGTTTCTGAGATCGACAGGAAGGGCGTTCCAAATTGTTGGACCAGCAAATGCGAAAAATCAGAAAAATGTTATAAGAACGACATTTTTCTTTTGTATTTTTAAAATTTTCTTAACTTCATAAAGCCTAGTTGGATTCAGAACTGAAAATTAAGAGCACTTTGTTCTTTCACTTTTTTTTGTGGGTTTATAGTAATACTAATAATTATTATTATTATTAATATAAGTGGTTTTATATAGGGTTGTACCCCAGCCTAGGGCTGGGCTCACCACGCTGTACATACAATTTAACAAACATAATCAAAAACGTAAAAAATTAATTAACATACATTAATTAAATAAAACAAAACAAATGTATTTTTAAAACTATTTACATGTCAAGCCATGGATGACACCCAGCAGCATCGTTTTTCGGTCAGAGGGGGAATCAGTCAGGACAGTAGAGTTTAAAAAGATGTGTTTTGAGTGCAGTTTTGAAGGCTGTGATGGTCGGTTAATAAAGTGCCATATGATCTTGATTAGCACATACTCAAATTCACTGGTAAAATTTATTAGTCAGTAATAAGTAGGGTTAACTTAGAAAATGATCTCCTTAACCCTTTACAGTCCAAGCCTTTTCAGCCTTTTCTACTCCCTGCGACCAAGCAAAGGGACATAACTCTATTTTAAATCAAGGTTCTTTGTTTAATTAATTCACAGAAAATAAACTAAACGTCATAAAATTAAATTAAAAATACCTAAAACAGATAAATGGACATACTTTGTTGTGGGTGACATTGTGAAGGTGAAATCAAAATAGTTTGACTATTAAAAAATCCAGAAAAAAATATTTTAAATTTTTTTTTTTAAATTCTGCATGTTGTCCTCTGTCAATCAAATTATATTCTATCTTATAGTCTCTGATGAAACTCTGCAAAGCACACACCCTTACAGAGGTGAATGTGGCAAAAATTACACCCAAAAATTTTTTTTTTTAAATTCTGCATGTTGTCCTCTGTCAATCAAATTATATTCTATCTTATAGTCTCTGATGAAACTCTGCAAAGCACACACCCTTACAGAGGTGAATGTGGCAAAAATTACACCCAAAAACAGTTTCTAGGGCTCTTCCACTATTGTTTTTTTTGCCGGTCTTGCTGCAGAAGTGGCACGTCTTTTTCCTTCCAGAAAGTCTCATCTGCTCGTGCTTATAGGATGACGGCTGCGCTGTTGCTGCAACAGAAACTATATCAGTGTTTCTCTTTAGCTGCTGAGCTACGGAGTTTAGCATTCCTGATAGTAAGTCTAGGCGGAAATGGAGATGATTGGAGGCTGGATTATTTCTTTTGGGAGTGGAGGGTTTCATGGTCTCCTTCATAATAGTGAAGGCGTTGATTATTCCTACTTGTATTAGGAACCAAAGACCATACCTCCACCATTTTTTGGATTTTCTCCCTACAGGGTAGTAGGATCTGTACTGGTCAGCCAAATCCACACCACCCATATGCCTGTTGTAGGTGAGGATGGGCTGAGGAATAGTAACATCTCTGGGCCCTTCCTTTGATTTTCTACTTACAGTTTCCACACCACTCTCTGTATTGGTGCACAGAATGGACACTTGTCTCTTGTCACACCAAGTTGTTGCCAGCAACCTGCCTTTCTGCAAACATCTTACATCACCACCTTTCATCTTTTCTGCGCGTAGTGGCCACCCCTTCCTGTTGGTGCGGATTGTTGCACAACAATGAGTGTTCACATTCAGCAAATCCTCAGCAAGTTTGACACTTGAAAAATAATTGTCAAAGTAAAAATGGTGTCCCTTTTCTAAATATGGTCCTCCCACAGTAAAGATGACATGGTGGCCTATGCCATGTGGCATTGGGTCATTTACTTTGCCGGTGTAAAATTTAAAATTACACATGTACCCATTGCGGGGGTCAGCTATGCACCAAACTTTGATGCCCCATGGAGTCGGTTTGGCTTTTATGTATTGTTTGAAAAACAATCTCCCATTGAAGCTTATCATAGCCTCATCAATGCTCAGTTCCTTTCCTGGGTAATAATTTTCCTGGCTGTTTTTTATTATAATGTCCAGAAGGGGTCTAATTTTAAATAGAGGATCGTAGCCTGGCTGTCCCTTAGCAACAGCATTGTTGTTGTCATTTAGATGCAAATATTGACTTATTTTCTTATATCGGTTTTTACCCATAATGTCAGCTACGGCTGGAACTCTAAGTCTTTGGTCTAGAGACCAGTATGAGTCAACTTCTGGCATGTGGTGGATCCCAAACATTATATTTATATAAAAAAACTTCTTGATCTCATTGGAGCAAACTGGGTGCCAGTAAGAGTCTTTTTTACCACACTTTGTTGCACTCTGGATTGCATATAAATTTGTTTGTTCTGACACGTGTTGGTAGAAACTATCAGGGATAAACAAAGAAAAATAATCATAGGCAACTGCATCCTCAGGCAAATTATGCTTAGGGCCTGATTGCTCTGTGAATGGGAACAATTCGATGCTTGAAAAATTTGCAGACCATTCCTGATCTGTGTGATCATTTGTAGTTATTATAGGTCCATTTTCATCGATGTCACTACTATTATCTTCTCCACTTGAATCACTATCACTAGTAGCGTCATTTACATTAATGTCTATATCCGATTCTCCACTATCACTGCTGGAATCATGAAATAATGAAGCTTCATTAGACCTAAGCTCTTTCAAAATTTTATCCATTGCTTGGAAAGCCATTTTTTTTGAAGCGAAAAATCACAACTTTTCAAAAAATCATAGAAAATGAGCCCCTAAGCGCACCACGTTCAAGTTGGTATTAAAAATAATGGCAGAAACGAGGCTTTCTTCTGGTAGAACTATTAATAGTAATGAGCAATGTATTTCCGCTGTGCTAAGAACGAAAGTAAACAACCTCGAAACGGGCGGTTTTGGCCGCAACGGACTGTACGCTTAAGGAAAAAATCGGCGCATTTCGGGCGCATCGGACTGTAAAGAAATGAGCAATGTATTTCCGCTGTGCTAAGAACGAAAGTAAACAACCTCGAAACGGGCGGTTTTGGCCGCAACGGACTGTACGCTTAAGGAAAAAATCGGCGCATTTCGGGCGCATCGGACTGTAAAGAGTTAATTTATTGTGTTCATGCATATAGTGACGTTATGAGACTCGTTTATTATCTTAATGAAAAAATAATGACCCACCTTTCTTTAAGATCATCAATACAACGTTGAAGATGAACTTCTCCTGCTGCCACAATAACATGTTCCCCTGTCTCTTGAATTCTCACTTCAACACAAGGATCTGCCTGGTTCAACAGTTTCAAGCCCTTCACAAGACGATTCATATCACCTAGCGGGGAAAAAATAAGTTTTACTTTTAGAAGAAAAAGAAAATTTCGATTCTCTTTTGTAACTCTATTAGGAACTCACAATGTTGTTAAGCTTTTGTTTTTTCTTACTCCCTTAAATGGGCACACTAATTATAAGTCATGATAATATTAATGTATATTGATCAAAAGCATTCAGGATAGAGATAGTTAACTTTATTCATTTAAACTACAAAATGAAAAAGAGTTGGACGCTCCGAAGAGGCCTTCAGAAATGCTGTATGTAAAACATTCAAGTAAATACATTGAAAATAAATCTCACAGGCATTGACAGGCTCCACAGCAACCCTTACAATTGGGGATCCATCAAAAAACATGTCTGTAAAGGCAGGGCATGTAACTCTAGACGCCAATGTCCCAGACTTTAGGATATGGGCCTCTAATCCCCCAATCCCAAGGACATTTCCAGCTGATACCTCATCTAGAGCTTCAAGCTCTCTGCCCATGAAGAGATAAAGCTCATTGATCTGAACAGGAATTATGTGTGGATATCTTGTCAGTAAGTCAGGTTGACCGGCCATGTCTTCTGGTGACAGTGAGGACAACTAAAGAACATGGTTAGAAAAATGGTTTATGTTTAAAAAATATCAACCAATTTTTGTGTTTACAAACTATTACGTAGGCTTAAAAATCAAGTATTTCAAGTTGTTTAAATTATGCCCTTGCATGACGATGTAATTTCATGATAAATATATTATATATACAAATAAACAAAACCGTTCAATAAAAATCTTTTTACCTCATTTAAAATTTCTCCAGGATCATGTTTAGGACCCAAAAAAAATACTGTTGCACCTCTACGAATGGTACCACTGAATATTCTTGCAAAAGCAATGAACACATGATCCTCTCCATTTTCTTCAGATGAATCTAAATTAAATCAAATCAAAGTTTATTAATATCTTACAACTTCATTTGGTTTTGTTAGTTAGATGAATCACAAATCATTATACAAATGTATAGATAACAATAAACATTAGATGATATAAGAAGCTACATTAAGAGCACAGAAATCTGTCTTCATACATGTGCCTCACAGTGCAGAAATTAATTCTAAAAATTTAACAGATCAGATCCAAATAAAAAGTTAATTTCTCAATAACAAATTTCACTAGTTTTGAAAATAGAATGTTGCTTTCTCATAGGAATAGCATATACAAGTTTTTCTATATTTCATGGGCACAGTGTCTAGTTTTTAAATTTAAAGGCCCATAACATTGGTAGAAAAATTTTGTTACTTTGGAAACATTGCAAACTAATTCACAAAAAAATGATTATTCAAGGAACTTTTCGATGTATCATCTTCATGTGAATTTTTAAATATTCTTTTCTGAAGATAATTTATAGTTACTTACTATTCTATTGTCTCAGGTTGTTCATTTTTATTTTGCTTTAGCAATTTAAATAGTTTACATATTTTTAATAATTGTAAAGCACTTAGAGCTGTAAGGTAAGCCCTATACAAAAATGCCTAAATAATAATAATAGGCAAATGTGTTAAATCTTACCCTGTGAACATACTACTGTATCAACTTTTGGAGAAGTTATTTCTTTGCAAGCATTTTCTCCTACTGGCACTTTCACTTGATTAGCAGAAATCTCAGCATGTCTCCGCCTAGCTTCCTCCCGTCGAAAATGTAATTCTTCTTCTGTTAAAGGCCTGTACAGCATTATAATTATTGTATCCTAATGCTTAGTAAATCTCACATGGAAATCTTCGTATGAAATAACCATAACTATTAATAATGCATCTTTAGTAAATACTTATATAAAGCATTATATTTCCAAACTCAAATGCTTAAATTAGATCAGAGATTTGCAACCTTTTTTTTTGTGTGGGGCTATTTTTATAAATCACATGACTTTAATATCTACAAAGTAAAAATGAGAGTTGCCTTTCATTACTGTTTAGTAAGAAAAAAAAAGCAGCATCTACACATACAAAGACCCACAGGTTACCACCTTTTGAGTTAGTGTGAGCAGGATTTTTTAAATGAAAACTTTGTTTTTTTGGCACTGTGTAGCTTTAAATAAAATTAGGGAGGGTGAAATCAAATATTTATGCAATAGAATGTTTCAGTTGGTATATTATAAAAAATATAACTTGGAATGAGTGAAAAGAAGTAATTATTATTTTTAGAAATTGTAAATATTAAATTAGCAAAGTCAGTCATATACACAAATGACACTAGGCAACTCTGTCTACATTTCAAAATATGTTAATTTTAGTTCAATGAACAAACCAATTTCTAACGGGAAAATTAAAGAAATCTTACCTCGCTTTATTTTGTGGCAAACATTTTTTATCCATTGGGAACATCTTAGACACATATACAATGACAGGAGCATCAGTGCTGCCATCACATGCCAGGAAATCTTTAAAAAAAAAAGAAAAGTTAAATATTAATAAAGCAACTATTGATATTTCAAATTAAGTTTCAATAACCAGCAATTTTAAAAAACAAACTTTTTAGATGAAGAAAACAAGAATTGCACTGTCTCCAAACCTTTTTTCAGTTCTTGTGTCAGCACTGGAAGTGATGAAAACTGACGAGTTTTACTACACATAAGAGCTTGTACTCTTTCCTCTGACATCTGCAGGGGTGATGGGGTGCAAGAAACCACTGTGGCTAAATATAATAAAAGGAATGTTAAACTTTAAGCTTTTCTAATTATTTTTTAATATTATCTATTCCAGAATAAAACATAGTGAAGATTACTCAACCTTGCTTATGTATTTACATATTGAGCTTTGAAAATGATCTATATTATTTAAATGTAGTACCACCAAAATAGTAAATTAGTCAAACAAAAATATCAAAAGAGTCGGTAACATCATTAATACTGAAGCTGAAGTTTTCACAGTATGGTCATTTTTTAACACTATTTAACACATTAAAAAATTATTTTACATATTAAACTAGGAATCATATAATTTAGCTTTAATACTGCATTGATTAACACTATTTATCCTTTGTGTATTACTTTACGTATATTCCAACAACTAAAAATAAATGAATAAATTACCAAGTACAGCCTCTGATAAAGGCAACCATTGACCCATAATAGCTTGAAGAAGAAAACGAGGATCCTTATTCCGCATATCTCTTGGCAGTATTGTCAGCTCAAGAGATTTGATGATTTTTTCAATCGTTGAGGGATCTCTAAAATTTAAAATATTTTCTAACATTTATCTCTGACATTATTCCTTGCGTGTTTGAAACCTTATTTAGAGATCCAAAAATATATAGAACTTAAAAAAATTATTACACATGTAAGTCAGGAAGTATTGCTATCTAAGCTTAATTTCTAAGTTCAAAACAGTTGTAAATGTTACCTCTTTTCTAAAACAGCATCATAGGCTGCCCAAATATTGTCAAAAGCAAACTGAACAAACAGTGGTTTCTTTCCCTTTGACTGATTAAAAAAAAAAATTTGAATGTGTAAAATTTTTTTCTTGTATTTGACAGATAATCATGTAATAATTAAATAGCTTAAAAAATTCTTTTTTACACTACCTAGTTTTGTGAAGAAATAATACAAGGTATGTGGAAGCTTGACTTCAAAGACAGGACAAGCTTCCACATACTTTGCTCTAATATTTCCTTCTTTTATTATCCTAGCTTTGTGATAACACATCCAATGATCCATACAGCCTTTCAAGACACCTAAAATTAATATTAAGGTACCTGAGCTCCTTTCATTATACGCTTTGCCTTCATGTTGATATAATAATCTCCCCATAAAGTTTTTTGAAGAATATGCTCCTTGACACCAAGCTTTACAGCATACATTTTAGCAAAGTCCCCTATGCTATTTGAATAAAAGGTGTATTATTTATGTTACCAGCATTAGCATGTATGCAGATTTTTGTTGGACAAATGACAATAATTAGAACATCTAAAAGGTAAAAATGAGAAAAGTGAAATTACTAATTTAACAACCTTAAGCCTCTTGCAGTTAACTAATAACTCAGATTATACTATTTTAAACTACAATAAAAAAAACAACTTTTAACCTACGTAAATCCCCAGCCATCAATAGCACTTGCAAATACCACATTTCCTAACTCAGGACAAAAATAGATATTCTTGTGTTCTTCCTTATCTTCAATCACAGTCCAATCATAGGTCTAAAGGAAATAATTAGATTATATATTAGCCTCCATTTGTTTATAGACTTGATACAAATGAAAGATAACAAACAATTGCTGAAACTTTATTAGCAAACATAAAAAGTAAATGTGGTTGAAAAGATAAAGCTTACATTCAGTTCAGTACTATCTTGCTGGCTAAGTCCATCAATGTTGGTATCCTTAAAAAAATTAATTTAAACAATGTATTTTGTGCCATTAAAAAATATGGGGATGCAACCCGATTAACACAATAATAAATAAATCATAAGCACCACCTCAGCATAAAACACAGAGGGCAGAAGACACCACACACCACTAGTTATGATAACCTTTAAAGTAATTTACAGGGATTTAGAGCAGGCTTTTTTGGCAGAGCACCGCTCCGTTCTGAGCTACGGCAAAATTAAAAAGGGAGGAGGGATAGATAGCGGGGGTGTTAAATGAAAAAAAAAGGGAGGTGGGGTACTAAGTGTTAAAGAAATGTTACTAACCCATCTTATTAACTAGGCAATAGAAATGCATGCACCTGCAGCAAATCTTAAGAAGAGTTGGGAAACATAGCTGCTAGAAGAGTGGGACAACATAGCTGGTAGAAGTATGGGGCATCATAGTTGGTAGAAGAGTGGGGCAACATATATGGTACAAGAGTAGGGCAACATTGCTCGTAGAGGTGTGAGGCAACATAGCAGGTAGAAGAATAGTGCATCAATTTTCACAAATTGTTTCTTTAATTAAGAAGGAAAAATTAAAGTTTTTAAAAAATTACGAAATTCAAATTTTATATGAAAGAAAAGTTAAGTTAATATTTTTTTAAAATTTTGGAGCAGTAAGAATATTTTAATACCTTCAGCTCCTGGCAAAAAGTAAAATACTTGCTCCAGCTCCTAGCCAAATCCTTGGTATTTTATGTGTTGATTTTGTTCATATTTTATAGATCTTTATATGCTCTCAAAAAAAATTTTGAGCGAGTATAGCCCCCTCCCTACCTACTCACTTAGCCTGCTTATGGGCTTTATTTATTATTATGCTATATTACTTATTTATTTTAAAATAGGAGCTTGTATTAATTTTTAAAAAAAAAATTAAATGTTTAAAAACTAATTTTCTATTTGTTTAGAAAGTGTAACTATAGGATTAATGCTATATCGAATTTAACACTACAATTTTCCTGCCAATCCAAGAATAAAGAGTTATTTAGAATAGTTTAAACATACCGATGATAGTTTCTCCATTGCATCAGAAGTAAATAACTGGTTGGTAAACAAATTAATCTGGAGAAAAAAAAAGTATATCAACTTAATTCTAGTAAAGTGTCTTATATCAGATGTGCCTTCTAAGATGTTTTTTTTTTAAATATTTAAATTAGTGTAATGTAACTGCAACAGTTTCGAAAAACAATTAAATACAACTAGGAATGTTAATATAATGGGGGTTTTTTTTGGCAAACTATTTATTGGTTTAAAAAATCTAATTTTCAGATGATTATAGATATTATTGGATTTCATAGTAGGTACTCCAATACTTGCTTAGTGGGCTGTATATAACCGCAATGACTGCTTATGAGATCAAAGAAATATAGGTACTTTCATTACACCAAAACCTTTTTCAATTTAAATATGTGATTTAATTTTGTTTTCCTTAAAAATTATTATTGTTTTTTTTTGTAATTCATTTCTCTTCTTGGTTACATCAAAAAATGTTTTGTATATTGATTTTTAAAGGCCCATAACTGATAATAGTTATTTAAACCAATAACAGGTGATGTGATTACCATTTAACATCCTTAAATTCAACCATTCCATACGATAAGTATAAAGCATTTCAAACCTGTTCTAAAATTTGTATCAGATGATAGTATGCTTCAATCTGTGTCATCTTTAACTGAGATATAAGACGATCAATTTTATTTAGCACAAGGATTGGACGAATATTTTCTAGCCATGCCTGTCTCATAACTGCCTGAGTCTGAAATTCAAAAAAATTAAACACAAAATCAATTATATTTTTTAAAAAAATGTTTTAAATAATGTTCATGAAATTTTAATTAAAGCTTATCATAGTTTCAGAAGTCAAATGTAAATTGAGGTTCACTATATAATTTTCATATGACTAAGAACACCATAAAATATTTGCTAAGACACAAAATGCACATATATTCCTAAATTATAACTGAGGAGGTCAGATGTATGCTAACCAGGAAAGTAAGCTTAGGACACTAACCTGAGGACACACTCCTTCAACTACATCTACAACCACAATGGCTCCATCACACAATCGAACTGCTGTGGTTACTTCACTTGAAAAATCCACATGGCCAGGAGAATCAATTAAATTAATAAGGTACTGATTTGTGGGAGATTCTTCACTTGTGCCTTTTAGAAAAATCATTACAATGTGACAGGAGCTGAATATACCAATAAATAAAAATAAAATGAAGACACGACCAGCAGTCATACAAGCTAATGAATTCATTATGACTATTTGTTGTCTAAAACCAAGTATTTTTGGTTTATAACATTATTAACATTCACTGCTTTGATCTATCTTTCTAAATGCTATCTTGTTATAGTTATATCTTGTACCTTCATGAGCCTTAATGGAATTCAACAGGTTTTTAGATGTGAAAAGGCTGGTAAGAGCTCATTAGAAGTGGCACTATCTTATTAAAATTCAAAACAAGATGAATTCCATGGTAACTGATGTAATTCAATTCGCTTCCAGTATAAATGAAAAAGGCCATTAAGTGTGCTTAATTAAACTATACATGGTTTGAGTTTTAAATTGGTAGACTTTCAAAACATAGTATTTATAAAAATATATTAAGTCTTAAAATAATAAATGTTAGCATCTTCTTGGTTGATTTCCTCTGAAATTTCAGAAATCTGCTTAATTAAAATACATTTTTTCAACATAATTATCTACAGTTTTTACTTTTCTAATGAAAAACTTTAAAAACTACTTAGAAAGCACATTGAAAAAAATACAAATAAAATAATGCAACTGCTGTAAAATGATGTTGTAACTGGTGTAACGTGCCCGAATGCCATAAAAAGAAATTCAACAACATCCATTCTTTAACAAAATTACAAATACTTCACAGTAGCATTTAAATAAACTTTATTTATTAGATGTTAAGACAATAAAATTCAACAAAATTTCTATTAAAAAGTGCAGACAATATGTTCTTAATTCAAGATGGCCACCAGGTCAAGTTTCACACAAAACAAAGATACTAAAAATGACTCCATACCAAGATGCATGAAATTAATTTATAAAGAACCAAATTTTATGCTATTTAATTTTTGGGTGCTGTATCTACATTTACATGGAATTCAAAAAATTATATATTTTAACTAAAGAAAATATATACACTTTTGAACTTTTAAGGAGTTATATTTATCTCTTTTAGGGGATCAAAATAAAATAAAAGGTATTACCTTTAACAGGTTTTTCATAAACTAGAGTTATAGCACTAGCTTTCATTGTAATTCCCCTCTCCTGCTCATCTTCTCTGTTGTCCATGTAGCGTATCTAGAATTTTTGTTATGATAGGTTAGGATTTCATACACGTAAAAATAATTAATTAATTTTCAAAATAAGTTTTCATTAAACTGAAACTGCTAATTTTTGTCAAAATGTATGCAGCTTGTAAAGCCAGCAGTTAAATATATTTAAAATTAACTTTAAATAATTAACCATATAGGCCACCATTATAAAGGATATTTAGAAATGTACTTTTGTTACCGAATGTGCAAACTTTCCATATCTGCCATAATATTTATCATCACAAGAGAACAAACAAATATTCTAAATTATTGAACACACCTTTCCTGCATTTCTCTTTGAAATTATTCCATTGCAGGCAACTAAAGAATCAGCAATTGTTGTTTTCCCTGTGTAAATACACAAATGAATGTCTGTATCAATAGCATCTAAATCCAACAGTAAATATTTACTTTTTTAAAGCACACTATAAGAAAAGTTTTAAAATATGCTCATTAAAAAAAAATGTTTTAAACATCTGCCAATTTTTTTACCATGATCCACGTGAGCAAGTATACATATGTTACGAATTTTCAAAGGATGCTGCTGAAGCTCTTTCACTTGTTCTAAAGTCTTTACTTTCATGTTTAAGTATTGTTTTAATACATGGACCTGAAAAAATTAACAATGTATCAAACAGAATGGTAAAAATAATTAATTAATACTTAACGCAAATAGAAAAGATGAATAAGTTAATTTTTTACATGTTTTTCTATGCATTCATGATTTAATTATAGCACCATGTAAAGCTGAATATATAGGTCAGACCTGCACAACTCAAAATGTAAGGTGGGCCGTAATAATTTATGAAAAACTTGTGCAGCAGAAAGAAAATTGGACAGGGGGGTAAAGGTATTAAGAAAATAATAATAAAAAAAAAAAATTTCTTACTTTGAGGGCCGCAAAGTGGGTGCTGGCGTGCTGGTGGTATGTTGTGCAGGCCTGATATAGGTAATGATTTGAATGCCAACATTATTTCAATATATTGTTTTAATTATACTTATTGAAAATGTGTTTCACTTATTTTTAAATTTAAGTTGTGAGAGAATAAATTGCTTTATTTTTGGCAATGTCTGAGAGATATGGATAATTTGGTTTAACTTAAACAATATGTTGTGAGTTGAAAAATAAATATTTTTAATGCTTCCATTCAATCACATTGACATCATTATCAATTCAGCTGGGAGGTCCATTATTTATTTTCTTGTCTCTTTTAGTGCAAATTAAACGTATGCAGGTACATCCACGCTCTTTGGGTGGATCTTCTGCTGCTGGAAACTAAAACTAGAAATGTTGTTCCAATGAAATTTTGGAATGGTATTCACTTATATATTATTACTTTTCTTAGAAATTAGAAGTAACATCAAGGACCCAAAAAGTTGACGAATGTAGCTTAATTATGATAACTTTTTATTTTAGAGTCATTGAATCATATTTAAGCAATTTTTAAAAAAATTTTAAAACCTTATTTACCAGATGTAACTACATTAAAA
Organism: Lymnaea stagnalis; assembly: GCA_964033795.1. NCBI lineage: Eukaryota > Metazoa > Mollusca > Gastropoda > Lymnaeidae > Lymnaea > Lymnaea stagnalis. Next base: position 2,049,649 of record CAXITT010000008.1, read on the forward strand.
CTCTTCAATATTAAATAGAGCAAGGACTTATTGTTTTCCGATAAGTCTATGTTTTCCTTGGTTTTTCATGGAATTTTGGGTCAATTTACACTTCACAACTCCCCATGAATTTCTGTATACCAGTGAGCTCCCTTTGTTTAGTCGTGGTTTGTTACTAGAGTTAACTTTTCTCTCTATTTGATATTAATACGCTGATGGAATGAACACCGGATTTGAAAACAAGGTTGCCATCTGAGTCTGATAATTTGATAAATGGAATTTGACTTAATTGAAATGATTTACTATAGAATTTTTAATAAAGTGTGTAAAAGAATATTCTATGATTTACTGACGAAACTTTAAGTTGGGTTTTGTTTTTTCAGTACAGTGTGCAACTGTTGAACACAGACCTGCCTACCCTGGAACTCTTAAACTGGTACAATATCATCTCGAAATTTTACAATACAGTATCTTAATAGGGAATAAATAAACATACAGTATATATATTATATACAATAACTACTCGCATCCCATGTGAGTGGGATCGAGTTCAGCTGACATTAAAAAAGATCACTTTTAAAGTTAGATGACTGACGTTTACATTGCAATCTGTGGTCACTTTGTTTTGCAGACTTGTATCTGCTTAGATATCAATTTATACTTATGTGAACTTGCAGATCACATTATTAAAGTCTGTCACTGGTAAAAATAAAGTTACTGGTGAAATTTAATGTGGTTCAAACTCCAATTCAGTTCAGCATAAAATAAAATTTATTAAAATAAGATTTAATTAACAAATGAGGATGTCATTTACAAGACCTACCAAATAAATTGAGATTTATTTTTTAGAAAAAAAAAGCAGGTTAAAAAAAATAAAAAGAATCAATAAACTGTAAATGGGTGAAAGGAATAGGAGTGTTGGAACCAAACAGGGGTATGAAAGTTCGTATAGCAATTTTCTTTGTTAAAAAATAGATTCTCAAATGCCCTTTAAGACCCTATAAAATATGTCGAGATCTAATGTTGCTGGGTGGAACTGTTGAGAAAATGTTCTAATTTTTTAAAAAACAACTAGTTTTTCTGTTTTTGAAATAGATATGTCAGAAAATTATGTCATACAGCAACTAAGCAATCAAAAGTGAGGATTGATTAAAATAATTGTCATTATATTATGGGGTTAATTTACGCTTGAGTTAGGGATAATGACTTAGAATTTAGGATACGTAGAGATGTTGATTTTAAATTTGAAGGTTTTTCAAGAAATTTTTAAAAAATTAATTAAATTAGAATGATTTTTAATCATTATGAACAGTTTTTTTCTTTAAAATTTGTTTGTTTTAACTTTGTTTCCTTAAGTTGTTTAATGTTATCAATTTTTTACACTGAGAGTTTCAAAAATGTTTTTTAAGAATGATTTTTCACAAACTGGCTAACTACCTGGGAGCGGCTCAGCGTTTCTTTTGTTATGGCCACACGCCACTGGTAGCGCCAATGCCAATGTTTGTATCATAGTAAATCGAGTCAAATATTTATATTATTCCGTTCCAGTTTTGGTTTGAGATTTTAATTTACCAGGATTTTTATTTTCGAGCTATATGCTATCGGCTTTAAAAAAATTTACTGTAGCAACAAGTTTACTTTACTAAAGGCATATAAGTAATTGGAAGTGTAAATATTAAATATTATTCAGTTTCTGTTTTCTTTTCTTTGGTGCATTTTTGTTTGATATTATTTGATAAACTTTTTGGAAACCACCTAATAAAAGGCTTTAAATGTTTTGGAAATTAAAAATATATAGGTATGTTGGTACTTAGAATGATTTCCCATATCAGTTCTGTGGTCAGGGCATGCTTCTGTCATCTACGCACCCTGGGTCAGCTGAGTCCTCAACTCAATGAGAGGACAGCCAATGCTGTAGCGGTAACTCTAATCCAGTCAAGATTAGATTACTGTAACAATTGTTTGTGGGGTTTACCAGTTTACCTCAGAACCAAATTCAGAGACTCCAGAAGGTACAAAATACTGCAGCACGCATTGTATCGGGGATAAAGAAATCTGACAACATCACCCCAGTTCTACAAGATCTCCATTGGCTTCCTGTAAGTGAGCGTATTAATTACAAAATTCTGTCCCTGGCACACAGCTGCATAGAAGGCTCTGCAGCGGAATATCTTAAAGTTAAAGAACTGATTTTATAAACATGTATCATGTATCCTTAAAGAACCTGTGGTCTTCAACACAGTCCTTACTGAAAATTCTCAGTTTGGATAAACACAGAAAAAAGTCTTACGGAGTGTGCTCTTTTGAAGCGATAGCGGCAAAATTATGGAAAAGTTTGCCTCAATCTTTGAGGAGAATTAAAAATGATAACAAATCAAGTAAGAAACATTTTAAAACTTTTCTGTTTAATTAGATTTAAATTTAATAAAACCAGGGCGCAGTGAGCATGCTAAAAGTAATTCTCTGAGTCTGCATTGACCAAATAAAAGTTAAGGGTACCAAGTTAAGTAACTATTAAATATTAAGTATTAAGTCAGTACAGTACAGTAGTACTCAGTAGTTCAGTAATTTGACTTAATTGAGTAACTTTGAATATTTAATGTTTATTTTTTGTTAACTTAACTGAACTAACTATGAGAAAAAAGTAAGAAGAATTTTCTTTTGTAAATGTTTCTTATCGTTGAATTCTTAATAGGACTAAATAATATGATTTTATTACTTAATGTTATTACCGAAAAAATACACCAATATTGACGATATCTGGTTCTATAACAAATTGGATCAAAACACGTTATGAAAATTAAATTGTTTACTTCCGATGGGTCCCTTGTCTATTGTCTATTGCTCAGTAAGCCGTGGATAAGTTTAGTATTTCTTGCTTTAAGTACCGGTAAATTTAAACTTTATTGTTATTGTTCGTCCGTCGAGGATCGATGAGGACCATCGAGTCGTCTGGTGACTGATGACTTGCGCGGATGACTTTAAAGTGAAGAAGAGTTGCGCGGCGTCTACCTCACTCTCTCGTCCGAGCCCACCATATCCAGTGGCAAGACTCTTACGTCAAGACGACCAGGGATGGGTTCGGTTGCAGGAATTGTCATTGTTTGCGCCTTACGGGACTCCAACTCCGGGTTTGAATTCAGAGTTTCATTCTCTTAGATGAGTTGCCGACCAAGGTTAACGAGTCTCATCCACCCAGGATTTAAACTAATCGGTCAAGTAGGCATACATACATTTGATATTAAATAGATTAAAAATAAATTACAAATTTGAAAAAATTTGAAAAAAAAAATTGTTAAAAAAATTATTGTAATTTATATTTCTTTCTTTATTAGCATACTTGCTGTCTTAATTTTTCCAAAAACTGAGAACTCCAAATTTAACTAGGTTATAAACTACATGTCATAAACTCATAGTAATAAGGTGATCTGCAATGGTACATAATCAAACTTTTCACATTATCCCTGCAAATTATACCCCACAAGCTTTGCTGATTACGAACATATTTATAATTTCATACCCTAATATCTCCTTACATACTCTACACGTACATTTTTAAACACCGTCAAACGACAGTAAGGATCGAACACGTAGACACGGTCCAATATCTCTTTAATAATTAAACTAACGTAAATAATTGTATACGTTTAATAACCACAAGATAAACACTCAACGCCAATGAAATTTAATCATGACATGGTCCCAAGCCTTAGCATGTCGTATGCAGGCTATCTGATAACCACAAATGGACAAGGTTGCCTTCATTTGGTCCTCTCTTTGGAGAGCCAAAAAAAAACCAAAAAAAAAAAACAAACTTACCATCCGATTGAGTGGTGTTATTGGGGTTTGGTGTGTAATAGAGATACTATCTTTTGGCAAAGATACTAAGGTAATGAAGGATGAATAAAGCTGTTTTTTTGTTTTTTGTTTTTTTTTGTTTTCTTCAAATAAATGTATTGTATGCCCTTATGTCCCATGTAAATTTAAATCATAATTGTTGCATTAAATGTTTGGTGACTTAGGCTACTTGCCTGGTCGTACTACTTCACAGAAGGCGTTAGCAGTGGCGTAATTAGGATTTTTGCCACCCGGGGCGGGTCAAGCTTTTTGTCGCCCCTTCCTCATAAATAATTATAAAATTGGTCAAAAATGCCACCCCTCAATATAAAGGGGAAAAAAGTGGCAACCGGGGCTGACCACCCACTCTGCAAACTCTCTCCCCCCCCCCCCCCCCCCCCCTTATGACACTGAGCGTTAGTTATATGTCTCATTTGTAAGGGAATATGTCTTTTGGAATAAAAGGCTTTAATATTAAATGTATGTAGCCAACCCAAAGCTTTATTTTAAATCGGAATATATATTGAAATTATATCTCAGATGATTTTTTTTTTCAAAATTGCGTATAAAAATCGTGCGGTGAGCTCTTGGAGCTCTTGGCCGTGACGGACCTTGTAGTTGAAGGGCTCATATTAAGGTCACTCTCTTTATGCAGAGATAAATCAGCTATCACATAAGAAAATGGCGGAGCTGCCTGTTAATGAACCCAACAAAAAGTTCTTTTATCATGAACACGCATCGAAATTACTAAAATGTTTGAATGAATTTAGAGAACGTCCAAATTTGTGTGATGCGACTGTTACAATAGGATCTAGTCGTATCCCAGTACAAAAAAACATTTTGTCTGCAGCAAGCCATTATTTTCGGTGAGTAAACCGAGTAATCCACAAGTCGCCAGTCGGCCGGTCGTTTAATAATTTGATTGATTTAACTCATTACATTAAATTTACAATTACATGTATACATCGGATTTCGTATTTTAACCTGTAAACTTATTTATATGAATTCTTTATAAAAGTATATTTCATAGTAAAATGCCATCTTTTTGTTGGAATACAACAACATTTTAACAAATTTTACAAGATAAAAATAAAAAAGGTAGGCTACATTTTAATGAATCTTTTGTGTAGCGGGTACTTTTACGGAGCCATTGGGGTAAATCACGGATAACTTTTCTATCTTTAAAGTTAAAGATATGTTACAAAAGTTGCCCAGTTGGATGTAAAACTAAAATAGGTAATCTACCACTTGAGCGTCGGCCAAGGAAAAATCCAGCTGTTCCGGTTGGAAGGTCTATTTAAACAATTATTCATATACTATTTTTAATGACATTGGTTGTGCGTGCTGCGTATTCATTCCCATAATAATAGTACTAATACAAATACACAAGAACATTTTTTTTTAAATAGAAAACTATTTAAAAAATTTGAAATATAAAAATGTAAACAATTTAATGTTTGAAAATGGAATTATGCATAGTTCTCCCCCAAGGCGACAATGAAGTTATATGCCATCTAATATCTAATGATAGCTTTAAGGGGCCGTCCATTAATTATGTCAACAAAATTGGGGGGGGGGGGCGGAGGGGGGTTTGGAAATGTTTGACAGTTGTTGACAAGGAGGAGGGAGGGGGGTTTAGATTAGTTGACGTAAACAATCATGTTTTTTCTATTAATTTGAAATTGAATGGTTATTACATTATTTAAGAAAAATTAAATTATGTCAACAAAATTGGGGGGGGGGGGCGGAGGGGGGTTTGGAAATGTTTGACAGTTGTTGACAGGGAGGAGGGACGGGGGTTTAGATTAGTTGACGTCAACAATCATGTTTTTTCTATTAAATTAAAATTGACTGGTTATTACATTATTTAAAAAAAATTAATGAGTGTAATTATTCTTTTAATTTTAAGATGTCATTGCAGTCAAGATAAATCATATTGTTAGAGTAGGAATACAATATTTTGAGAATTAGGGGAAAGTGAAGTGAGTAACAAAAATAAAATCGCTACTTGAATGGATTTGCAAAATCTGTAACGTCTATTTTGCATCACAAGTCATGGTGAAAAAGCATGTTCAGCAGCACTTGCTACTCAACAAAAAAGGATTCGACCAATGCGAGTAGCTGTCAGGGGACATAGAGAACTTATGGCAATTATTGCTCACACTGACAATGCTTCTATTTTAAATGCTGAATGGTTAGATGAGGATGATATTGACTTGTCTGGTATGTCGGCTCTGCAAATATGAAAATGATAAATCAGCTACTATATACTAGGCTTATCAGGGGCGAGGGGGGCAAAACCAAATCTTGGTCGGCTTGTTAAGTTGTTTATTACTTGAGATGCCACAGTACGTAGCATTTTAAATAAAAACTGCAAATTCGGGGGGGGGGGGGGGCAATCCCCCGCCCTACCAAAATGAGCCCCATTGTTAGGATAGAGCAACACCTGGCTACTCCATGGGAAGATGATAGCAGCTAGAAACTATATTATAATTGTCAGTTTTACTGACAATAATGATATTTATACTTCCATTTTTAATTTGGGACCGCCGTTAAGTGTGGGGCTTATACTTATTATTATAATAAGGAGCTGCCTATACTGATACTTTAAAGGATACAGAAAATAGGCAATATAAATTACTAAAAATAAAAGTACATGTATGTTCAGATTTTTAAACGTTTTTAAAAAAAATTTCATGTCCAGCATTTATCGCCACAAGATTTATATTTAGCATCGTCATATATCTTTTTAATAATTTCAGTGCTCTTTTTGATTATGATGATCGCATTACAAATAGCACAAAAGATAGACAAGGTCCATCTTTGTCTACTGTTTCCTTGGATCACATGGCAATCGATGAGCACACATTCCGTAGCATTTTGGATTTTATCTACACAGCAGAGGTCAAATTGCATCCAGGAAACATTCAGGATATGTTGCAGGTAGTTTCATAAAATACGTTAGAGCCAATACAAGGTTTTGTTAAATTTGATTGATTAGTACAATTCATAAGATAATGTTATAAATATAATGAATACTGTGCATACAAAACAAGTTGATCTAGGTAAATAATTTTTAAATTTGCAGGCTGCTGACCAACTACTAATGTCTGACCTAAAAGATATCTGTTGTGAATATTTAGATACTTGTATCAATGCACAAAACTGTATTGGCATTCTGGATTTCACATCTCAACTTTCCTGTTCATGGTGGCACTTAAAAGTGTCCCAATATCTTGATGCTCATTTCAAGTAAGTTTATCTGGAATAGAAACCTGTCTAACTTATGGCAATGCATTTTAATCATTTGATTGCTGGCATTAAGCTAGTATGGAGACCTGGATTGCTTAAGCACTACAGGTATTACTAATATCACAATTAAACATAATTTTTATTTTTTTCCCCCCCATTTTTTTAAAACAATTAACCATATTTGGATAGCCGCATGTATTTTCTTTTTACCTGATGACAGTGATTAATTATCGAAACTTGTAGCACAGAACTTCAACACTTGAAATAACCTGTATTCTGAATTTTGCCCATTAGTACTTGTCATTACTATGACTCACTGGATTTCTTTAGCTCACTATCCAAGTCCCACTTTGAAGTAGTTAAACCCACTCTCGCCCATATTCAGAGATTTGTCAGCTAATGTGTTATGCGGGATATTTCAATTCACATTTTTAAAATTATTTCGTTCATGCGTGCGAAGAAAGTAAAATTGTTCCTTTTGATGATCAACATGCAACATCATATATGGGTTGAAAAGCATTTAAGTTAGTCATTCATGTTTTCCAGAATAAATATCTAGGCAGGGTCCATAGAATCTTCGGGTTACAATCTCTAATCAATAATTGAGCTGCCAATCAAGAGTGACAACCACTGCAGTAACCCTGCAAAGATGTCCTTGAAAATGGCTTGGTCATGTTTGGAGAATGCCACCAAGGTCATTTCCCAGGACACCACTAAAATTGACAACGCAGGGAAAATGAAATTGTGGCTGACAGCTCCAATACAAGCACCCTGAAGTGGTGTTCCTGCATAATGATAGTGACCTTAACATTGTTGTCAGCTCAAAAGGACTGAATGAATTTATTTATGAAAGAATTTTCATATTGGGCACAAATAACTTTTTCAATGCAGATTATATTTTTCAACCTGATTCGTGCTATGATAATCGATTAACAAACTAATAGAATGGTTTAACTATAAAGCATGTTATTCAAGGTACGAGAAGATTATAAAATGCCAAAATAAGCCATTCTATTAGTTTGTTAATCGATTATCACAGCACGTGTCAGGTTGAAAAAAATAATCTTCATTAATTAACTTTTCAGCATTGTATTTAATCTTCGCGTACCTTGAATAACATGCTTTATAGTTTATTCTGCACTTGTTTGTCATTTTCAGTGAAGTCAGCCAATTTGATGAGTTCCTGCGGCTAGATGAAGAGAGAATCGCCAAGCTTCTATCAAGAACAACAATAGATGTAAAAAATGAAGATGATGTTTTGGACATAATCCTTCGTTGGTATCGATTTGAGCCTGATAATCGTTTCAGTTCAATGATGAATTTATTAGGGAAAGTTGTGTTTGCCCATCAACTTAGTGACAATGCACTGGCAAGATGTAATGAACTGAGGGAGCCAGCAGGACAAGAGCTTCTTCAACTTATTTTGGAACTAAAAAGAATACAGAAAGACAATCCCATCATACATAGAGGTTTTGTAAGAGTTATTGTGGCATGTGGAGGAGAAGGGGGTTGCATGTAAGTTTTTATATATTTTTTGAATTTATTTGAAATAAACTTTTTATTTTGTTTTGAAATTCCAGATAATAGAGCAAAACGTGTGAATATAGAACTTTAAAAAAGCGCTGTCTTTGGGCTTGCTCATTCCTGGCATGGATAGATTTCTTAATAAAATCACCTTGAAACAGCGCAAATTCTGTTGAGTGCGAGATGCGAAACGGCTCTGTGGGACAAAATTGTTTTTTACTCTACAAATTGCATATACCATGCAGTACTGGCACGTCATGAACAGGATGTGACATTGACTAATCAGACAGCAACCACACTGTGTAGGGCTGTGAAATAATTATAATAACACTTACCTGGGTACCTATTGACCCACGGAGCCTATACCATTGGTACCCGACAAAAGTGAAAAGATTTTTTGGAAATATAAGGAGTCATTAAGTTTACCTGCCATCACCATGGTTGAACTTTGAACTCGAAACTTTTTTAAGGAAAGAACAAAGATACCTAAGGATTTTTTTTAAAAGAAAGAGTGTCATTCTCTGGAGAGAAGCAATAAGTTTGAGCAGACGAATGTATGGTGGTTTAGTTACTAGGTGCCTTGAATGAGCATCAAACGTGACGTTCCACTGCCTGGAGCAGTTAGTAGCCAGGTTCTAGTGGGGAGTACGGAGGGGACAGTGGGTGCCAATGGCAGTAGAACATTAAAATAACAAAATTCTTATCAGAAACGTAATATTTTTTTAATGATTTTAAAAATAATTTATAAAAATCCTGTGCCCGAGAATTGGCCCTGGCATTTAGCCTTGGTCAGGCACCCCGGCACCGTTGTCAGGCACCCCGGCACGGTGACAGTCCCAGCTGTGTTTCTAAAATCATGATGAAATGGCGTGTTGTCAGAAGATTTGCTTTGAGGCTAAGGGCTGTGAATGAACCTTTAGTATTGTGTGTAAATTTTGCCATTGCATATCAAAATGGCAAAAATGCATATATATACATATTTTTGTTTGGATTCTCATAAAAGATTTCTAAACAAATTTTATGCCACATCTTATGGAAATCTTGCTTAGTTTCATGATTGTTCTGCAGACCTGTTTACTCTTACGATTTCGGCGTGCAATATACGATTTTGAGGCCTAAATATTATATACACCGTATGTTTTTCGTACTATTCAGATAATGTATTGAACGATTTTGTGAGGATATTGTACGATTTTAAGAGTTGAAGGGTAAACAGGTCTGGTTCTGTGGTTATTATATGTCATCATCAGTGGCTCTACAGCCCATGTATGGCCCTGGCCCTCTCCACCACATACTTCCAATTGGATAGATCCATGGCTTTCCGCCTCCATGCGCGAACCTCCAACTGGTGTAAGTCCTTCTCTACATCGTAGATCCATCTCAGTCTCTGTCAACGGTGAGCCGTCTGGCCCTAGGTTTCTGCCTGTATATTACTTTTGCTGCTCTACAATCTGGCATCCTTTCAATATATCCTGTCCATTGCAGTCTGGCTTTTGTTTATTGTTGTGACTAAAGGTGGGACTTTGTACATTTGGTATAGCTCTTGGTTTGTACATATTCTCCAAACATCATTGTCTATTAGGCCATATATTTTCCTGAGGATTTTCCTCTCCCGTGTATTGAGCAGGTTCTCTGATTTTCTGGTAAGGGACCAAGTCTCACTAGCATAAGTTACTACTGGTCTTATGTGGTGTATATTGCTTTCTTTGTTCCCCTTGAGAAGTTATTATACATGTACATACATGTATGCACTTTCTGTTTGTATTCTCACTTCTTCTTGATTTTATTGTGCATATGTCTTCATCTTTTATATCTGAATGAAACAGTGAATAGCACCATTTTTGCTTCGGTCCCAAGGGGTGTGCTAATGAAATGTTTTACTGTGTCTCAGTTATGAAAACAGATGATGGTAATTTATGTAAAACATGTTTATGTTTAAAAAAAGAATAGAAATATAAAATAAATTAAAACAAATGAAACAATTTTAAAAATCAATTACGGTTGATATCAGAATAAAAAGAAAGTGAACAAACCCCGTAAGAAATTTTTTTCCGTATTAAATCCTTTATATAATGTAATATCGAGCAATGGGAGGTGGGGCTAAAAATTTGACAAAACGTGTGTTTAAGTTATTTAAGTAGCACACTTTATAAGAATCCCAATCAGTCCCCATCCCCAGCGCGCTTGAAATCGCACATGTTTTTCAAGTCATATTGCTTTGTATACTAGCCCATAGCTTATATTTTAAAAAAACTGTTAAGTTGTTCACATAAGTTATCCTATAAATTTAACTGAAACAAAAACAAGTCAGCAGCAATTAGAAAAAACATATAGGATTCTTAGCAAAACCAGACTACTATTATCTTGATAAAATAAGAGCAATGTTTTATGTTTAAAGCCTCTTCCTTTTAAACGAAATTGAGAATTATTTTCATATCATTACGCCAATGCAAGACTAATTTTTTTTTTTCATTTATGTATTAATTCAAGAAATGTATTTTTTGTGATTAAGTTAAAATGATTTGTGTAGTAGTAGCCATCTAAAATAATGGAAGTTACTGAAAAGCCAAGATTATTTTTCTATAGGTCCATGTAATGCAGAAATAACAATTTAAAAAAAGCAGGTGTTTTATGTTTAATTTTTATTTCAGTGACAGAGATGATTGTGAAATTAAAGATTTTGTCAGGTGTGTGAAACCTATTAGAACAAAACATCCTGCAAGTTGGGTGGAGTTAGCTCCTATGTCATCTCCAAGGTGTGGCCATGGATTAGTAGAAGTTGGTAAGACACTTACTGATAAAAAGTTACATATTATTATGCTTGTAGACTAAAAGGAATAAATTCAGCATAAAGAACAAAATAGATAAACGAAATAAACATAAAATAATCAATTATGAATGCATTTGCTTTTAATCCTAGAAGTAATGCTTTCATTAATAACTAGGTCTACCCTTTTTGAATACACATTTTTCTCAGACTGTAAAAGCTTTCAATTGATTCGAATATATTTATATAGATTCAATGTATTACCAAATCATGTAGTGTAAAAAAATAATTTGATAAACCTTTAATAATTGGTATGTTTTTTTCATGAATAAAATTAGCAATTATTTAACATTTTACATGATCTGTCACTTTGTGTATTGTTAAACTGATGATGATAATAATAATAATACACCTTGTGGATTATAAATGATGTTCAATAATATAAGAAGGTTAAATTATTTCATTACTTCAGGTGGATATCTTTATGTGGCTGGAGGCAGGGACAGTAACTGCAGAATTTTGAACAGCTGTGAGAAATATGACCCTTTCAAGAATTGCTGGAGTCCTATTGCTCCCATGAACCATGCAAGAGTTGGCTTCGGACTAGTGGCCATTGAAAACATGATCTATGCCATCGGGGGTAGCAATGATATGACAGATCCACTTCTTTCAGTTGAAGTTTACGATGTTTTTACAGATAGATGGAAGCCACTTCCTGACATGATTATGAAAAGAGCCTGGGCCTGTTATGTTGCAGCGGGCTCCAAGATATACGTGCTTGGTGGTGGAATCATTGGTAAATTTTATGAATCAGTAGAAGTGTTTGACACAAGGGCTCTAACATGGTATGCTGTGTCACCTATGCGTGAAAGAAGATGTGATGCAAGAGCTGTGGCTGTTGGCAATGACATTTATGTATTTGGAGGTTTCCGTCGCATTGAATGTCCTAGTGCTGCCCATTCTGGTCACAATTTGAAGTTGTGTGGTACAGAGTTTTATTCAGAGAAGAACGATTACTGGATGCCCATACAGAACAGATCTGGTGGCAACACAATATGTGCTGTGGGGGAGACGACTAACATTAGTGGTGTGCTCTATGATGAAGATGATATACTAATCGTCGGGGAGCTGGATATGGGCAGTGGTGAGGTGCATACCGTCCGATCATTCAACAGACACACCAACACATGGGACTGTGTTATCATGAATAAGCCAAAGCTACAAACTCGCTACCAATGCTGCTTGTTGTCACTTCCCAAAAATTTGATGCACAATCTCTTGAGAGAACAAGGAAAACTGTATTATTCGGATATCGTGGGAGATACCAAACTTAATGGTTAACAAAGTCAAACTATACAAAATTTATGAAATGAAAATAAATTTTGATTGGCAAGGAGATGAGTAGATGAATACTAGTTTATTATTCTGACTACCTTAAGAAAATGTATTATGGAGGTCTGTATTCCATGATTTCTAAGAGATGAATGATATTAATGTTACTAGAACAGCAAAAATAAATTTGCTAATTTTTTTAGTTTTTACTGTAAGTATCCGTGGATATATTATAAGACTGACTAGTCAGACATATTGGTGAGATCAATGAGTCTCAAACTTTGTTGTGCTGCTGATCCAATCTGATTGTGCTATACTTTTAATTAAATTTTGTCATGGGTCAAGTCAGGTCTTTCATTAGTCTGTTTTGGGAACTTGTCACATATTTATTTGTGTGATTACACTGTAGGTTTTTTATCAGCTTAGAAGATATTTTTTTAGCACGACTATTTCATAAACATTTCCCCAAACCCTTAAGAAAATACAAATGTTCAAGGTATATTTTATAAAATGCTACATACTCACAATGTATTAAATTAATATTCAAAAGTTAATGATGAGAATATAACTAATAATAATTTTTAAGTCCATGATTAAAGCCTACTCTTTATTAAGTACAATATTGCACTGTTTTTCTCCAAATTTTAAAGAAGTGTTTTTTTTTATAGATAATTTTTTAAGAGCTTTGGATTTTTTTTAAAAGTCTTGTATCTTTTAATTGCATTTCTCATTGTACCTTTATGATGCCTGATCTACCTATTTGTATTATGTTGATGATCTTAAAAATAAAAATGGGTCTGCACTGTGTAATCATACTTTGAAGTTGCTGTTAATTGCAATATCATCAATGTATGTGAAACAATAATTTTCTCATAATTGTTTTGTTTTTAGAGCGAGCAAAGTTTCAATATTACAACAAAATTAATAGGGAAATGAATCTTAAAATGAGGAATGTCATTAATCCTCTTGAGACGGCCAAGTGTGTTAAGGCTGATCCATCGGCCGGATAATAAAACCCTCGAGATTGGCTGGCTGATCTTTGTACAAATTTTCAGATTGTTTCTCGCATATCTTGCTCATCTGGCCATTTAGCGGCTTCCATTGATGGTTTACGGTGTTCTGTCATGATATATCAATTTTTGTTTGTACCTAATGACCCCAATAAATGACCTTGAAATATGCAAAAGACATACGTAGCCAGGGGGGGGGGGGCATTTTATGCCTGTCTTCATATTGAATCTCATTTAAAATGTTGGGACTTATTAAGGCCTCAAAGGACTTATTTAGGGTTCAACTGTCATAAAATTATTCAAAATTCTGCTAGTAAGACATGTTTCTTCAAAATGTAAACAACAATTGCATGCAAAAATTATGTAAATCAGGATATCTCATTTGCATAAATGTGGAGATTTCATTTTAATTAGTAAAGATCAAATTCGTTCATTCAATGCCCTACATACATGTACTGTAGTTTTATATTTTTAAAGTCATTAGATTATTTTTTTTTTTTAAGTTTAGAAATAAGTGCAGGGCTTGTGAAAAGGGCTCCGTCTTTTTGGCACAAACAAGTCCAAAAAGGCTCAGACAGTGCAAAAAGGCTCAGTCTCAATAAGGTTGAATAAATTTCAAATCTTTTGTATAGAGCAGGCCTGCACAACTCAAAATGTAAGCCGTAATACGTTATGAAAAACTTGTGCGGGTCAAAAAAGGGCCGGAAGATGATAGGACAGGGAGAAAGCTATTAAGAAAATAATAATAATAAAGAATATTTCGTTACTTCGCGGGCCGCCAAGTGGGTGCTGACGGTCCACATGCGGCCCATATGTTGTGCAGGCCTGGTATAAAGCAATAAATCTAAATTAAGTATTGGCTTTTAATAAACTCAAATTACACATGTACCTTTTTCTTAATAGTTTACATGTTTTTAATAATTGTAAAGCGCTTAAAGCTTTAAGGTAAGTGCTATATAAAAATGCCTAAATAAATAAATTGCATTATCTTCAATTAGAAGGTTGAAACTGCTCCCTTGCATCATTCTTAAATTGATAAAAATTGAGTAGGGAATTTAGTAGTAGAGCCAGGAAGTTGCTAGTAGTGGAGCCAGGAAGTTGTTAGTAGTAGAGCCAGGAATTTAGCAGTAGAGTCAGGAGGAAGTTGTTAGTAGTGGAACCAGGAATTTGTTAGTAGTAGAGCCAGGATCAGGAAGTTGTTAGTTGTAGAGCCTGGAAGTTGTTAGTAGTAGAGTCAGGAAGTCGGCAGTAGAGCCTGGAAGTTGTTAGTAGTAGAGCCTGGAAGTTGTTAGTAGTAGAGTCAGGAAGTCGGCAGTAGAGCCTGGAAGTTGCTAGTAGTAGAGCCAGGAAGTTGTTAGTAGTAGAGCCAGGAATTTAGCAGTAGAGTCAGGAAGTCAGCAGTAGAGCCAGGAAGTTGTTAATAGTAGAGCCAGGAATTTAGCAGGAGAGTCAGGAAGTCAGCAGTAGAGCCAGGAAGTCGGCAGTAGAGTCGGGAATTCAGTAGTAGAGCCACATCATTTGTTTAAGTTTAATGTTCTCCATTTATTTCAAGTGACATACACAGTAAATTTCTTTTAAATTTAAAACCAACATCTTTAGTAAGCTAAATCAAGATTGTTTAATATTAATTTAATTTTTGGATACCAACAATTTTTCTTTAAAATTAAGACCACTATATTTAAAATTATTGATTTTTAAAAAAGCACATGCTCAAACAGTTTTATTGAGTGGGACTTCCTGTGATTAATATACATTAATACATTTGTTTAAATCTGAGGTTTAGATGACTGGCTATTAATGTTGCATTATTGATATTAAAAGAAAAAGACCCTGTTTGTCAATCAGAACAACTTGAGGATTGAAAGTATATTCTACCTAATTAAAAGGCATTTCCAACAAATTATGACTGTAGGAATTCCCAAATATTATTTTTGTTCCCCTTATGTAATTTTCAGCTCTAATTGATATTGTTTCACATTTCACTTCAGATATTGGAGCAAATGAACAAGCATTTATAAGATGTACATAATGAATTCATTTCATAAATGGCTTAAGTATTTAAAAAAAAATATTTATGCAAGTCTTGTGTAATATTTTCATAGTACAGATGGAATACCAGAATCAGATTTCTTTAAAATTAAATGTAGAATGGTTTCTTCATTAGGTATGCACAACTGTTTTGTTCAAGATCACATTCTTTTCATAGTGAACACAATTTGCTGAAAATAGAATTGGGTCTTTCTTAGCATTTCAGATTTTTAAGTGGTGTTTTTTTTAACTTGTGGGCTTGAAATTTCTGTATATTTAAGATATGAATAAGCAGTGCTATTTTGTGTAGATAAGTCATCTCCTAAAATAGATGTACATGGCACATTAAAAGTCTTAACATTAAATTCATCTTTAATTGTTTTTACTTTTAGGTTTTTGTGGAATGAATGACTTAATCCAGTGGTTCTCAACCTTTCTAATGCCGCGACCCTTTAATACAGTTCCTCATGTTGTGGCGATCCCCCCCCAACCACAAAATTATTTTTGTTGATACTTTATAATTGTAGTGTATATGTGTTTTCAGATGGTCTTAGGCGACCCCTGGAAAAGGGTCGTGACCCACAGGTTGAGAACAGCTGACTTAAACAAAGAGCTATGTAAAATACTCAAAGCATCAGCTGCAAAAAATTATCTTTCAACTACATCCATTATAAATATTCTAGATCACTGACTCTGAGACAACATGAACAGCATTTGACTCTTTAAAATCAAAAGGGCCATGTGAGTAAACTGTAATGACCTGCTCATTCAGGAAACTGCTCATAATTAAGTTATTCAAAACATTTATTAAAAAACCTACCCGAGAAACTGACATCCCAAGTAAGACTGTTCGCAGATGACACGGCGGTGTAAAGGACGATCACCAACAGAATGGACCAGCTACAACAGGATCTCAGACGGTTAGCCGAGTGGGAGATGAGCTGGGACATGGAGTTTCAAAAAGCCTTTGACCGGCTGCTTTTAGATTATGCATCTTCAGTGTGGAACCCATTTACCCAGAAGAGCATCGACAGGTTCGAGGCGGTCCAGCACGCTTTGTCCTGAACTGCTATAGGAACACCTCTAGTGTTGGCAGCATGCTGGAAACACTGGGCTGGTCACGGTTGGAGGAATGATGACAACTATCCAGGCTCTCCATGATGTACAGGATAAATAATGGGCTGGTCCACTGCTCACTCAGCATTAACCAGAAACTAGTCCCTCTCCCTCATAGACAGCGACGAGGCCATGACAGGCAGTTCCGGACTGGAACAAGCTTCCAAAAGAAACAGTTGAAGCGACAACACTCGACACATTTGCGTCTATTGCCTGAGGCTTCCAGTGCAAGATACAATCACTAAGTAGCCCTTGCAACCAGTGAAATATCCTCATCAACACCAGGCACAGAAAGCAAATCCCCTCTACATGCATAGGAGCCATGACATTGGGCCCTTAATATAAAGAAGGTATGCTTTTAATTTTTAAAATAGTTTTTTTTTTTAATTTTCAACTTTGAGTACATGGCAGATTTGATAATAATTCATTCTTCTACCGGTACTTTTTTAAATTGATATTTTAGCAGACAGAAAGTGATATCAGTATCTTTCAACCTTTTACTAACTACATACAAGACAGTTATGCTGGCAGAGCTTCTTTTTGACATGAGAGGTTTCCTCAAAGCAGTTTAAATTTTTTTTTTTTAAAGTCTAACTTGCTATATGTTTACATCCCTAACAATATTACATTTACAAAAAATTCAATTCACTTAAAAGTCTTTAAAATAACAAAAGAACAACTAAGTTAATGTTAAAGGAACTTTATTATTAAGATTCATTTTTTAATTAAGGTAGATAAGACAAAAGCTAACATTTCTAGCTGTTATAAATCCATGCTTCCTGTCATTTCACAAACTTTTCAGAGTTACACATTGTAATGGGAACTTTACAAACAATTGTTCACCTTCCATTGCATATACATGTTCATGCTAGGTCAACTTAGGCTACTAGTTAGGGAAAAATTGGAGACAAATAGGATGTGTCATTCACCATAAAATAGACAAAAGTCAATTCAATAAAGATGTATTAATATTTATTGATATTATTCTTATCAATGACATCAAATTCTTTCATGATTGAATTCTTTGGAATCTAATTTTTTCTTTAAATTTAAATTAGATCAAAATTTAACATTTTAAAGTAAGACTTTTGTTAATTCACAAAATCTTTTCCCATTAAGTATTTAAAACCATAAGATGTAAAAATCCTACTAATAGCTATTAATTTTAGATAAATTATGCAGCTTTTCATAATACGCTGAACAGCATTATAAATTGGCAGAAGGACTATTATGATATGGTCAAAATATTGTTGGTTGAACAAGTAGGATACATGCAATATCAGTTATCTTATACTCTCATAATTGAACTTATTTTTCTCCCATTCTTTCTATGTACACATACAATATTTGTCTTCTCCTGACTCATGTTTTACAGCAATAAAACACATCCAACATGAAACCAAGCTAACAATATCTTGGTAGGATTTTTAAAACAATAATAATCAAATTGAACACAAGAAACTCAAATAAGGAAGTACATGTACAATTAAAAGAAAATGATTTATTTCGCATACCTTGGTTTTATGAATGAATACACATCATATTTACAATATCTTTTAACTTCACATGATTTCAATAGTGGGAGAGGAAGTAAAGTTGGGGCAGATAACCCGACATTAAGCTTGTGTATTCCTGGAATTAAGCAATCAAGAATTTTATCACTAACAAAAGTTAACATTCTATTAGTCATGATGCCATCATCCATGAAGCTACTAATAAAAATAAAAACTCAATTAAAAATTTCCCTTAACAGCAAATAATGAGAGGAAAAAATGCTGAATTAAAAACAAATCCCCATTGAAAGCAAGAATCACAACATCTGATCTAACATACATTAATATTATGAGAACAATCACAGCAACAGTAATATACCAAAGATCTGTAATATTACATATCTACACTGGATATATTATATTATCATTCTGCTATGTACATGTTATGTTTAAAACATAGGCTTGCTCTATTCTTTAAAACATGAATAATACCAATTATTAATTTGTTAGTGAGGAGTTGACATTATGTAATGACAATGTAATTGATAGTTTTGTACAGAATCAATATGCATATTAAACATTTCATATAAACAAAAATATCTCCATTAAATAAGTCATCTCAAAGATTTTCAAAATAATGATGGCACTACATAGCCCAGCAACACTTTATCTCTGGGTAAAATGCTCTTGTGAAAAGTCATTGTTACATATAACCCAAAGACAACTTGTCACTTTAGCTTCATTGAATATCTGCATAAAGAAGAGCACAATAATAAAATGCTAATCTCTTTTTTTTTTATTTTACCAGTCATGAAGTAGAGCAAATATTTCAGATTCTACTAAAATCTATTAATATATTTTAGAGAACAAAGCTATATTCAATAGTTCTTTGATAGTTATTTAAAAAAAAGATGTGACCAAAGTAAAACATATAATTATGACAAATCTATTCAAATACACTCTAAATTGCCATAAAAAAAAACAACCATCAGTTCTATGCATCCTTTAACTAAACCTTAACAAGGGTCTACATTTTTACCTGAATAATGCTTGTAACATAGAAACTAAAATTTCATAATGTGATCAACTGGACAGAATGTAATGTCTGCTAAGAATGCACCAATTTTGCATTCATTAATACATTTATAGTACTTTATTACAATCATCAAAAAATGGAATCACAGAAAGGCTATCTTCCAAACGTCAGAATTAATGGACAGCAGAATCTAGGAATACAATTATTCATACTGATTCTATGATAATGTCCAATTTTGTCAGAATTTGTGGAACCTTACAAAATCACAATCAGATGATATAATTGGCACTTCTTTCTGCCTCTAGGCCCAAATTAGAAACAAAGATAGGAGACTTAAAAAGTTACATCATGAGACTGGCACCATTGTATCACTTATTTGCTGATGGTCCTAGAAATGCACTATAAGGGTGGACACCATTGTTTTAAAAATATTTTAGGGAGTTCCATTTATGCTGTTTTCTTTTTGGTTTTCATAGTTCATTACTCATCATCTGGATCATGCTCACGCAAAACAGCTATTGCATCTTTCACAGCATGGTAAATGATGTTCTTTACCTGAAACAAACATTTATAGGTGAACAAACATTTATAGGTGAACAAACATTTAAGAATAACTGTAAACATTTAATGAATTTTTTAAAACTGTTTAATGTGATGTTTTCACAAAAAGAATTTTTTTCAAATTGATGAAATGATCAACAGCATCACTATTGGGGTTCATATGATAAGTAATCAACACAGATGTAGTAAAAATAATAACTTGAAAATTAACTTTACCTGTAATTTATCTTCATGGTTAGAGTGGGTCTCAGACAGTTGACGAAACTCCTGTGTTAACCGGAAACAGTGGTTGAGGTGTTCAGGTGATACAAAGTCCTCAGCAACTTTAACACAACTATGTAAGTTTCTAACCTGTAAAGCCACACAAAAAATCTTAATTTTTCCATGGGTACAAAAATAATTACATTTAACTACTAAAATTTAGAACTTTTCCCTAAACTAAAATTTTATGTGGAACTTGAGGTAAAATATGGGCTAAAGAAAAAATAATGGCTGTAGTGTAATTTCCCAGGTGGGGAAATGATGTCCCGTTTGTGGTAGGAAAAAACGGTTTGGAATGTTTACAATTTATCTAAAGTAAGGAAGAGAAAACTGAATTAACTGCAGATCTCATAACTAATATAATATATAGAACATAATGGGAAAAACAACAGTTTAACAATTATATACCTGATGTGGTGCTCCTGCAGGAATGAAAATGGCATCACCTAGACACTGTACAATAGTGTAGCCCTGGACACCATACTCTTTTAACAACCTGTCACAGAGTTCCTTGTCCAAGTACCAACTCTGATCATGAATAGCGTCATGGTCTTTTTCAATGATTTCACCTCGTTCCTTTGCAACCTGTTAACAAAAAAGTTTAAGATAACTATTAAAATATCCTACCATAGGTTTACCCAGGACCATCTCATCAAAATGTTTTAATGTGATAATGCCATTTGCACTCTCATCAACAACCCCTTGCGTGAGAACTGTTTAAAATAATTTATTAAAGTAGCGAGTTGTCTTTTCATTGATGTTTTGCTTACGGTAAATGTAGGGGTAGTGGTGTGTGTTAGCGCAGATTTTACTTAATTCAACAGCAAATATTCAAAGTTAAACAAGTATTGTTGGGAAAAAAGAAAACCCTGGGTAGAAAAATCCAAAACCAAAGAAGAAAGCAGCCATCTAATCAAAAATATTTAAGATATAAAAAATAGTTATAACGAAGGTCCAAATAATTTTGTTTATTAATTACGACATTTTGAAAGATAAAAACTGTTAGTTTACCTTATTAAGGAAATCCCTAATTTTGTCAGCATCATGGGCATCATATATATGCCACAAGGCACCTGGTATCTCATGAGTTTCTCTCACTCGCTTTTTAGTTATACTGTCACAACCAGCATCATCAATGGCCTTAACAGCCGCTAAGAGAAAGACATAAGAAATTGGTATTGCAAATGCCTTATTTTATAGATTTATTATCATGATACAAAAATGTGAAAATTTTAAATTTTAGACTTATCCTAAAATGATTTTTCTATTTTGTATGGTTTACCACTAGTGATGCTATTCCCACATTCTTTTGAATTATCTCTTTTTCTGAGCTTTTCTTTTCTTGTTCATTCCACTTTCATTATAACTTTATAACACCATACGAATTTATAGAAATAGTTTGATTTTGGTTTAACCCAGTCTTTGGCCAATAAATATCAATTTCATGCGTTATTTGATAATTTTTCTAAATGATTTCCCCTGCAGTCATTGGGAATGATACTCTATTATAAAATGGAGTTAAATTAATTAAAACCTTCAATATATTTACCTTCTTCTTGTGCTTTGCGACCACCAGGTCCATCCCAAGGTATTCCAACATATACCATTACATTTACAGCATCAGATATATCTAAATGGAGATTTGTTGTGCCCTCTTTGGGGAAATGAGATGAACCATAAGCATTGTACATCTTTGGCCCCAGGTCAGGACGAACCAAAAAATCAGGAAGTCGAGATGCAAGGTTTAGTTTTCCATTTCTCTGAGTATATTCAGGAAGGGGAAGCGCTTGCATTAAGTCCTGGAATCTTGAGGGGAGTAATTCACTGAAGTCATCACCAGGGGGCCAGTCTTTCAACTTGAGTAGCATGGGATCTTTACCATCATCCAGTGGTCGATCTTAAATAAAATTGAAATAATAAATCATTGAGAAAAAAATTGAGAAAAGATTTGTACTGACTAATATTTTTAGTCAGGCACAGCAGATCCACTGAAAAACGAAGATGTATTGTTTGGAATAAATTCAAATAGGAAACAAAATTAGTTTAAAGCAGTCAACCTTCATGACCTGCTGAGCGCATTTTAAAATAAAATTGTTATAGGGAAGCCCCTAGGGCTACATTTTTAAGTTAAAATTATTGGTGTTAAGGAGTGTTGGGGGGGACGACAACACACACGGGGAGAGACCACAGCAGAGCCCCTGATAAATGCAAGCAAAGCCCTTAGGGTTGAATACAGGTTGAGACCCACTGGTTTAAAGGGTTACCGGAAATTTGAAATTTGATCAAATTTGAAATTTGATCGAATCTTTTTTCAGTTCGCATGTTAAAATTTATGTCAAATTTCTTTTTAGTATATAGTAAAACAAAATTATGCGATCAAAAAGAAATTTTAAACAAAATGTTAACGTAAAAACGATTCGACCAAATTTCCGTTCCATCAAATTACCTTCGAAAAATTTCCGGATACATGTTTAACTAATTCCCGACGTTTGCGACTAAATGCGTCTTTTGCGGGTTTCGCCGGATGCGTCCTGGCGCATAGCGACACACCTCTCTCATATCTATTTAAAAATAGCAATGAAATCTCGCATCCCTCGAGACTTCCGGCGATGGCGTGGTTCAGCGTGATTTTAATTTAAAAACCGGAAGTTTTGATCTTCTTTCACTTTAAAACTACATGTGCTTTAGTACGGTGTGTCTATATGTAGCATGTGTTCGTCCGAGGTGCCGAAAATCGATTTTTTGGGTCAATGTTCGTTATTTTTTCCCCGCTAATGTTATATTTATATTAAACCTTATTCATTTTTTGGTGCATTTGTTCTTAATTCATTAACATTAAATAATATTTAGTAGCTTAAATACATATTTAAAAAATGTAAACAATTTCAAAACAGGGTTACTTCCCTTTCTCAGGCAAATAAATTAAATACGGAAGTAGCATTGCAGGAGGGAATGAGTTAAAGTAAGACATGAAAAAAGACATCCAGTTGGTGTAGTCTCAGAAGGAAATATTTGAAAAATCTGAGGTCTCCAATAATTTAATTGACATGTATTTAAATAGAAATAATTACATGTTTAAAATGCCTGTATTTGTCCTTGACTCTACCCTAATGTTAAAAACAATTATATCAACCGTCTAAGCACAACAAAATGAAAATAAACAACTGTGTTTCTAGGTTCAAATAAATGTGGCATTCCTTCCAACACGGGAAGCTAAAAAAAAATATTCCCAGTGCCTGATGAATCTATTTAACCTTTTTGTTACCGAAGATCTTCCACCTTCAATTACCAAGGACCTCACATTGTCGTCGTAACAAAGATGCAAAGAACTCTTTTAAAAAAAACTACCAAGTCACCATATTTCATTGATATACATTTTCTTTTTTCTGTACTCTATAGAGAAGTTAATAAGCGAATCGGATAGAGAATGAAATAAATACCAGAAGTTTCATCTTTAAGTTTTTTAATTGCTAAGTCAACAAAAATTGATGCCGAAACCATCTGTAATGAAAGGGTTAAAAGGGAAAATTTATGGTGCTTATTGGCACATCAGAATGTACAAGTGTTTAGCCATATATTCTATTACAAAGCTTAACAAATAATGAAAGGGAGATGACTTTCATTAAACAACTTTGGTAAATTGCATGCTTAAATATAAGAAATTACATACTTTTCAGATTTTCAAATCCATCCCAGAATTCTCCCATGGTATGACCTATAATAGCATTTCCAGTTCTGCAGTTGACAACTTCATTTTCAAGATGACCGAACTCTTTACTGAATACTTCTGGTTTCCAAAGGTTTATGTCCATTTTTTTATTGGCACATGACACAAGCACAGGCTGTAATGTGCAATAAAAAGTTACTCAACTGAATCCCCTTTCTTAAAAAATACTTTATTTTCCTCAAACCAAATTACTTCTTTACACTTATTCAACTTAATATAACATCTATATCCGAGTATTTTATTGTTTAAAGAAAAAAAACAATAAGTACATGTTACTGTGTACTTTTAAGACAGTTCAAATTTAATTGAAACATTAAAGATGATAAGAACTTATTTATAGAAGAGAGCTCTGTGCAGCAAGAGATCATTTTTTTTTTTTTTTACCATGACAGTGATTAGTTTTTTATTTTGATATCTCAACTTTAGCGTAATTTAATTGTAGCATTTAAAAAAAACATCTATCAAATAAATATTTTGTAATAATTAAAATTGTGTCCATCAAATCTGCAGATGGAAATAGGATCTTCTAAAATAATACCTGTCCTCTCTTCCACTGCTCCTGGAAAATCTGCAAATTTCCTTTGTGGTGTGCATCATGTAAGCGTAGAAGACGGCCATCACAAAGCCAAGAATGGGGTACATCAGGATACAGGACACTGGTCTCTGTTAAATTGTGGACCATAATAGGAATTTCCCGTTTCCAGCCACCAAGACGAGGTGTATAATGCAAAAACTTGAAAGGAGTACCTCCATCTGTGCAGCTTTTCTCCACAACTGCTTGAATAATATGATCCAGTGTGCTAAAACCACTTCCTTTCTTGCTTTTTTTATCATTTGTAACCTTTGGCTGAAATAGAAAATTATTTTTAATTTTGTGAAAAGTATTTTACCTTCTAATATAAAAAAAAGTAATAACTATAGATCAACTTTTTAAAAATGTCAACAATAAATTTCCAACCATGTTTACTGTGTGTTCTTTCTGGTTTACTTACCTTTCCAGCTGTCTTGGTTAGCAATTCACGAAGTGTGGAGCACCCAGACTTTTTTTCAGAGTCTTCCAAAAATTCATCTCCTGGAACAGTTGTTTTATCAAGTTTTCGTTTTGAATCCAATTTATCTCTGTTAGACTCAGGTTCCATAGAAGCAACCTCAGCGAGAATGCTTAGTGGAGAGGATGTAGTGTCTGGATTGTAACTATCCAAACTTTTTAAAGAACTTGTGTCTTGGTGTTTCTTTGATTTTGAATGCTTGTTACCATGTTCATCTGTAGCAAAGCCATTTGGCAGTTTACGTGTAGTGACTGCATTCAGCAACTGCTGTATTATATGAAGAGAACAGGTTTTTTTTCACTTAAAACAGTTATAAACAGCAATAAATAGTGAAGACATTAAATATGAAAGAAGGACCAAAATCAAGACTTGGTGACAACCTAATTTTTCTTTCTTAATGCATAAATTAATTATTTATTTTAATACCTGATTTATGCCATTTTTTGAGACAAGCTTGTTTTCAGAATTGCTTCCACCGCAAGGACAGTTAGAAGGAATGGACCATTTTGTGCGAATATCATGGATTAATCTGCCCAATTCCCATAGAGCTGAAAAAGATAACAGTGAAGCATGACTTTGGGGTGGTGGTGGGGATGATTCAGGGCTCTTAATGTTGAGTGCTCGAAATATGCATTCGTTTCATATTTTTGTCTCCAAACTTTATATAAATTGATTACAAATATAAAATCCTATTAATAGTAAAAGGATTTTATAGAAGATTGTATGACATTTAGTGATTTCCCCTTTTTTGCCATTATTATATGACTATTCTTACCATCACTTGGAATGATTTGAGTGAGCATCATTTCACTGGCTTTATGAGATTGTCTGTTTGAGCTACAGGTCAGCCACTTGTCATCACTTATGGGTCCTTGAAAATGGATATAAAAATATTTAGGCCATAAGACAAACTTTACAATATTGAGTTTCAGTTAATCGAATGTATGATTGTTGTGACTTAAAATCCTGCACTGTTTATTTCTTTCCAAATCTTAATGATCAGCATTTTTTAATCTCCTAAAGTGACTGCATTTAAAAATGCTAAACAAAACGTTGTACTTAAAACTTTTAAACTATTTTTTTCCCTTATTTATTAAATAACATTTACAATGGCAGTAATCCCCCTTTATTTGTACATCTATAGGAAATGTACAACAGAAGCAGTTAGGTAAAGGGTAAGGCGTTGACTGAATAATTCTGAAGCAGGAAATTAAAGTTGCAGTTTTCAACTCATTGGTTATGAAAAGTTCAAAGACCTTTCCCAAAAATACAATGAAATAAAACCATTACAGAAAAAAAGTAAAACCATAGATGTTTGCATATGTGAAGGTATGTTACCATAGTTTTTGTGTCAATAACATACTAATTAAAATAATGAAAATAGCAGTATATAGTTTACATTCTCTATACTTACTCTTGCCTTCTTTAATGCGAACTTTGTAGCAGTCGAGGCACACAACAAAGCCACATTTATGACAGACCCAGTGCATATTGAAAAGTGTAGTGTCACAAACATCACACATTTCTCGAACTCCCATTACTGCTCGTTTCCATACTATTTTCACTGCAAAAACAGAAAAATCATTTAAGACATGTTAAGGAATACTAAAGTGAGTAGCAAGCTTATTAGATTATTGATAGAAAATATTAATACTTGAATGGTCATTTATACTATAGTTCTTAAGATATTTTTTTACAATTTGCATAGAAATGATCAACAGATTACTTCAATTAAATTTCCCACGACTCTTTATAGTATTATTTCAGGCTCTATTAATTGTGTTCTCACCTTTTTAATTTTTCTTCCATAAATTAATTTTAAAAAATGCACTGAACTTAATTTTATATGTGCCTATAGTATAATAAGTTAGCAATGAACACAGCAATATTCTTATTGAATAAAATATACCTACCATCTTCTCCAGCCCAAGATTTAGCCTCTCTCTCTTGTTCTACTAATTCACAGAATTTATCTCCAACCTTGTCAATGATAAATTTGGAATTTTCAACATCAAGATCTGGTTCTTCCACTACAGCAAGGAAAAAGAAGAGGTTTTCAGTTGGGAGAAAAAATGATGTGATGTGTGATCTTATTTTATTATAAAATTAGGTGCCATTAACATTCTATTTAACTACATGTTATGGAATTTAAAAATAATTTTCAAATCTTTTCAAATTATGCAAGGGAAGAGCCACGTCAAGCAATAATCCCTTTAACGCAAAAATAAGAAAAAGGTGACAAAAGCAGAATTGAACTTAATTAAATGTTACCACCTGAGAAGTTTAAATTGCCACAAAAAGAAATTATAACTTTATAATTTGAAAGATAGTTTTTTTTTCGTTTTTTTTAAAAACATGCTGGTTTTTTTTTTTATTATACAAGAGTGAAACCACTTTTATCATGTATGCATAAAATTCAACTTCATATCAGGAAGTATTTATTATTTAAACCAAGTATTCCTATATTTCATCCTGGGTAAACTTTGAAATTCATCTAAATAAATCATAATCTTTATTTAAGGTGAACAATATGTTGCAATATCAAAGCAAAACTATGCATACCTGGAAAACGGGGAAGCCATGGTTCAATGTCATCTGGATCGGCATCAGATAATTCAGAAAATCCATGTATAGTAACAATTCCACGAGGATTATACTTTAGTCTGATAGATGAAAACAATCAAGCACACATTAAATATTCATTTAAATAAATTAATGCAGCAGAGACTTAAGACTTATTAAGACTTAGTTGATAAAATTAGCCCTTTACTTTCATATGTTTGTAACAAATAATAAAAAAAAAATTATAATTATTTGTAAGCTTTACATTTTTTAATTCAAGGTGGGAGCTATTCAGTTCAGAATAATGACAAGCTAGTGAATAAAAGAACAAGCCTGATTAACACCAAATTAAGGGAACATACCCAAGCGCTTCCCTTTAAGTAAACATAAACATGCTCACTGCTTTGTCAGTGACTGGGAGGAGTTAAAAGCTCATGGAAACAAACCCCGATAAAAAAAAAACATGTAACCCAGACCTCAGATCTTCAACCTGAAGTCATAATTTGAAGGTAACTTTAACCACTTCGCTACTGATGATGTCGACGCTACCAATAAAGAAAGATATAACACACACACACACACAAAATATATATATATATATATATATATATATATATATTTATTTATATATATATATATTATATATAATATTGCGGAGTCAGCAAAAATTGATGCCCATAAGCGGCAGTAATAAAACCGTTTTAAAATAAATAATTAAATGGAAAGTCCTAAATAATACCTTCTAAATGCATAAAATCTGCAAAAGATATTAGGTTGCTTCTTGCTTCTTTGAACAGGTGTCATTTTGCATTCTCTACACTTGGTAAGCTTAGGAGTTATTTCACTGCATGGTCCATCCTGAATGAATGGAACCATAGTTCTTTTTAAAGTTGCAACTGTCATTTTCACCAAAGGTTTGTTAAAAGATGAGCCTGTTAAAAGAAACATGGGGAATAATAGAATATAGTCTCAAATGTAAAGATTAAACAACAAAACAAAAACATACAATAATATGTAATTACTTATCCTTTACTGCTAGACCAGTGATATCAATACTGGTACATTCTTGCAGAAATACTTTAAACTACTCTTACTTTTCTTACTGTCTTTGGAAAAAGATTCTTTGCTTCTCCTAGTCTTCTTCTTGTCCTTGTTTTCTTTGCTTAGACTTTTGCTATTAGTAATACCAAGTTTAGAAGTCACTGTGGTGGCAGTTGTACTATTACTAGAAGAGGAGGTGGAAGAAGCAGGTGACATATTGGCAGTGTTGCTTTCTGATAATGCTGGAGATGGATTGGACCTTTCTGAATGTGGAGATGGTGAAGATATAACATGTGCTGAGTTAACAGCAGCCTTGGTTTTTTCCAATTGTTTGGACGGTACTGGACTGTTATCCCTGGATTGCTTAGATGAACTAAAAGCTTGCTCTTCTTTCTTGGCAGACAGAGAGTCCTCCTATATATTCCACACACACATAAAAAAAGAAAATAATATATATTTTTTTTTAAAAAACATAGAAAAAAAAAGCTTTAGATCTCTTAATATTTTATTTTAAAAAAAATTAGAATGTTTATATAATTTAAGCTAGTGTTGTATCCAACTTATTTTAAGTCTGTCTTTGACAAATTTATTTCCTTTAAAGATGTAGAGCTTATTTTACACCGATTTACATCATAGAATTTAAATTCATTTAGCACTGAGGATCAGTAATTTAGGACCTAATTAATAATTAAATCATATAATGTAATGGGGGGGGGGGGGGGGGGGGGGGGGGGGGAGGTCACCTTAAGCTTATTATCCTTGTCTGGTTTGTTACGTTTGTTTGCATTCATCTTTTTACGGCAGTTGCTGTTACTATTGCTTGTAGAATTAAGAGGAGGTGTTGAAGTGTCTCTATCAGAATCACTTTTACTTTTCTTGGCTGAACCAACAGTTGGCTTGCGTGGTTTAACTCTTTTCTTTGAACCAGTTTTGGCAGATCCCTAAATATTTGCAATAATGAATTTATTTATCAAATGTTATATATTACACACAAAAAAAAACTTGATCAGCAGCGAAGCCTGGAAAGAATGCAAACCCTTCAGGACCAAAACAAAACATCCACAAAAATTGAAATTTAAGCAATACTATGTAGTAAAATTGCAATCTGAATCAAAATTTAATTAACCCATGTAAAAAGACACAGCATTTTCAATTTAAAAAATACCTCCGTTTTATAAAATCTTTCTAAAGGTAATCACATCTCGTTAATAAACAAGATTATATTCAGTATAATTTATCATATAAATGGCAACTCACCTGCATCTCAGACTCTGAGGCAGACGAGGTAGATTCATCATTGTGATTATTGAGATCACTGACATTGCCATTAGGCAGTGTCACCACAACATTAGCAGGAGAAGCACTTAAAGTTTCGTGACCTCTTTCAGACAAAATAGCTGCTGAGTTTTCTACACAACTAATGACATCACGAACGTGACTTAAGCTTGGGTTTGAATCCTCCTCAGACTGAGCAGGCACGGGTGTCTCAGATTTTTTATCCTCATCGTGCCGCTGTAGCCATGCCTTCTTCATATGGTGAGGATGGCTAGTACTAGAAGTGTTGCCACCCTTGTTAAGGGGGCTATTGGTATCAGACGGTTTGATCTGAGGAGGCGGACTGGAGGCACTAAGTGTATCTGAGTCAGTGTCAACCTGATTATTGGCCACCCTATTTATTGTCTCCATGATACGACTGTTGTAAGAATCAGAGGCATTAGATGGGGGTAAGTCTGGCCTAAGAGTTGGTGCTGTTGCTGGATTCGAACCACAAACCAAGGGCTGGGAAGAAAAATCTTGTTTCTTATCTTGAGGACAAGTCTCCAGCTTGTTGTTTGATGTTGGCACTATTCCCCTCTCCCTCTCAGCTTTTTCCTGGGCCTTCTTTTCATCTTGAAGGAATGCTATTTGAACCGTGTTTTCTACAAATGATTTGAAGCTGTCCATATAGCTGGGAGTGTTAATGGATGGAAGGCTAGTGATTGACAATGAAGATGATGATGTTGTTGTGACAGGTTTAGTGAATGCAGTGCTGCTGTTTGTGGTGGTGTATGGTGAAGGATTTGTCAGGATTTGGGGTGTTGTCACAGGAATGAATATAGACTGACTTGACCCAGAGTTTTCTACAAGACCTTTAGACTTTTTTCTGTTGGAGGTGGTACTTTCTTTGCTGCCACTTTTTCTCTTAGACCCTGGTGGGCTAAGCTGTGAAGGCTTGGGGCCCTGAGGCGAACTTTGAGGTGCACCACTCAATGAAACTTGACTTGGATTGAGCTGTGTGATTGGTGGACCAGCAGGATGAGTAGTCCCACCTTGACTGTATATGGGATTAGGGACTAAACCCTGTTGTATGAGACTGTAACTGTAAGAACTTGGCAATGAGACAGGTGCTTGAGCCACTGAAGGAGGGTAGCCTGCGTGGACTTGGGTAGGCTGCTGCTCCAGAGACTTTTTGTTGGCATTTGGAGATTTGCAGAAGTTCAATGGCTGCGGCATTGTCTGTGGCTGACTAGTTGCTGGCTTGTATGGACTTTGAGATCGGGGAGAAGTGTGTGATTCTATAGAGCGAAAAGCAGTGCTGTGAGTGGGCTGAGAATGATTGGGGCCACTAGGAACTGGGCTGGAATGATGAAGAAGGTGAGGGTGAATACCAGTAGCAGGACTAGTGGACGAGGATAGTGGTCGGTCTGGTCGATGTTCCGGTGTATGAGCTGGCCTAGGGTGTTGAGGTCGCGGGGACGATGACGAAGGAGAGTTGTGATGAGAGTGTGCAGCTACTGGATTCTCCATCTTTATTCCTGGTTTTGTTTCTCTCTTAACAATAACTGAGCTATGTTGTTCTCTTTTTATGTCTTTGGGAAGGTACGCTGGGTTGCTGGGAACAGAGTTGGAGCCATGGGGCGTAATTGATGAATAAATGTGCTTCTTATCAGACACTTCTTCCTTCACTTGTCTGGCATCTGGTATAAGACCTCTTTGTTTGAGCTGTTCAGTTGTGATGGTGGAGTGAGAAGACGGATAACCATAAAGGTTGAAGACCGGTTTTTGGCTAGATTGTGACACTCCTGAAGCTGGTGGATAACCTCCGCTGTAAGAGTATCCAGGAAATACAGAATTTTTTTCACTGGGTGCTTTCCCTAAATATCTTTTGTCATCAGGCAAGGTTTCGGGCTCCTGCAAATTTAAACAAAATTGTTGACTAATACTAATGCTATTGGAAATGTACTTTTTCCTTTTATGTATAGTTCAAATGATGACTGCTCTACATGTGCAAATAGATAATATGTTAGATTTGTACAAGTTGTTAAAACGAGTTTTAAAATAATTGCAATTATTTAAACTCTTTTAGAATTCAGAGCTATTAAATGGTAAATTTAGATGATCTTATTTGACTTTCCCATGTATACAATGTGTAACTTTAAAGACATGTGTAACTTTAAAAACCAAAACAATAAATAAACATGCAGTATATTGAACTAAATCTTTGTTGATTTTTGTGACATGTAAAAATTGTGTGCATATCCGAATGCTATCCATGGGATAAGATTCCAGAAGTTTATTTACCCTTTTCACAACTTTATCATCTTTCCTCTGGTCGTACTGCTTTTCATGATAAACAAGTCCATGAGAAGGTATTGGGTGATGACCTTCAGTTTTAGGGATAAATCCTCTTCCAGTACCTCGAGTGATAGAGGGAAACATGCTTATTCCCTGCATAAAAAAAAAGCAGTATTTTTTATTGAACGGCCAGATCCTAAAAACTTAGTGGCCTCATGATAAGAAAAACCATCAAAATGTTCAGCCAGATCCTAAAAACTTAGTGGCCTCATGATAAGAAAACCATCAAAATGTTCAGCCAAACAATTTTGTTAAATGATGTGATGGCAATCACATTTTCAACATGACATTTTCCTGTAACAAGCTTCTAAGTAAATATATCAATCTATAAATTATACTAAATACTGTTTAGATTGATGTTAATAAAGTCTTAACAGTTGCAATAAATGACAACTGTATTTTTCTTTAAACAAGCACATCATGACTCATTTCTGTAAGGTGTGGATCATGGAATAAAAAAAATCACAATTTTCAATTTATAAATAAATAATTGCAAATGTTAAGTTAAGCTTCTTTAAAAATCAACATTAATGCACTGATTTCACTAAGCTTACATGAAGATGTATTTTAAATAGCGAGAGAAAGATGACAAGAGAAAGATGACGAAGACCCAACTTATGAACCAGATATTTATAAAAATCCACAACAAAATCAATAAATGTGTTGAGGAAATGAGTTCCCCCGCAAGGCTTCTGGGCAAGCCATGAGGGGGCGGTCAATCAATACCAGCTTATAGTTACACTAGAGACCATGTCATTTTGAAAGAACTCTATAATCCTCCATGCACACTATTAGACTTCATTAGACACAGTTAAAATATATAGTGCCAAAGCACAAGAAAGTAGAATGATACTATTCATACACAATATTTAAGACCTACGAAGCATACTGTAGTCTAGCCTACAGCAAACAATTTTTGACTTTGACGATAAATGCATCATCTCTTTGCTATTTCATCGAAGTACAAGAATATAAAAAAAAAAGCAGTCGGTAACTCTAGGGGAATAGAAATATTCAGATCTATTTACTGATAACATGCCAAAAGCCAAAAGGACGAGGTGCTATATAAATCGAGAAGAAAGAAAGAACACTCACACCACGCTCCTGTTTTGAAACGCGGTTACTCCTTGTGACTTTGAGACGGCCCCTGAAACTGGTTCTGTCTGTACGATACGAGGCATTTGCCCTCGCTATCAGCAAACAATCCCGGTCTATTCATAGCGGCTTACACATCGGTGAATAGCAAATGGGCTAGCACGCCACAGGTGCCCCAGGCACAGGGAAAGATACAGGCAAACAAATGCGTATGAACCGAAAGGAGGTCGGTGTGGCAAGGGTTGAGAGATTGCAACTACTACTTCACAATGACAAAACCTAATATAATCTTAGTGTGCATAGAGGCATTAAGTTCAATGCCATGGCGTTAAACCAAATCAACAACATATGAATAGCTTCATACTCAATAACTTGAATATAAAAGTTAAGCACGCTCGCACATCGTGCTTCATTCACTTCCAGCATCAACAACGCCACAAATAACTAAGAGTTAAATGTGAAGAAAACATTATATGGTTGGGATCTGAAGGGAAACCAAAAGTCAAGCTGATGATGACAAGGTCAATCAATTACGAAAGAAAATCAGCTGACTGACTAAAATACGGTACTGTCATATTTTGTCTACTTTGTAGAAACCACCCCTGTAAACGGTTATGCCTGGTGATTCTACTTTTCAAATTTTGGTCTAACAGAACCAAAGTAAATATGGTGCGAGCTGGGAGACAAATAATTTAACCAACAATGAACTTGGAGTTATTTACATTACCGGGTTTCCTGGATATAGGATGCATGAGTTGAAATAAGAACGAACCTGCTGTGTGGCCAGTCTAGTCAGTGACTCAGCAAAGTGCTGGTCAACGGCTGCCACAGTATCCACCGACGACTCCCGCAGAATACGTTCCTGGTTTTTCTTGTGCTCCCACTCTTGGCGTTCGCGCTCAATACGCTCCTTGTCCAAGCGCTCTTTTTCTAACCGTTCGCGCTCTCTTTCTGCCTTCTCTCGCTCGATCTTTTCCTTTTCAATACGTTCCCTGTAAAGTTAAAGGTGAATAATGCCCTGATAAGGAAACATTACTGACGCGGCATGCAGGATAGATTTTATGCCGTACTATATGAAATATTAACAGCCCAGGCCCAGCATCTCGACTAGTAAACATACTACTAATGACATACAAAACCTCGAAAAAAAATAAGATATTAAAAATCAAATAGAGTGGCTAAGGTGAACAATAACATCTGGTTTTATGGGTATAAAATAATTTCCTTGTGTTTTTAAAATAAAATATGTGCATGGACAAGAGTTCCACTAACGCTAGAAATTAGGTTGATCCTAATGGGATTATATAACACATTTCCCACATTTGGTAGGAAATTATAGGCTTCTGTATCCATCAACAATCACTATATTAAGATATGTTCAGTTATCTGATAACACTAACATTAGCTTCCATTTTAAGCTACTGATTATTGCAGGCACACTATTTTAAATGTTTATGTTTTACTTGGTGTCCAATTTTTTCAACCACATAAGTATAAGATAATGTGCATGCAACACTTGATAAAGCAATGTTTACAGATTGTAGTGGAGAGCCATGGTAACTTGTCCTTGCTTTGGCCAGTCATCAATCTCACCACTGCTTCTGTATATCTTAGAATACTTGCTTGACCTACTCACCCTCCCCCCTCTTTACTCTAAATGCTACAATTGTACAAGACACAGAAGAGACCTACACATTTCCCCCTGTTTGAGTGGATTAATATTCTTTCCTTTATATTATTACTATTATAATACCCATGGATTGCTAGTTGTAATTAGCACCGTTTGTGGTATCCTTTCTTTATTCTAATGTTCTATTGGCTAACTAGACATTTTCAAACAACAAAACTTTTTTTTTCTTTCAACTAATTGCAGTACACTGTACATAACACAGACACATAACACAGACACGTTAAAGCCCTGTCTAGCACATGTGGAAAAACACGTACTTCTAGGCCCCCCTACCGTCCCCACCACAAGTACCTGATAAGCTGCAAGTCGGGAAAATAATACAGGGGTTTGGAAGGAGTAGGATGGGCGAGGACCAATTCAAACAGGATGCAAAAACAAAAATAGAAACTGTAGAGTATTTAAATTATGAATGAGAACTAGCAGAATATGTCTGGTTTAGGTTTGAATACCTAGTGTGACTTTAAGATGCCATGTTCCTATATACCAGAGGTCACCTTACAGCCGTTAGACTTAGATAGTATTCTGTCTTAGTACTCTTAGTCTTAGAGTGTCTATTCTAGGTACACTATTCATCCACACTTGTGACACTGTATCATGCATATGCATTTATTTATTTTCAATAGACAAAGACAAGCACCTACACCAATATACAATTTAAAATTACTGGCTACACCCTACTGTTATTAAATATGGCATGGATTTTATCCATATTTGAAGCTATAACCATACACAACAAAGTACATGTACTGAATAATAGTTTAACTGTTTGGTCACTGGGCACCAAGGTCACTTATTTTATGATGAAAACTACTACTTCTCCTACTCTCAAATTAATTTGGCCTACATACAGAGTAAGAGTTGACTTATTAAAATAATACTGCTCTTACCATGTCATTATGCTGAAAGAAATAATAAATAATACACTAATGTTTAATGAATGCCAATACAATTCGATTTTTAGAGCCAAGAAATCGCCATAACATTATTATTGTTCTTAAGATGAAATATGTTAATGTTGAAACCACATTGTTCATTGTCTTGATAATGATTGAGCTAGCAATAAAATTTATGATTATTTATTAATTTAAGGTTTGGCATGATACATTACAATGATTAATTCAGCAATGAATGTAATTTGGTAAAATTTTAGACTTTAATCAAACAACTTCACTTCACTATTTCTACAACGCACAACATTTAAATACGGTAAAGCATACTATGGAATAACTTTTTATATCACGAATTAGGCCGAGTGATGGTATAGGAGAATATGAAATATGGTCTATACTTATAGTCATAAGGCCCACTATATTTGATAGGACTCACCAACTGGTAATATTATGAGAATGAGGGGTGATAACAATACTTTTCATTTTCAGATTCAGTGTAAAGAATAAATTATACTATAATTAGAATAGTTATAGCGGCTCACCTGAAGGTACACAATCCACCGGGTTAAAAGCCTAAGCGACACGCGCAGTATCCCTAAACAAACATAGCTTGCAAGCAATGGGCAGGCCCTGGTGATATTCATCACAAGCAACCCGCCAGGTTGATAAAATGGAAAATCCAAAATGGCCGCAGACCCACTTTGAGTTCGTCACTACTGTACACAAGGCCAGGTTACACAGTGTTCACACCGAACCGGGAAAAAAATCTGGGAACGACGCCCTCTTTAGACCACAAATCAAAATCTAGCTTGGGCGGTTATTTTGAAGAAAGTGGGGAAGCCACTGCTGACATAAAGTCTAGTGATACGGTATAGGGACAAGTGACGATAGATACTATTGCCGTCTGGACTGGAATATGTTTCTTCATAATGGAGTGAGTGCTAGAGCAAGCCAAGGGTGAATAAGTGAGCGAGAGCTGGCTACATAATCAATAACAGCATTGCGTTATGCAAATAAATATTAAACCATTTAGGATTTTTTTTAAAAAACAACATTATTTAATTTAATATGTCAATTACATCACGCTATTTACATCTCACATAGCTGAACAATCATTATGCTTGACTTTGATTTAATTTTAAGTGTAACAGACACAGCTATTCATTTATACAGCTGACACAAGTACACCAATACACAATAAAATATCATCAAGAGACTGATATATAAAACTGAAACTGGCCTAAATAACTGCTTACCTTTCAATTAAATCCTTTCGCTCCTTTTCTCTACGTTCTAGCTCCATTCTTTCACGTTCCCGTTCCATTCCCATGCGCTCAATCTCCCTCCGCTCCTGCTCAACCATCTGATGTTGGTGAATATGCTCTCTATGAAGTGCTGCTGCTAAATCTCCACTGAGAAGACTTTCTTGAGTTTTGGGGTGCATCCACTGAGTTGGAACAGGGGTAGATGGAAACTTTCTCTGCCATAATGCTTCCAATGTAGCCATCGTTGGGGCAGATGTTCCTATATTGTAGCCCATCAGCTGCTGCTGCTGCTGCTGTTGTTGTTGCAAGGCTACAAGTTGTTGTGCTCTGACCAATGAATCCATAGGGTACCCATGTGTTGGGAGGGTCAAATGGTGGGATATGGATGGTGGAAGCTGATGAGGGTTGGGGTACGCCATTGTATTGAGCAGACTACGAGTAGTCAGAGGTGTGATGCCAGAAAATGCAGCAGATGACTGGGACGTTGCTGATGCCCCTGACAAAGAAGAGTGGACAGTGGGAAATGGTTGGTTCATTTTCTGTTGGGCTGCTAAAATATTTTGGACGTTGCTTTGGACTGGATTTTTCCTCATTAACTCAGGGTCTCGATAAATGTGAACAGCCTCATGTCTGTCAACAACTAACGGACTTGAACCAGGGCTGCTCCTCACACTTCGCAGGTCATCCAATCGAGAACCTGGTCTTTTATCATCAGATGCATGTCCTGGAAGCTGACTATCACTGGCCCTGGAATCAGCTCTGTCTTCTGAAGCTGGTGTAGTGGTATTACTCCTGGATTGGACACAAGTAAATGCGCTGTGTCTGTCACCAATAAATTCATGAGGTTTAGTCAAATTAGAGTTACTTTCTGACCGGTCTAAATGGTGATGGGAAGATATGGGATTTGATGAGAAAACTTCAGCTGATGCTACTGCTTCAGCTCCTGAATTACTGTCACCATTTAGATTGTATTTGTCATTACCTTTACTTCTCTTTGCCAGCTGATCTGTGAGTGAATGGTTAACATCAATGCCCTCAGTAATGGAGGGGACCTGACTGCTTGGTTGTGAGCTGACATTGCCACCAGCCCTTAACATTTGTTTCTTGTAGTGCATGTCCTCGTCACTATTAAAATCAGTGCTCACAATTCCTAACTGTTTTTGAACAATAGTTTCTGATAAATCTATTTCTACAATCTGCTTTGTTGAAGACTGTTCATTTACAGACTTAAGTATGACTTTGTTAGTCGTAAGCCCAGGTCTGTGTTCATGATTGGTGCCTGGTGGACAATCCACTTGGCAATTTAGTTTCTCAGAATTTAAATTTGGGACAGAAGGCCCTACAACGTCATTACTGGCAGAAATTGATGCACTTGCACTTAAATTTGTCACTCCTCTAGCACATGCTGTTTTTTCCCCATGATTATCCCTAGATGTTAAATTCCCAACATTTGAGATTAAAGTGCCAGGTTGGTTTTCATTTGACACTGAAGATACATTTTTTGCCTCTCTAACTACTTTGGTATTGTCTTTTGGTTGATCTTTGCTTTCTGTGCTACAACTTTCAGTGCTGACATCTGCACTTTCACACCAACTGATATTAGTAGCAGATTTTTCTCCACCCTTTGAACTATTGAGCAAACAGGTGGTTTCCTTAAAAGTTGCACCTTCAAGATCTATACTTTTCTTATTGTCAACAGACTTTATTCTCAACTTTTGAGGCTTCTGTCTAGTCTTTTCTTTACCCTTTGAGTATTTTTTGTTGTCTTCTTCAATTCGTTGGACTACAACATTGCATGTTTGCTTACAAACTGTGGCCCCCGTTT
The DNA here is from genome assembly GCA_964033795.1 of Lymnaea stagnalis. NCBI lineage: Eukaryota > Metazoa > Mollusca > Gastropoda > Lymnaeidae > Lymnaea > Lymnaea stagnalis. The sequence continues at coordinate 2,088,604 of CAXITT010000008.1, forward strand.
CCAAGTTTTCATCACTAGCTGATTTCTTAATCTTTTTGCCTCCAGTTGGCTTCTTTGCTGCCTTTGTGGAATGGTCTGATTTCCTCTTTGGTGTCTGTTTTGAGTTCTTGGGCTGACTTTGACCTGTATAGCATTAAGAATGAAAAAAGAAATCAGCTTCAAAATGTCAAATGTACTGTATACATAATTGTCGTAATTACACATTCTGTAACAGCAGACATGGATAAAAAAAAATACATTTTTTTTTAAAAACCGTTTCATGTATTTCTAATTGCAACTGAAAACTATATTCAGTGAAACAAGTTTGCAACAGTGAGGAGTAATGACTTGCATTTATAATTTATAGTAAGCCATCCTTTAAGTTATGAAAAACATTGCCTTTGACCCAGATTTTAGAACAGCGTACTTTGGGAGCTTCTGCTTCTCACTGAGCTAAATAGAATTTCTTATGACCATTCGGGGCCCTGTCAGCTGGGTGCATGGGCAGCAATATTGATTTTTTGTTTGTTTGTTATTCCACTATTTATAATGGAATAAAATCAAACTCATTTTAACCAAATTTACATGTGCAAAATAGCCATGTGGTAAATTATGTTTGTTGCTATGGAGATTGGTGATATGAAAAGAGGAGCGTTATCGCAGTCTTCCTGTTCATCTTTTGTTGTGTAGAGTGTGGACAATTGAATACCTAAAAATATAAATGTAGGCCAACCAATTACAACTGCCCGTTATGTATAAATAGGTATCAATCTTCTATTCCATTTCCCCATTTTTATTTTGAACGCCATTAGCTAACACGTAAGCATCACGTCGAGTCAATACCCAAAGGAAAATGTCAGTATTGATTTTGCCGTGGTTCTGCCATTCTTTACGAACCAGTGTTATTGATCTGTTTCCACCATAGCCAGTCCTTTCACCCCACAACCCCCCCCCCCCACATCTCATGTCATGCCCCCACTCCCCACCTTTTTATTTTTGGTGCACAAAGGATCGGTCACCTTCCTTTGACGTTCTACTACTGAAGGACATGGTCTGTCTTTAACACGCACACATGATTGCGGTAGACAAAAAGGGGTGGGGGTTCCAGTGACACATGAGTGGAGCGGATGTTATGCTGGTGAAACTTTTTTTTTTTTTTTTTAAAGAAAAAAACCAATACTGTAGTACTGTCGTGTATGTAGGCTTTACGTTTTCTTTTAACAAATCAGATAGGGTGGGAAGATAAAAACATAACCAACAAAATGAGGGCATACAAGAGGGCAATTAACTGTACCAACACTTGCTCAATCCCAAGGTTCGTAACACTCCAGGAAAAAATCGTTAGCTAACGGCTAGGCCCACATCCAAACGATACGTGTTCACTTAATGCACATGGAAACCACACGGCGTATGTGAGATTTTTTTTTTTTCTTGAATCGACTCAGGCTGCTTCTCTGTTGCCTTTGTGTTAAGAGCGTAGATAGAATCTCATTTCCCCCCCCCCCCNGGGCCATAGTTCAACGGGCACTTTGCCTAACGGTCTAAAGTACTTACATGCACGTCTGTTGTGCTGAGTGGGGGGAGGGGGGGATCGGATAAAGTTCATGTTACCAGTAAATAATATTACACACTCCTACAGAGATTAACGGAGAGAGAAATAGATTTAAAAAAAAAAAAAAAAGCAAATAAAAGATGAGAAAACAGCACAGCTTGGCGATAAGGCAAACAGTATTTTCTGTCTACCAATCTATAAACACTGGTTCCCGGCCATTAGAATAGATGAGATAATTTATAGGTTGAAAATGTGTGGACCATAATATAAAAAAATGCCGGATATAACAAAATTTAAAAATAGGATTATTATTTTTTTTAAAAAATAAATGAGTCCCCGTTGTAGAAATGTGGATTACTCAAAATCTTTCCAATCCAAGTTACAAGTTTGAGATTTAAAAAAACAAACATTTAAAAGCTTGAGATGCACTAAGGTATAAACTTGTTATAGTTAAACTCTATCGCTAATATTATCCCTAACAGTCCAGACTGATGTTGGTTCATAAGTCTGATTTACACTGATTAGTTGATATACATTATCATTATAATATGCACCAAATGATGCACTTTATAATTTAATAGAGGTACACGTTCCAGCATAGAACAATCATCCAGTGCATGTTATCATCAAAAGCACCAGTATCCCAAGGTCACATTCATTAACCCTGTAGACTAGTAACAAGAACAGCTGAGAATAGGTCAGTTTTAGAGTTTACCCAATAACCAGACACCAACATTCTATCAATGTAAATTTAAATTATCACCAACCCAAAGCTCTTGTGCCAATGCATTGTTGTTCTATATATAACACCATGAAGCTACTCTCAACTAAACACCCCGACAAAGATCTTTATTCTACATACCAACACATTTTTTCAGATAAATAATTTTCAAATGGTTATGTAAAAAATATTCTGTTCTCTGTCTATGGGTCAGAGGAAATACGTTTTTAAATATACACATGTCACATACGTTTTTAAATATACACATCTACCATAACAATTGCTTCTCAGTCTACAGCAGTTGCTATGGTGGGGAGCTCTCACTGACAACATTCTCAGGTAAAATATTTCAGCTTACCTTTGACCTTAGCTTCTGTGCTTGCTAGAGCAGAAGTACTTGCAGCAGCACCCTCACTTCCTGACAGCCGAGACTTCGTTACTCTGCTACTACTGTTATGTGATGTTGTCACCGGGCTGGCTGTGTTGGTGTTAGAGAATTTGCCTTGACATGAAGAACTAATGTTCCCAGCCAGTGAACTCACTGCTACTCTACTGCTTGTGATAAGCTGCAGCACAAAGAAAAGACATACTTATTTACGCTTAGAAAAATCTATCCCAGCATGGTGAAGTTCATCTGTCTGTGTGTGTGTGTGTGAAACTAAGGTGGTGGAGGAAATAAGGCAAAAGGCACAATGCCCTAAGTTATTTCACTCCCATTTTCTTTGAACCGGTGCCATTACATTTATTTCTAACAAAATAACGCATCGATTATGTTATTCCCTGTCTGGATCTCTATATATAACTTTGACCCAAATGTTTGTGAATATCGTTAGTACGTCCCTTGACTCCCGATCCTCCACTGATCAACGATTTAACGAAGGGATCGAAAGATATAAATACATTTTTTTTTAATGATCGTAGCATTCTTTCAGATAATTCAGTTTTTCATAAATTTAATTAGAGAAAGTTGACACAGGTTAAAGGTGATGTCAGAGGCCATATTATTTCAAACAGAATATGATTATCTTTAAAATATGTTATTTTTCTACAGTCAAGTTTGCATGCAGACTTGTATGAAGAGAGCAAGAAACAAAGAGATTAGCGCATATCCCGCGACTGAATCCACCATATAAGACATGAGTCACAAGGATATGACCTGAGAGAAAGGGGTGGTGGGGGAATGAGATTGACTTACAGTCAGTAATTCGCTAATTACAGTAAATACAAAAGACATTTTACCACTTCATGGAACAAAACTGTAGCAATTATGTTTTTTGGCACGACTGGTAAAAATTGGAGGATTTTTAAATAGAAATTAGCTTACTGGAACACACGAGGAGCGCAGCAGTAACTACCAATCTTAAAGCCAAGGCAATAAAAATCAAGCAAGCTCTACTCTAAACAGAGTAATACACGAAATAAGGCAATATAATAATATATAATATGGTTCTATACGCTACACATTGTAACATTCACTTAGATTTGTTAAAGTTAAAGATCAGACATTTGTTAATAGGAGACCTACAGTTTACACAAATATAAGGTAAGTAAATGTTTTTAACCACGATTGCAGATGGACTGTCAATTTACTGTCACTGTCAGTACTGTCAGTAAACCAGTAGAAAACTTGGGTTAGCTGTCATTTACACATTAGTCATTAGTATTTACTGAGCCTCTCGCATTTTATAACACAAGATAAAGGGTCGCTACTTATTGGTACCGGTATATTACATATTAGTCACCACTATTATTATTACTATTATTTGATTTAGGTTTTTAATTAAAGAGACATTTCTCTCAAATATTTTATTTATAACCGTACTAGTACTGTATTGTCTATATTATGTTAAGTAGGCCTATTCATTAACATCTTGATCTGACAATCTATCACTAAATTATAAATTACTTTTCAATGACAATGTAGACTCGACACATTAAATTGTAAATTTCGGTAAAACTTATACTTCACTAGTTGACTGTATCATTCAAATAAATCTATGTCTATATAATATAGTTATATTAATATGTGACATTTGACTAGTGAAAGAGGACTGGCGTTTGATCCTTCATTTGTCATTAAATGGAGGATATAACCAGAAAGGTGTACAGTCGTACACAAACAGGGTGGGATTTATTTATTTTTTAAAATTATTAAACGAGTGCTTTATTTTCTCACCGCTGAAAGCAAATAGCTTCCTAAACTTACTAACGAACTGGTTTTTAAAGCCGACAAGGAAGGAAGACAACCTCACTGACAACACAAGCCCAAGACATTCATTCAGTCCGTTGTCTTTAATCCCATGATACTACTATATGAATGTATCAATGATACATAGAGTGTGTCCGTGGCAGAATGATACCTATATATGTTTCCAACTTAACTGTAATAATATGAATCCATGTATTTATCGTCCAGTATGCATTTTATTTCATGACAAAAGTAACTCAACACAGAAAACTTCTGTTTAAATGGGTTACTCAATCTAAGGATTAACATGGGTGAACATAAATAAATGTAATCTCGGTGCTGCCTCACCCTTAAAACAGGAAAACGTATGTTAAGATGGGCCAAGTTAAAACTACACTTAAAAGCACAGATTTCACAGAGCTTTATTAGGGCATACGCATAACCACTTTCACTAACCTTTGTTTAATTATCCAGTTAAATTAAATTGTAAATTGTACACCACATTTTAACTGACTCACAAAAACTGTTGGTAATCCACAAGAAAAAAACACAAATTTTAAATGGGTAACGTATCCCACAACAGTTGCGTGTGTCTAGTAAACGCACTTAAATCCAAATCCGAGTGGGAATTCTGTAGTACTTGACTAATGTCTTGGAATGCCTGAGAGGAAGAAGTAATTCTGGCTCAGCTATCGCCAGTACTGGCGTATCTCTCGCGCATAGCATACGGGCGGACCGAAGGCTCAAACAATGAAACTGTCTGCTGAACTCTCCACCACACATGTGACCTTCAAGCTTGTTTGGCGGGCCGGTGGGGCTGCTCCACAAGGAATGTCAAACACTGGGAAATGAATCCTTCAGGCTTATCCAAACTTGTCAGTGGCTTGGCCAGCCGCCAACCCACACTCTCTCACGAGGTAGATGGAGGGATGGGCACAATAACAATACTGCTGTTTTATGCATTTGCCAGTCTTATCATGTGACTTTTTTTTTGTTATTAAAAAACATCTTATTTAAGAACAACTTAACTAACATGTTCCCCGCATGAATTACTATAGTATTTTTTTTAAAAAGAGGTCAACAGAAAACATCGGAAATCCTTGGTGAGGATGTAATATTTACCTGTTGAAAAGCTTGGCACACCTATTCACCTAATCAAATCTGTTTTGCACAAGCATATGGTAGATAAAGTTGGACCTTAGACTGACTTAGCCAGCGAGTTATCCCACTTGCAAATGCATATTTGTTACCGCTTTAACATAGTAATATGTTATCTCAAAAGAACTGCTATGTACATTAATTGTTCTACCTAATCAAAGGATTATTATAAAAATTAATGGAATTGCGATAAACACAACTCAGAACTGTTATTGCATCTTCTTTTATCACTTGAATAACGGATTAAATTATGACCCACAGCCTCAAATCAATGACACTCATGTTGCCATATAAACACAATTAAAGTTCAGACATTAAAAATAAAACAAGCTGATTGTTTTTGTAATTTATACACACGTATAAATAATTAATAGTTGTGTCTCGTCACACTGGTCTTGATTTTGATAGACACAAAGATCCTAAATAGTGCCATCCTAAAGGTGGATTCAGCACTAAGAGCCCTGCTGAGGCTGCTGGTGCCTATTGAAAACCTAATCTTAACATTTATAAACACCGTTCATTTTAGGTAAATAAAAAAAAACATCTATCCATTCAAAAATCAAAACAAACCAACTTTCATGCCCAATATAAAAAGGTATTGATTTAAATTGATGCGTTATTTATTATTTGTAACAATAAAGTTATTTATTTTTATCATAGAAGATCAGACAGAAATAGCCTTCAGCTCTCCACAAAATTCTAGTAAACCTCACTTGGCCCAATAAGAGTTGACACAGATTTCCATGACATGACACATTGGGCAATAGCGTGGATGGAGCAGCTTTACCTCTAGTGTAGTGAGGTTCAATAACTACACACACACACACACATTACATTATGTGCAACGTGTAAACCGTAAACAACACCACGCACATGTAAAGTGGCACGTTTAAGTAACCACATAAAAAGTTAAGGATCAATGCTCCCCTAACTTGTGTAGATAAGATGGATTTTTTTCTTCTTTCAATTCAGTGTCTTTTTACTAACGTCGGTACAACGGCAGTCACCTATCGGATGGGTTTCTAATTGAACTAACAGGAGCCGCTAAGAGCAAATTGCCGCCGTGTTCTAAAAATATCCAGCCCCGTTATACGACCACGAAACGTGGAAGAACGGGCCTACATAATGAAATTAATGCTTATTCAGTGGGCAGACCTGAAAACCAGAGAGGAGTTACCCCCGCTTGCACACCAGTAACTCTTTGTGCTAAAATCAAAATAAGACCTGGGGAGAAAAAAAGAGGGTGAAAAGAGAGAGAGAGGGTTTCTCCACCTTCCCACCCTCTCCCACCGGCGGTCCTTTATCTCGAGTTGCCGGGAAAGAGTTCAACATCCAGCCAGAGCCCGTGAACTGGTAAGGTTGGCTGGCTGACAATTTGTGATCAGTTATCGGCAGCAATCTGGAATTTCACGTTGCGATTGTAAACAATTTTTTGAAAAGGGGTTGCTTTATTTTAATGGATGATTTAAAATCATATTTTCCGCTTCTGCCTTGACAGAGAAAATTGATACATACTGTAACTGTAACATATCACTAACAGTATTCAACCTTGAACACGGGAACATTAAAAAAAATAATAAGGCGTCAAATTTTATATTATGCATATTATTATGGTTGTGAAATGTAACATGCATTTAAATCTTGGCACTGATACTAGCCCAAGCATATTAAACATTTAGGATATATTTCCCCCTTTCACAAACCTACTGCCATCCAATAAAAAGTGGCTAACATTAGAACTGAAGTTAATATTAGTATGTATTCATTTCAAACCCTTAACCACATGCATATACCAACTGAAGAAAATGAAAAACTTCAAATAATTGGAAAATTTAGCCCAAAATGATGGATAAGCTTGACTAGTAATCCCTGAAATATAATAATTTCGCGCAGTGTCCTTTTCAAGGACTGTATGTCTTCTCTTGAACCAAACATAGCAACATTTGTATGTGTAAAAGAAAGAAGAACCGCATCTATTTCTATAAATGTATACATCACTTTGATGAGTTTTGTAACAAGCTGGAAGAATAAATGTGATGGGCATGTACTCACCGACGCTGAATCCTTACTGTTTTGTTTGGTAACTGTACATCTCGGTCTCCTTCTCTGAGCTACACCAACGTCAACCCCATTTAGAATGGAATCCACAACTGGGGGAAAAAACACAACGAAATAAGGTATTCCCAGTTAGTGACAGCACGCTCGTGGCATCTCCATTAGATGGAATGCCGACAATCAACACTAAACGGGGGATCATCATTTCACACATGTGAATGTAAGCATAATCGAAAGATTGTGTAGTTTGTGGTTAGGGGGAGGGGTGAGGAAGAGAGAGAGAGGGTGAGAGAGATAACGATTGCTAATAATTCCAAATACTTGTAACTGTAATGGGGAATCCATAGAGCTAATCCTTGAACATCAACATTACATAGGGCGCAGAGGAAAGAGATGAAACGAATATTTCCATATTAGCCCAAGAATATTAAACATTTAGGATATATTTCCCCCTTTCACAAACCTACTGCCATCCAATAAAAAGTGGCTTCGGTTTGGGCTAATTCATGAATGTAAATTAAATTGTGACAAAAAGTATGATTTTTAGGTAAGGAATGTATGTTTTTAATTTGTTTCTCAAGACATTTTACTTTTGACGCACAATCTAGGAAATTTCATTTACAATGTCCCGGCAAAAGGGATAGTCTTTCTATACATAATAGGCGAAGACTCATTTTATCAACAGAAATCACATTTTAAATAAGCAATCCATAAAGTGGATTTACAAAACAGTTTTCTGAGAGTAAATGAATAAGAGGTTTAAGTTAGTCCCCCCCCCCCCCCCTTTTTTTATATCTCTGTTTTAAAAAAATCCAATGACATCATGGCCTCCTATACCACCTATCAGTGAAAAATTCACCCCATGTGACCACAGTACACGCTAAGAAACATCCCGCCTGGGGGGAGCCCGGGACCCGGTGTAGCAGGTCAGACGCCTAGTTAGCTGGGCTAAAGGATCGTGATAGTACAGAACAGGTGACATGCTTACAAGTACAAGGCACAGTGTTGGCCATTTAATCTCAAACTCCAGGGTTCAAAAGGTCACCGGCATGTTTTGTATTTACATCATACCATAAACGTTGCTTTATCTGAATGCACGCTTCATTGTGTAGTCCTATTATTAATCAATGTCACCATCAATCATTTCCTCTTTGTCACCAACGTCCACAGTAACAGAGTTAAGCCTACATTTAGGGCTATAAATGTCTTTGGTGCGGGATTGCCCGGGGAGGGGTGTGGAAAAAAATAGAGATGGAAGATGTCATTTTAATTCTGAGGAAGATCCAAAGGTTCATTCTAATAAAGATTGACGCGAGACATTTAAAGAGTCATCTCAATAAATTATTTTAAATAAACAAAAAGGTGTGTGGAATATGTGTCATAACTAATGTTAGTAGGCCCGGTAGTTGTGACATCTCAGAAATGACATTTTTTACCAAACTAGTAGAGCAAGTTTACACAGAGCCGTTCACTTATGACTTAAGTTAGTATAAGGATGGATTTGGATGTTAGTATAAGGATGGATTTGGATGTTAGTATAAGGATTGATTTGGATGTTCCATGATTGAAAAAAAAATGTTATGTTACGTAACCAAAGTCAAAGTAAGATACACGCAATAATAATCTAGCATTTCTAACATCAAAATGTTAATTTGTTTTGTCCAATAGTAGCTGTTTTAAACAGGCCCTACATGTAAATGTCATTCATGATTAATTTTACCAGCAAGCAGTAGGGGAGGGGGGTTAAATATTATTACATCATGCCAATACTCCTATACTATGCATTAAATTTGTTGGGACCGTTATATCCTCTCAAATCGTCGGATTATTTCTAGCCACAACTAAATCTATTACTAAATACTATAATAATTATATTAAACTGTTATATTATTTTGAAAAGTGTTCAAAGTGAACTAAATTATAAAGGAATGACAACTTGAAAAAATAACCTCTAAAAGCTGACCAAAAAAAAAAACAACAACTATAAAGTCAAATAGTAGATCACTTTATTATTACTGGTATGTCTGAGTGTCATAAAATAAAGGGAGAACAATCATTAACAATGATTAACAATGTAAGTAAGTATTTTAAGACGCCCACTAATTTCAGTGTAGCTCTAAACAAAGAAACAACATTAAAACAAAGAAAAACAGAAATATATATTTTTTTTAAAGCATTATTTAATTATTCTGATCTAGAATTTTTTATCAAATACCTTCTTTAGTTCCTATGATAATTGTATTAACAACTGCGCTATTATAACAAGTTACAACTGTGATATTATTTTATAACAACACTTGAGAAGTTTATTTATATGCTGGTGAATCTTACCTTAAATTCAATTAAAGGCACGTGTTAATCGATTTACCGCTAAAATCAAGGGCGCAGATGACAGAAAGAATTGACAACACATTTCCTTGCCAGTGTACCTTATCAGCTGCTTGCGTCGGACACCGTTAACCCAGCCCAAGTTAGAATCAACCGTCTGTTGGCCGACCGAGATAACACACAACACACAGCCACAACTCTAATCCCCTTGAGGCCAACAGGGTGGTCTGGTCGGGTCGGCCGGCATAATTATCAAATCCATCATCTCTGATAGACTACTGCCGCAATAACTCTGACGCATGATCAGATTAAACCATCGCTGAAGGCAACTACAACACATTTTAAAATGATGTTCAAACATTGATACACGTCTCAGCAACAACTGCATTCTTTGATGGCTTTAGCGAAATGGGACGTTTTCCTGGTGGGTTTGTTTATTAAACTAAAACCTCACTACGTAATCACTTTGAAAACCTTGCAGCCTATAGTCATGCACACATTTAAATCTAGAACAAAAATTTCTTTGAGAATCTAGACGAATGGAGACAGTTTAAGAATAAAAACGATACCAAAACAATGATTTATTGTCTAATGGTTTGTAGTTTGGCTATGCATAATACAATGATGCAATTAAAACCACTCAATAAAAAAAAATGTATCCTAGATTATTTTATCCCATCAAAAATTTTAAAGATAAGTTCACAAAAGAAAAAAAAAAAAATGATGTCATGAGATCAAATCGCACCCTAACAACAAAGAGAAAAATAGAACCTCTGTGCTAAAGCCAAATTTTCTTTTCTAACACAGGTAGACTGAATTTATGAGCTGAGTCTAGACCAACTATAAAAAGAATGTTAAACAGTTCACCATCAGTTATAAATGCCCTTTAAATTTCTTCAGATGGAATTTATATGCCCACATTAAGCCAGTGATATCTCAACAAATAGAGTATTCTTTATCTGAAGAACTACAGAAGTTGAAGGTGTGTTTCATATGGCCATGGATTGATTGGTTCTAGTAAGCAAATCTGTTACATTTTTCTCCGTCTAGTTTCCGTGACAACTAAGGGAATGCTATTTTTTGTGTTAACAAAGAAATGCAGGTCAAAATATAACAGCATCAAATATATGTTGCAAATATTCACGTAAGTTAAGAGCACTGAATTGTCCTATATGTTATTCCTAATAAAAACATACCTGATAAAACGTATATGAACGTATATCCTAAAAGCTAATGAATTCGTTACTACTCTTTACCAAAACTCAATTCAATTACTACCACTGGACCCTATAACAGTTCATTCAATTAATGGACAAATACCAGAAGTGCCAAAAGAGACACAGGGGCGTCCTATATTAAATTACTTCAGCTCATAGATTAAGGTTTATTAACCGCTCTAAATTATTTAATTCTATACAAGGATACTACACAACAGTTGTGCAAAGAATACTTACACAACAGTTGTGCAATCTAATAATTCAGTTATACAGAATCTAACAATTAACATGCTCATGACGTTTAAGTGTTGGTGGAAAGGAAACAGATACTTACCACCATCACCAATTAAGTGCATCTGAATCAGGGTCGGGTCCTCATTGTGTTCCTCCAAAACTGTGTCGTCTGTTAAGGTCAGACTCTGTGAAAACAGTGAGTAAATGCTGGCATTTTTACTGGCTTTTTAAAAAAAACAAACAAGATTAAGTTATTTTGTAGTATACTATTTCCGAACACTTGAAATCAAGTCAAGACACCAGTCTACATTTTGCTGTATCATACAACATATACCACACTATTCCAATGTTGAAGATCTCAGTTTTAAGAAAGTTTAAATGGAAAATGTAATGTTTTAGTTAATGATTCTTAAATATAACCTACACAACTGTTTCCTTAAGTGGCATGTTACTTTAATTGGCTATGCTAAAGAAGAGTAATGAATGTGTCAGTAAAATGCGCCAACGACTTGAAAAATGGTTTAACTGTGTAGTAGCGGTATATTTAAACCTAAATGTTCATTACTACACACAGTAAAATTAGGATTATTGGTTAGCTCTGACCATTTTTACACGCCTATGTACCGCATGTCAAGTCTAAAGGAAGTATGCTTAGCGGAGAGGATAAACTTATCAACAAAATTATACAAATATGATTTTGTAAAAAATAATAATTTTAAACAAGGCAGCAAGGTTTATCACTTCTATAAGCGAAATTAATTTCTCATGTCATAACAGAGTATTGTTTGGTCTACAGTGATAATACGTTATCACTTAATATGTACTAGCCTAGTTTTTTTTAATATTTTTAACGATAATCAGCTATACATAAGAACAGTCTAATGGATACGAATCTATTACTTATCATTCTATTCCTCGTATCATTCTACCCGAAATGTATCCATAATTAGATCGTTACACACTAGCGAGCGTCACCTTCATCATTATCTCGAAGGAATTCTTAACCAGGGATGCGGGAGGCAGTGTCAAGGGGTGCGGGAATTCCAGAAAAATCAGGTTTATTTGCATTTTTATATTCTCGGGGTGCATAAAATATGCTTTATGGGGTGCGGGAAATGTTTTGAAATCAAGAGAGGGTGCAGCGCTCCAAAAGGCATGAACCCTGTCCTAAAGGTAACTATGACCTCGAAATGAAGTCAAGTTCCTAACAATTATATTATATGATAATTCAGTGCGACTATAAAAACAACACATTGTTATATCATTTGTGGTTTGGGGAAGGGGGGGGGGCACGAAAAAAATATAGGGGTAATAATTTTGGATCATGAATAAAATAATGTGGCAAAGATCATAAAATACTGAAAATGAACCTGTAGTTTACCAACGATAATAATTTTTTTCCAAGCCAGATTAATGCGCGTAGGGGTGGGAACATTATGAACAGACCGTTGAGGGTTAGATAAAGGACTAGTCATCAATAGACTCCTCTGTGCGCTGGAAATCTCATTTCCGCTGGATTCAATGTGTACCGAATCAATGGCTCCACGGTTTCATTGAGATTACATCCATAGACATGGGATCTAATGCAGTTAGGTTTGGGAGAGCTTGAAAACAGATCATACCTACTGTTGTAAACATTTTATTTTTTCAAAGCCTAATTTAACAATTTATATCATTTTAATAAATAGAACAGCACTTTAAAAAATATTTTCAAAATATAAGTTTTGGAAGACGCAAAACAATTAAAATTCCTGCAAAAGTCCTACAATTGTGATAGTATCTAGGTCAAACCATTAAGTTGTATGGCGTTATTTGTCTGCAAGTATGCACTTTATACTCAGGTTTTGTTAACAAAAAATGTTGACTTGAAAAGTAAAAAGCAAAAGGAAATGACAAAACATGTTAAGTGTATTTTTAACCACATAAAAGCAATTTGGAAAGTGAAAGAGATTATTCTAAACATTAAAATTAATACTGAAAAATGTTCAAAGTATCCTTATCATTACCGATAGTGTACCATACTGAGATCAATTGATACAACAGATGTGGATACATGATTCATTATAAATTGGTGTCTTAAGAGAAAGACCTAGGTAAATAAAAGTGATGGGTCATATACGCACAAGTTTCAATTAAAAATGCCTTCAATTTTAATATAGGGATAGAGTTCAAAGGAAAAGAACACATTCTTAGAGATTTCATCAATCAAGTCTCAAGTATTAAATAGGAAAGACAAGTTCATTTATCAGGGATCTGCTTTGTATGTAATGAAAGCTTACGTTCCCAGGGAACATATAAAAAAGATAAGACCCTATTATTGTCCCTTCAATGAGCTCAACCGATTCTTTTTAAGAAATCTATTTAAATTTAACTGAATCTAGTATTTTTAAGAAAAGGCACTACTTATTTTTTTAATGGGATAACCCTTGCTCATTGCTCATAACTTAAGAAACACAGTACAATGCAGAATTGTTGTGATGAGGAATTTGTTTTCATTAAGCATTCAACTTGCTGATTTTAAATTATAAATAGTGACATAAGTGTTGCCTGCATGATACACATCCCATTAATATCTAATGGGCACATCAAGATTGCATATAATGGGTAATTATATTTTTTGAGGTTGGGGAAATGTCTTGAAATGTGCAAGGGGGTGGTAAAAAAAACTCATGTTTATTTATGTTGATTTATGTATTGTTTTTTTTTTAAAAATGATTTAAACATGATTATAAAATTTATAAATAACTAAATATGGAGGAAAAACTAAATAGCCCTAAAAATAAGTTATAACTTCCATTTTTGCTGGTAGTAATATTTTTTTGAAGGTGGTGCATCATTTACTTACATCCCCAAACCCTTGACCTCACCATTTATCCATTTGTTAAATAAAGTTTCACCAACAAATTGTAGCCCAAAACAGAGACGCTATTGTGTTGTTATTATTACTTATTTATAATATAATTATTTTTAAGGTTAAGGATTGGAGAGAAAATAAACGCTTCAACATTATCTAAAATTGAATTACGAGACGCTCCCTCGTCTCGACTTTTTTTTTAAACCCAGAAGGGATGTGAAACGGGAAAGGGGGGGGGTGGTGGAAAAAAAAAACCATTTTTTTTTTAAAGCCTGCAACATGTCATGAAATGCGTGTTCAGAAAGAAAGGAAATAAAGAAGGTGGGATCTGAAAGGCAGTACGTGTGCACACAGACCGAGCACAGCACACTTTTCAAGTAGCGTAATTCGAGATAACCTCAACCTGTGGCACACATCCCTGTCCCTGGAAAGTAGTAACAGTCAGTGCGCAATTCGTCACGCTAGCAGGTGTAGATAATTTAATTATGTAGACCAGGCTTACATTCGCAAACTAAGTAGTTTAGTTCCTTTCTGTAATGTAAACTATGTGGAACAAGTACTCGGCCAAGTATTAGTAACATGTCAAGATTAGAAAGTGTTTTTTTTTTTTTTTTTTTTGGGGGGGGGGGGGAGAGAGTAAGAAAGGGGCTTTTATGGCATACATTTTAAATAGGCTTAGTAATAGTACGCCTATGAACTAAGCCTTACTGAAAGGTTCATATTATAATCAGCTGACCCGACAGTCCAAAATACTAAACCTAATAAAAGAACACCAACAGGATAAATCAATTTAACATACCTTGTTGGCGTGGTTGTAAGATTTGATGACAGCCGTGTACCACTGTGTGGTACCTTCAGTGCGATAGACTTCTACACGGTAGCCCAGTAGAACAGTAGGGGTGGTTAGCAAGATCTTCTGTCCGTCTTGATAGTCAGTCCAAGCTTTTACCAATTTAACTATGTCTGGATTATCCTTCACTGGAAGTAGCTTGTTTTCATCTCCTTCCTGGGATAGATATTAACAAACATTCATCAACATTGAAATATTTTAGAATTGTAGAAACTAAAAGCATAGCATGTCAGTTTTATTAATTTAATTTATACAAAATGATGTATTATTTCAATAACTAGAACACCAGGTGACGCCTTCTCCGGCTGGTTTTTTTTCGGGGTGGGTGGGGAGAAATCATAAATCACTAGGACTAGGGTATTCATTCTCGTACAAGTACAAGACCGTCAAGGTTGTAAAGCCAGTGCTGTCCAACTCGCGGCCTGTGAGCTTATTTTAAATGGCCCGCCACAGCTTGAGAAATTTTTATGTGTGTAATAAAATAAAACATTTTAGGATTAAAATATTTTCAAACCACATTCATTGATTCAGTATTTTAGGGGAAATCACAAGAGAGCACAGGAGAAGTTGTAACATAGAAAAGGGGGAGGTCACAAAAGCTAAGTAGTCGGATGGCTTGACAGGTAGCAGTAATTTATGTTAAGATCATCAGCAGAGCAACCATTAGGGAACCTGTGTGACAAATCGGATATCATCTTCTCCTTTTTGTTACCTTATATTAATAATCACTTCCGGCTACAACAATGGATATTTCTTGAGTTGTTTGCTGTGCTCTGTTCCTTGTGATATTTACATTTGTCCTGTGTGCTGAGGAAGGCTCTATGCCGAAACGTTCTAATCTTATTGTCCTGTCCTTAAATTCAAGCTTCCACAAACCTCGTTTGGCTAGTTCATTTTTGTTACCTTACAGGGGTTGCGTCACGGGGTATCCTAACGGCGTTGGTGTTGGAAAAGATGAATAGGGAAACCAAAAGTAACTTGACGTGTAGCTATTAGATCATTGTAAAAAAAAAATCCATGTCCTACCAACAGGACCAAGTTAGATGAAATAAATAGGTGAGCATTGTGCTTTGGGGGATGCTAATAATATTCGGTCAGAGTAATCGAGATGGGGTAATAATGGTGTCACTACGGTGGGCAATGTGAACTAAGTATGGGGGAGAGTGTGTCCATGCTGGATGTTGTGACGTTGGGGGACAAGTAAATGATTTTAAGAGATTTGGGTATACGATGTTCAATGTGATGTTTGTAGTCAGAGCAAGGAAGGGGATTTTTGAGAGCCAGTAGTAACGATTCATGATGGTATTTTGTTCCATATAATACGTTTAAAAAATGCATTTCCACAACTATGGGAATGTTGAAACAAAATTGTGACAATGTTTTTGGAAGCACCCTGCACCAGTGAAGCTGAATTCTCTGTAATGATCAACATAAGTAAAACAAAAACAACAAAAAACAAAAACAACCCACTCCTGAGTGGTGAACGTTTAGCAAATCCTATGAGGGAAGGTGCTACTGATAACCACCTCAAATTAAGAAAATTGCAAATACAATAGGCTTTGTCATTTCTTAGACCGGAAAACGTCATAGGGTACTATTTTTAGAAGGGCAGCGGACAAATATTGCTTAAAACATGGCAGCTTATAGTGTGTTTCAGCATATCGTTCGGACGATCCTTGTATCTCGAGTTACTGTTACATTTGTCGTTCAAGCAATAAAGTCGCATTTCAGAAAATAGAAGTAAAAAAAAAAAAATATGTAAAATATTTCGTAAAATAGGGTTGTAAACAAATTTCAAGGACACTTCGCTAACATAGTAATACGGAACAGTGTTGACATTTTGTCCGCGCTGAGTACCCGGATGATGAGTAATAATGACATCAGTTCTATTAATAGATTTCCGCCATTAAATGACAAGCCCTATTCAAAGCAAAAGGTATCGCTAAAAAGGGTTACAGTTTTTATTTGCTCTATTTATATTGTTGATGAGCCAAAAACCTTTTATAATTCTTTATGCATAAAGTAAGAAGTATTAATGATAATAATATTTTTCTTTTGAGATGCCATTTGCAGCCCAAGGGTTTCCGCGGGAAAAATACAGTTTTGGCCCACATAGAAAAAAAGGGTTGGACAGCACTGTCGTAAGCATTTAGAAAATACAAAAATACATGAATGGATGTATGCATTTTGATTTTTTTTAAAATACACAATACATTGAGACCAATGTAAGACAAGCATATGACTGATATGTGGACCTTATACACTAAAAGTAGCAATACTACAACTTGGTTATGTTATGGACATGAGAGATCAACAGTCACCATTCTAACCCATTTATCTGAGATAGATATAGATATTTTAAAAATCAATAGCGAATGCAGTATATTCCATTTTAGATCCTGATTATCTCAAATTAATATTTTAAAAAGGTATACAAATAAGGAAAACTAATTGCTTGAAAAAGCACACAAATTTCTAAGCAGAAAATGCCAGTTTCACCAACCAAATTCACTGAAATCGACCCAATTGTAGAGGTAACTTCCCAAGAATATCGCCGCCGTATCCATCCAGTTAAAATGGTATCGATCTGATGTGCTTGACTAAACGGTAGTTGGTGAAAGACAAGGACATGGGGTGACTGAGGGGGGTGACAAGCTAGCGTGTTACTGAGTGGGATTGCACACTGAGCTGTCACCAACGAATTTTTAGTTCGAATTTTTTAGATTACTTAAACACAGGTATTATTTCTAATTACAAACTGGGGTAATTTGAATTTTAAAAGCAAAAGAATGGTGTTCCTCTTTAACAGAGTTCATAGTCCTCCAATACCAAATATGTAAAACCTAGCAAAAACTTTATTACATAAACCATCTTTTTAATATGGAACTTTCTGTCCACATCATTTTTATTTATTTAACTTGCATAATTTTTCTTCTTAAAAAGACTTCTTTTTTTCTTTTAAGATTAAGACAGGAGACAAATGAATTTACTGAAACTATTTCCTGTTGTACTATTCTAAAAACTGTGTAGCTTAAGCACAACACTAATGAGTTTGTAAACGTCCAGATGTGTAAGAAATAATAGGCTACCATTTTAATTATAATAAATTCTTCTTAACATAAACCCATATAGTTATGTTATATGATATTATTTTAGGTTAGGTTGCACTTGTTTAGTCCTTCAAAATGGTTATGTCATGTGGAATATACTAAACAATTTAATTTATCATAGATGGGGTTGATAAAAGCAAGATAATTAAAAACAACTCCGGCACTAAGCACTGGTTTCCAAAAGGCATTGAAAATTAATATTGTCATACTATAGAAATATGTATGACATTGTTAGTAATGTTCTTTTAAAAAAGGGCATAGAGAATCATGCTTAATGCATAGCTCCGTAACCGGTGTGCCGCCAGCGGATGCCAATTGTGCTGTGTAAAATGCCTCCTAGTTCCAAAAGAAAGCGGATAAAGTATATGTAAGTAGCTACATAAATAAACCTTGTTGCTACAAAGTGGACAGTTTTGAAAATATGTCAAACTCTGCTACTACGGTAATGTTTCAAGTACAGACAGTAAAAATGGAACAATGCACTGTAATATAACTTTAAGCATTACACGCCATAATGAATTTTAATAGCATAATGTGATTTAGTACATTTTTTAACGTTTCTATGAGTGTTTCTATGAGTGGTATGTCGGTGAATTCGCAGAAAGGCCTTGGGTGTGGAACACGAGTGAAAAAAGTTGCAGAGCTCTGGCTTAAAGTATAGCCATAGCAGAATACATTAACAGTTATACAATATCCTTATGTTCATAGCTGAATGTACTCTTAAATCATCTGAATAATTCATAATTGGTAATTTAAACAGAGTATTGGTTATACTTGGTCTCAGTTAAAAATAGTACATCAAATATAATAAAGAACAGAAAAAGTCACATTTCAGAAAGACTCACCTTATAAAATGCAATGTCTTTGTCCTCTACGATACTAAGTAAACGGTCACTCAGAAATTCAACAGGCCGTTTGCTCTGCTGAAACAATCCAGCTTTGTCCACTATGGCTTTGAAACACTAGGAACAATAGAAATTTGGAAAAAAAAATTGGATACTTTGGATGCGTGATGGGATTAATGTCATTTTCAAAGCCTCTTCCCATGCAAACATGCAGATTCATTGACCCATTTCTCATGTTTAGCTCTGATGACATACCGTCTCCTAATTTTCATATTTATCTATTTTGTTAAATGGTTAATCACTGAGATTAATCAAATGGGTTCTCTTTCTGTTCAGATTACAGACAGGTGTGAACAAAAGATGATACACCCTGAGTTGTTTTTGTAAGTTATATACACTTGCTAGTATTTATAGGTTAACAGTGGTGCTATAAGGGCACTGAAGGTTACAAAAGTAGTTTTGCACAATTTTTTTTAAAATTGCTTAAATGTATTTGATGTTTAACCATATTTTATTTTTATAACGTCCTGAAAGTAAGACAAAAAAAGTTATATCTTAGATGAAACTTGTGTTCTCAAAATTTACTGGTAAGTTTATTTTTATATTGACTAATACACTGCCTTTTGGACCAGCAATGATTGAAAATTATCCAAACCTTCTTCAGCAGACAACACAAATAAATGAAGTATCTGAAATTAAAATCTTAAGAATTCCCAGATCATTATTATCCTTTCATTTGGCGAACTAATCTTTTTGTGTCAGGAAACCCAAACTATGAAAATTGAAATTTCACAATTATATTCTTTGGTAGTTCAATATGGATCAATATTATATAACATCCTTACACATGTGATTGAAAAAGTCTAAACAGAAATCCCGAAATCTTGATGGGGCAAATATGAGATGCCCATTGAGCTCTAACATCTGGCAAAAATCACACATTTTGCAATGAAGTTTGGTTGTTGTTTTTATTTATTTATTTAGGCATTTTTGTATAGCGCTTACCTTACAGCTCTAAGCGCTTTACAATTATTAAAAATGTGTAAACTATTTAAACTGCTAAAGTAAAATGAAAAACCAGATAATATGAACAAATTATTTACGGTAACAAGGCTATGCTAAATAATTATTTTCCATTTAATTGTACAATGTCTTGCCTTATCTAGTGTGGCTAATTAATATTAATTCCCATTCGATACAAAAGTGGCTGGCTAGTTCAGAGTTCGCCCAAATCTGATTTAAACTAATCTTTGTTTCGAACAACCATTTGCCTGGGATTTTTCTTGGTCAACCAATCTTAGGAATAGCAAGTCTAAACGTATTTTTTTATTAGAATCATACAATTAAGAATTGGTAGTAGATGACGCACTAAGAAGTAATTTTCAAAAGTATACGTTAAAAAAACTAAGGCACCAGGAAACAGAAATTTTTGGTTTCACTAAAAAAAAATATTTTTTTTGCCTAAATAAGTTACCGTACTAGTTTATCCTGAAAAAACAAACAACCAATAACACATATATTAATTTAGTTTAATACACTCATTAACCTCATGTCATAATTAATCCGAAATATAAACCAACAATGTAAATTTGTAACAAAGATTCTACACACAAATACCGCATAAAATATTTAATGATGTTTAAGATGCTGCCAAACAAAACTCATCATTACAAAAGTTATGAGACGACCCCTCGCGTGAACAAGTTATAACTACACAGCGAGAAGAAAATGTCAAGGGGTCAAGACCCCCACCTCACGGCACCCTGTCCTTAATCCTGCCGGGCAATCCATCTCGTCTGACAAGTTCAATTTCAATGTGCTGAGGCTTTCCACGTCTCGGCAAAAGCGCGCCCCCCCCCCTTCCCCTTCCACACACCATTTTTACTTATCGACAAGAAACCAGAGAGAAAGAGAGGTATAGAGATATAGTAGCAGAATGATTTCTGTGGAACAATGTTATCTGTATCCGGCAGACAGTACTCGATAAATCAATGTGAATACATTTTAACAGGCCATTAAAAAAAATAAAAAAAATTAATATGTTGAAAGGCTTTGGCTTTGGTAAACTGGCAGCGCGCTTACACTTACAGCGCTGTTACGCTTACATTTATTATTAATCCATTGCAATCGACTGAAGACAAACAATAAAATAAGGCTAAAATACCATTACTTTCTGTTAAGTGTTACACAAGAATGATTACGTCAGACGGTACCATTATTTGACTAAGACGATACCAAGCTTGCTTGCGTCTGCCAAAATTTTATACTTTATACTTATACTATTGATTATAAAAATTAACGGAACATAAAATATGATTTTAGGTGCATAAATTTAATTAATTTTAATCCATTTGATGGCAGAGTTAAAGTTATGATAAGTTCAAAGTACTTTATGACCTCCCTCACTATCTTTACCCTTAAGACAACGATTTTCCTAATCACGTATCACTCCACCCCATCCAAACCACCTCACTTCAACCACTCTTCTTAATTGATTCAGTCATAAGTTCATTAACGTTCCCTCCGAAACCTAGTTACCCTCTTTCACTTCTACTCTGCTATATTACCCCCTAGCACCTCCTTCTCTGTACATGTAACCCCTTAACACACCCTTGTCCCTAATATCCGCACGACCGCTCTTATAACCATTTCTCACACTTTCTTCCCTTCTCACACTTTCTTCCCTTTCTCACACTTTCTTCCCTTCTCACACTTTCTCTATACCCTCTCCCCCCAACCCCACCCTACGCTTTCACGTGATCCATCATATAGTCACTTAACTCTACGATCTCATAGTTACTTAACGCCCATTCTTTTCCTTACCCATTTACTCCATACTCATTCCCCCTTTCCCACCTACAATTAATCTACAACATAACCTTGCCTTTTATACCAAAGAACTAAGCAATAATTGTCATAAATTTATTTAATAGTTGATTTAGAACTAAGTAGGTGTACTGCATGTTTAAAACAATAATACTTATTTTAATTATTCTTTTTTAAATGTGCTATCGTGCATAATTATTTTCTTTTAAAAATTAAAATTTAAATAAAAGTGATATGTATTAAGTATCTGAATGTGCATTAAAAAAATTCAATAAGAAGCTCCATGAGTTTGACAATAAAATAACTAAGCGTGGTCCTGACAGTCTGCAGATATTTTTTTGATTAATCTGAAGTTGAAATTTAAAAAAAAATGAAATTCTGAAGTTATCACAATTACTAAGACTCCACACTTTAAATAAAGCTGTTTAGGATGAAATTTGTTGACTCACCAAAGCTGGCAACAGTGCAGTTCCAGACACATCTTCAGAGTTTTTATTTTGTATCCATGAAAGTGTGTGCTCAACCAAAAACTCGTGGAAGACTTCATGAACCTTGACGTGTTCTCGCGATTTCCAACCAGTGTCATCAAATTCAACCAGAACCTAAAATAATCATTAAAGCTTTAAATTTAACGTCATACTTGATCTAATCGAGAATATTAAAAATATATGCTGATGTTTACCACTTTCAACCCCAGTTTTATTTAAACGTTGATGCATATTGTATGCGCATAATTTTTAAAACTGAGACAATGCTTCTTAGCGATATATATTAACTGATAATTTCTTTAGTGTTAGTAAATTATATGTTAATCTCCAAATTGAGAACCATTACCAAGTGACACGTCACTATTATGAAAAGAGCTTTTTTCTTAATTAAGCAACGTTCATAATTCTTGAAGAAAAAGGATTCAAGTAGTCCATAGAAGAAACATTCTGAGACTTGATGAGAGCGCTACAGGAGATAACTAAACGATACTCTACAACGCTGGTTGCCAACGAATGCTAACTCTTGCCAATAAAATATTGCGGATCCCTGTAAGAATTTTTAAAGTTGTGTCCCTTTGTGCAAATCTTAATTTATTTTATTTTTTGTTTGGCGTGAGGGGGGGGG